>CAMZMU010000075.1:43840461-44267991 GCA_947311845.1 Poa pratensis
GCCTCTGCCATGCTCCTTGACAGACGCTCCCGTGTCAGGCGCTCTTGTACCCGGCTGGAAGTGACAGGAGCATTGACTCCTGCCCGACCTACAGCCCACCACCTCGGTTAGCTCGACGGATGTGACGGGCTCCGTACCTCGGGTCTTGCGCTTAATCTCCTTTACCAGGTCGGATCTTACTTCCTCCCCACAGCTTCTCCTGCACTCACAACACAAACCACTGCACTGAGGTAGTTAGGTCGGCTGAACATAGCTCGGACAGTGAACCTCGGCCCTGGCCAACAGTATACCTCGGACCCTTGGGCCAAAATAGGTCGGCCTGTACTCTCCAGGTCAAGATGAAGCTCGGACTTCCCAGGCCCAAACAGGTCGGCCCTTTCCGTACCTCGGCACAACTTCGAACACCACCTTATGCCAAGCCTTGACCCTACCCGGGGATACTCCCCCGACATTAGTCCCCGAAGCTGGTGCGGTCCTACGACCTCGGAAGGAGGGCCGTAGCAGGTTCAAAACAAGCATTACACACCTCCTAAACCGACCTCCAACATAGTCACGCCGAGGTACCTCCCATACACCACCATCCAATCCGAGGTAGATATGCGAACTGAACTCTCCGAGCTATCTGACTCAGCACCATCTTGCCTCAAGATTTTCCGAGGCGTGGCGAAGAATCTCTGCCCGGGCTTCGGAATCCGGACCTCTGCCAAGCAGATTCTGACCACACGCCGCCCTCGTCAGCCGGACCCACCGAACAGCGCACCTGCGCACTCAAGTACTTGACCGCCCACGACCCCTCGATTCTTGTGCTGACCAGCGCAGGAAATCCGGGGTGGGCGGTTGCCACTCTGCGGCCCACGATGTGGCCGATCGTGCGGCCACAACCGCGTAACCGTGCGCCCACTCGCACACGATCCCGCGCCTCCCGATAACCGCGCGGTAGTGGCGCAGTTAATGCGGGCAGTTACCGCACGCGGCTATAAGTAGGGCCCCACGGGCAACTTCGCCATCTTCTTCCTCCTTCACTCGCCTCTCGCCTCCATCGCCCAGTGCCGCCGCTTCCGGAGAAGAAACGCGTTCCCGCCGCCGCCGACGAGCAGCTCCTTCGTCGCCGCTGCGACCGCGTCACCGGCGCCGCCCTTCAGCACCTCGTTTTCACGGTATGTACTCCCTTTCTTGATACCCTAGGCATTGCCCTAGGTTTCTTCCTCTTTGCGCTTTGGTTCTTCATATGTTCTTGAATAAAACTCTATTTACCTCCTCCGGTAGATCTTACTTGCATACTTTTTTGGGTAGTAATGAGTTTCATACCTCGGACAGATGCTCGCCTAGCATAGATGTGCCTCTATGTACATTAGATAGCCGTCCAACTCCTCCTGAGTTAGCCAGATATAGCCTTAGATTCCAGATTTACTTTTTCCTTTGCTAAACTTCTGTGCATCTCTGCAGATTGATTCTGCCGAGATGTCTCCTCCTGAGACTTCGGAACAAACCGAGGTTCCAGACCTCGAACTGGAGGTCGGAGAACGAGCGGCTGGGAAGGTTCGGATGTAACTCCGGACGAAATCCAGTGGCTCAGGGCGACTCGGCGGATTCCCGCCGGGGTAGAGTGTCGCCTGCCAGAGGGCGAACTCGAGCCTCAAGTCAAGGAAGGGGAACGGGTGGTCTTCGTCGCGCACTTCCAGCGCGGCTTCGGACTGCCCGTTAGTGATTTCTTCCGGAGCTTCCTCGACAAGTTCGACTCCAGGTTCATCACCTCCCCGCCAACGCCATCACCACTCTCTCCTGCATCGTTTCCTTCTCTGAGGGATACCTCGGCCTCAAAGCCACGGTAGACCTCTTTTCTCGCTACTTCCAACTTAAGCGGCAAGTGATCCCGGATCCGAAAAACAAGGATCTGCCCAAGCTACTAACCGCCTGCGGAGCAGCCATCGTAGCTCCTCGCCGAAACTCCATCTTCCCACGTATCGCTACTCCGGACACCGTTCGCAAGTGGCTCCGGACGTGGTTTTACGTGAAGAACTCCGGCGAAGAGGACTTCCTCAATCTGCCGCGTTTAACCTCAGCCCTCCTACAGAACCGCTCAACTGGGACTACACTCCCCCCTCACCGCGAAATCAAGTCCATCCATGGGTATGTTGCGAAATGGCAGGACCCGGAGGACCCTGCGAACGACGGGAAAGTCCTGACGGCTGACGATCTGGCCTGCACATTCGTGAAGCGCAGGGTCTCCCCTCTCCAGGCGAGGACTCACAAGATCTGCCACATGAGCGGTCTTTATGATCCAACCCGCCATACGCACGTTGCACTGGACAACGCCGCGGTAGCTCGGCGAGTCCGAGCTATCACCAAGTCCAAGATCTCTGACGCTTGGACATGGGGAAGGGAACCCCACTACAGGACCAAGCCACCAAAACAGGTACGCTGTTCCGACGTTTTCTTCGGTACTCCTTTACCACCGAGGTCTTGCTACCGACGTTCATCTTGACATTTTCTTCCTAACTCCTTTTCATATGTCTGCCATATAGCTGTTCTCCCGCCAGACCGCCGAGGATGGAGTCCATCCTGCGGACCACTTCGGCAAGGATCTCCTGTCGAGGACCCACCATCCAACGTGGACCTGACAACGAGGATTACATGCCCATTGCCTCGGCCCGCGTCACCACCGCGGGTAAGCCTCAAGCACAAGCTTCAGTTCAAGAGATTTCGGATGACGAGGAGGGATTTCTCGTCATGGAACCAATAAACGCGGTACCTATCTCCTGCCTTCCTCACCTTCCGAACTTTACTCCAGCAACCAGCCGGAAACGCGCTGGTGCCGCAACTTCGGCCGCCGAACCATCCGCCACTGGAGCCTCCGGACCCACTGAGGCTCCGGTCAAGAGACGTCGGCTGAAGAAGTCCGGAAATCCTCCTCATGCCCGAGGGGGCAAGAGTTTCCTACTTCGGATGGGTAATGCTTTGCTTCTATAGCCAACAATGTTTGTTGCTTAAACTTATTACCTCGGTATTAACACTTAACCATCTTCCCTTCGTTGCAGTGACCCCATAGACGTGGATCAGGAGGTATCCTCCATGACTGCACCCGTTGGTGCCTCTGAAGCCACGACCACCCCGACGAACTCTCGCCCCGTATCTCCTCCACCGAGGTCTGGCCCGGCCTTGGAGAAATCTGCCCCCACCCGAGGTCAGACTTCTCCGCGTCCTCAAACGGATGCGGGGACCAATCGCGCCAGAACTCCGGCTACCGCCTTGCCGGAGCCTCGACTCTCCCCCCGCAGCCAGACTGCCCGCAACCAACAACAGCAACAGCAGAAGCTTCAGCAGAAGCAACAGCCCAAGCAGCAGCCCAAGCAGCAGCCCCAAAAACCAGTTCGCCAGACTACCTTGCCGTTGGAGAAAGGCAAGGAGAAAGAGAAAGAGACGGTGAAGTCTAAGGTCACCCCCAAACCAACATCTGGGTCTGGCACCCTGACTATCTCTTCTCCTTCAAGGATGCACCGAGGTCTCCTCCCCGGTGACACGCCGAATTCCTCCATTCGCCGCACCCGTTGATGAGACTGCTCCTCCGGCCGAAGAATATGCTCGGAGGGCATCTCTTATATGGATAACCGGCCTGCTTCAAGCTCCGAGGCTGCTTTGCCTTGGAGGCCTCGGTTAGGGGCATCGAGCAGGGCGGACCGTGGGGATATCCTCCTCTGCGCACTGACAGTGACCAGAGCCTCGGCTCCTTGGAACACTACAATGCAGACTGGAATTCTGCAGACGAGGTCTCCTCGGCCTCCCTAGCTGCTCCGGTGGCTGAGCATCCTGCGGGAAACAGCGCCTGCGGCCGAAGCGTACACGACCTACAAGTCGCTGCCCTGCGTGCTGCTCAAAACATCGACGTAAGTCCTATTCTCTTTACTTTCATGCAGTATCTCATCTAATATCCACCATTCCCAGTCCCCGAGATTCGAGGTAAACTATTGACGCTCCGCCGGAGTTAAAATTGTTTGGCTTGAATCTCAACTTTCAATTTTCATCCGACGTATCCAAACCATTTTACCTTACTTAGCATGCACCTCGGGTACGAGTCCCCGAGACTCCTGTCGAGGCATACCCCGGCAACATTTTCCCAATGATTTGACTCCGAGTCCCCGAGACTCTTGTCGAGGTATAGCCTTTCTAACCGAGCTATGTTTTTCTTCCTTGCAGAATACTATGAACGTCCGCACGGACATCTTTCATACCCTCTGTTTGACCACAAGAAACTCCACGACGAGCACAAGGCCGTCCTTGCAGAAAAAACTCTTTGGACGAAAGCTCCAAGAGAAAGCCGAAGTAGCTCGTCTGGTAAAGGAACTGAAGCGCATCACTGAGCTGCGGACGTCGGAAAAAGAGCAGCTGCAGGCGGAAAAGGCCAGTGTTGTTGAAACAGAGAAGAAACTTCGGGAGGATGCCGCCAAGGAACATGAGAATGCGCTCCAGTTAGCCGAGGCCCGCGCCACCTCGGCCACCGAGGCTTATGAAGCCCTTCAAGCTTCGGTTAACCAGCTCCTCCCGACGCTGGAACGCATCAACAAGAAATGGACGGTAAGCTTCTTGCCCCCCTTATCCTTGCTTTGTCCTCAACAGTACTGGCTCTTTGCCGAACTGTTTCTTTCATTATTAACAGGCTATCCTTCTGCAGAGCACTTCACCTACACCCAAATCTCGGCTCGCAATATCACTGATCAGCACAGGAAGAGGCGTAACGAGACGAACCCCGCTGGACCATTGAGGACCACATCGTGGCCATCAAAGCTCGGATCCATCCCTTGAAAACCATTGGGTCCGAACTCCTCGATGCAGGTGTGTCTGCTTTCCGAGCCTTGTGGCCTCTTGCCGATGCTCCCAATACTACGCCTGAGCTCGCCGCCAAGCTTCGTGAAGCCGAACAAAGACTTCGAGAGTGGCGCTCATCTTCGCTCGCGCTGGAGCTGATGCCGCTCTCAAATTCATCATGACTTGGTGCGAGAAGATCGACCTCGAAAAGATGGACACTCTTCGCCGAGGCTCGCCCTGGTCCACGGACCCAATTCTCATCCAGCGGCGCGAAAAGATGGCTGCCTTCTTCGCTGGATATGCCAACACCAAGAACTTGAGCGAGGGAGACACCTACTCCGACGCCGAAGATGACGAGCCAGAAGAGGAGAATACGAAACAGAATCCGACGTCGAAGCCGAGCAAGGTGACGATGGTGACACCCGCGAAGCAGAAACCGAGGCTTCTCCACAACCTGGTGCCGAGGTTACTGCCGACGTTGCCAGCACCTCCCAGGCTACCTCGGCTCCGGACGAAATCCCTGCTGCATCGGCTGCTGCCGACGTAATTCCTGATGCCTCGACCTGAACTTATGCTTGGCCAAAAAACTTCATTAAATCCCCGGTATGCCGGGACGCAGATGTAATCAAACTTAAGTAGTTCCTTTTGCTACCTCTGTTACTATCATGCTTATCGAACCATGCTTTTCTAAGCTTTACGTCGAATCCTTTTGAATGATTGCTCGAGTTTACTTTCGTGTTTACTATATTTGGCATTCTTTGCTCTTGTACCATAGGCGTTCGACAGTCGAGTCACAAGATTGTTGTTCATAGCATACAGTACTTGGTAAATTCCGAGGTATGTTTCAAAGTCATCCGACATAAACGAAAGGTAAAGACAGGGGTTAGTAAACGACACATGCCGAACTATATTTTGGACCGAGTCCCCGAGTTCATTTTCATGTCTCCCACGTTTTTTCCTCTTTGCTCTTGACTACCTTTTAGGCAGATGCCAGTCGAGTCACAAGATTAGTTTCATAGCACACATTACTTGAAGTTTGAGACGAGGTTCAAAATAGTTCGGCATATGAACGAAACTGACAAACAGAGATAAAACATAAGCACAAGAGCGAGGCAGTCCCCGAGCTTTAACCTCGGAGTGCCGACATTTTTATTAAGGATTAACCGAGGTACATACATTGCGCCTTTCATGAGTAGAAAGGTCGGAGTAGAGCTACGTTCCATGGTCGCCTGACCTCTGACCGGGGTTGTCCAGCCCATCTTCCCTTGGTTCCTGCGCATCTATAAGATAGTAGGAATCATTGAGCAGAGCTCGGCTCACAACGAACGGTCCCTCCCATGGAGGTGACAACTTGTGCCGGCCTTTCTTGCGCTGCACCAACCTCAGCACCAAATCTCCCTCGTGAAACACACGAGGGTTGATACTCCGGCTATGATAACGTCGGAGACCTTGCTGGTAAATTGCTGACCGAGATGAGGCCAATTCTCTCGCTTCCTCAAGCAGATCTACTGCATCCTCCCGAGCCTCTTTTGCCTCGGCTTCAGTGTACATTGCCACTCTGGGCGCATCATATCGATGTCAGTGGGTAGCATAGCTTCTGCCCCATAGACCATAAAAAATGGCGTATAGCCAGTTGATCGATTTGGCGTGGTCCTTAGACCCCACAGTACTGCTGGTATCTCATCTATCCAACACCCCGGCGTTTTCAGCAGTGGTTCAATGAGCCGAGCCTTGATGCCGGCCAACACTAGAGCATTTGATCTTTCCACTTGTCCATTAGACTCCGGGTGTGCCACCGAGGCTATGTCCAGCCGGATTCCCTTGTTCATGCAAAACCGAGCGAACTCTCCAACAGCAAAGTTAGTGCCGTTGTCCGAGATAATGCTATGGGGGTAGCCATATCGCAGAATAATCTCCTTCAAGAAAGTCACTGCTGAATGACCATCCAACTTCCGGATTGGTTTCACCTCGATCCACTTGGTGAATTTGTCCACCATCACCAATATGTGCGTCATGTTACCTCGGGCTGGTTTGAACTCTCCCACCATATCCAAACACCATACCGCAAACGGCCAAGTGATAGGAATTGTTTTGAGCGCCGAGGCTGGCATATGCGTTTGCTTGGCAAACCTTTGGCATCCTTCACATCTCCGGACTATGGCCTCTGCATCAGCAAGAGCAGTGGGCCAATAGAACCCATGCCTAAACACCTTGGCCACCAGAGCTCTTGTGCTGCAATGATGACCACACTCTCCTTGGTGGATCTCCAAAAGCATCTCCTTGCCTTCAGCTGGCTCACACACCGTTGCAACACCTCGGTTACGCTTCTTTTATAGAGCTCCTTGTTGATGATGGTGTACGCCTTGGCCCTCCTTTGAATCTCCTAGCCTCGGTTGTGTCACTTGGCGTGCTTCCCTCCGTTATGAACTTCATATTTGCTCCGCCCACTCCGGCACCGGGTGCAAAGGAAAAAGTTCCTCATCCACCTCCATTGGCTCGGCCACCATAATCTCCTCCATTATTTCCTCCACCATCCTGCGACCAGTCCCCGAGTCTGGATGAGCAGTCCCCGAGGTTTGGTGTGCAGTCCCCGAGCTCTGCCACGCAGTCCCCGGGTCCGACCAAACGCATCCGACGTCTACCTCCATTGGAACAGGTCCGGGCTCTTGCTCCGCCGGGATGAAAATAGATTCGGATTCAGGAGAAGGTTTGATTGAAGGAGTTCTCAAGTGATTCAGGGCTACCCCTGGTGGTACTGCCTCTTTTGATGAACCGAGCTTTGACAACACGTCGGCAGCATCATTTTCTGCCCGAGGTATATGCCTGTACTCACACCCTTCAAAGAACCCGGATATCTTTTGCACATGGAACCGATATAACGCCATGTTGGCATCCAGAGCATCCCAAGTTCCAGAAGATTGTTGCACCACCAGGTCGGAATCGCCGAAGCACTCTACACGCCGGATACCGATCTCCTTTGCCACCTTGAGGCCATGGATTAAGGCCTCATACTCCGCCACATTGTTTGATGCTGAGAAATGAATCTGCAGCACGTACTTCAGCTGATCTTGCTTTGGCGAGGTGAGGACTATTCCAGCCCCCAGCCCGATCTTTGTTTTGGACCCATCAAAATGCATTTTCCAATAATTATAGTCCGGCCTGGGTGGCTCATACTGCATCTCGGCCCAATCACAAAAGAAGTCCGGCAACGCCTGGGATTTAATTGCGTCTCTTCTCTCATAATGTGGTGCATATGGAGACACCTCAATCGCCCATTTGGCAACTCGGCCAGTTGCATCTTTGCACCCGATGATCTCCGAGATTGGAGCTTCGCACACCACCGTCATGGGATGCTCCTGGAAATAATGCTTCAACTTCTTGACCGCCAGGTAAACACCATACGTCATCTTCTGGTAGTGAGGATAGTTCTGCTTCGAGGTAGAGATCACCTCGCTCAAGTAATACACCGGTCTCTGCACCGACCTGCCACCTTCTTCGCGCTCCACCACCACTGCCACACTTACAACTCGGTTTGTGGCCGCAATGTAAAGTAACATCGGCTCATTGTGCAATGGTGACGCCAACACCGGGGCAGTGGACAACATCTTTTTCTCACTCACCAAACGCCACGTCGGCCTGCGGGGTCCATGTAAACCCGGTACTTTTCTTCATCTGGTACAAAGGCAATGCTTTTTCTCCTAGCCGAGCTACAAATCGGCTCAACGAGGCTAGGCACCCTGTGAACTTCTGCACATCTTTCAAACACTTCGGTAACTTCATGCTCTCAATAGCTCGGATTTTGGCCGGGTTAACCTCGATACCTCGGCTAGACACCAGGAATCCGAGCAACTTTCCAGCCGGGACACCAAAGGTGCACTTGTCCGGGTTAAGCTTCAACCGATACTTTCTCAAATTCACAAATGTCTCCTCGAGATCCTCGAGGAGAGTATGTTTCTCCTTAGTTTTGATGACAATATCGTCGACATACACTTGCACATTTTTGCCCATCTGAGAGTGCAGGCATTTCTGCATACACCTCTGATAAGTTGCCCCGGCATTTCTCAGACCAAAACACATGACACGATAGCAATACGCCCCATACGGGGTAATAAAAGCAGTCTTTATTTGATCCTTTGGGTTCAGTGGTATCTGGTGAAAACCAGAGTACGCATCGATAAAATAACAGTTCACAACCAGCAGTGGAATCGATCACTTGATCAATCCGAGGTAATGGAAACGGATCTTTTGGGCACGCCTTGTTGAGGTTAGTGAAGTCAATGCACATGCGCCACACCTTGACCACGGCTGGCTCGTCTTTCTTCTTTTCCACCAAGACCGGATTGGATATCCAGTCCGGATGCAGTACCTCCATTATGAACCCGGCTGCAAGCAACTTAGCCAGCTCGTCCAGCACCACTTGTCTCCGGTCGTCTGAGAGACGACGGGTCGGTTGCCTCACCGGTTTCACCTCTGGCCTAACAAATAAAGAGTGCTCTGCCAACTCCCTCGGAACACCTGGCAGGTCCTTAGCCGACCATGCAAAGATATCCCGATTCTCACGGAGGAAGTGACAGAGCTCGCCTTCCTATTTCTCTGCCAGCCCGGTCCCAATGATGGCCATGCTCTGGGTGCTCCGGGTCAATGGGGATCTTCTTGGTCTCCTTGGGTACCTCGAACGCCGCAGTTGAGTCCGGGCTCATCAGTCCGGACAGGCCGAGCTGTGTTGACTGCGCCATTGCCACCACTTGATGCAGCTTCTTCTTCTCGCTGCGATCACCAAAGACTCGGCCAGGTTAGACCCGCCGAGGCACACTGAATGCTCGCTTGTAGTCACCCGAGATGGATATGATCCCATTAGGCCCTGGCATTTTCATCTTCAGGTATGCAACATGGGTGGAAATCATGAACTTGGCCAAGCCGGCCTTCCAAGCAGTGCATGGTATGCACTCTCCAAGTCCACCACCTCGAACTCGATACTCTCAACTCGGCAATTTCCTTGGTTCCAAATGCTACATCCACCCATATCTTGCCCATGGGTGCACAGGAAACGCCGGGCACAATCCCATGAAAAGTACAACTGCTTGGCATCAACTGATTAGGCGAGATGCCCAATTTCACCATTGTGTCTCGGTACATGATGTTGATGGCACTGCCATTGTCCACCAGAACTCGGGTGAACCTCACATTGTTGGTAGGCCCACACAACGTTGGATCTACCACCAGGGCATACTTTCCAGGGCTCGGCATGATCCGAGGTGTGTCCTTTCTGCTCCAAGTGATCTCCTGCTCAGACCAGTTCATATAGGTCGGCACCACCGGCATTACTGCATTCACCTCCATGGCACGCCTCTGCACGCTCTTCTTGTCAGTTGGCTCGGTCACAAAGACCACATAGCTCGCATGAACCTCTCTATAGTCATTTCCGGGGTATTCATACTGCTGACTTGGTCCGGCACCATTGTTGTTGTTATTACCTCGGACATTCACAACATTCACGGGTCTTGCTGCTGCAGGCCTCGGAAGAGGTGCAGTGGTTATCGGGGTAACATTTGCTCCGGACAGATTAGGGTGGGACCTCGGCTGAAATCTCTGAGGTGGTGGTCCTGTTCTGATTCCTCCGGCCCTTGCCCCCTCTTCTCTGATTCTGCGGTTCCAGCTGCACTGCCGGGTTGAATGGTTGGCTGGCTTGCGCGGGTCAGTCGTATGGTAACAGCACGGACCATCTATCATTATTCATAGGTCATGGGTGGCTCCGGTTCGGACTAAATGCCGGACCATTGATTTTTGGCCTCTGGACACCTCCAGCTCCGGGCTGATCCGGGTTCACCGCTGCAACTTGGTTGGAGGTGTATGGATAGTCCGGCTCCCTCCTCTTCTGTCCGAACTCCTGACGGTCATTACACCTTGGTCCGAGCCGGTTGTTTATTGGCTCCCTCCTTCTGTTACGTGCTCCTGCCTCTGCTGCTGGCTGCATCGGATCACCCAGGGCATAAGAATCTGCAACCCGGATTGTTTCTGCTAGGGATCTCGGCATATCTCTCTGGAGCCTCTGCCACAGCATGCTGCCATGTCGACAACCATCTGCAAACCAGGAAATGGCCTGTGCCTCTACCACTCCTTCACAGGAATTCCGAACATTGCTCCACCGAGTTAAGAATTCTCGGTCAGTTTCATGATCATCTTGCTTACATGCCGCCAGGAGCTGAGGTCGGTTTGGCCTCTTGTATGTACTAGCAAAGTTGCTGTTAAACGCCAGCTCCAAGTCTATCCAGGAGTTGATACTATACTCCGGCAAATTATTCAGCCAGATCCGAGCTGGACCTTCCAACATGTGCGGGAGATACCGGACCGCCCATCGGCGATTGCCCCCCGCAATGTGCACCGAGGATACATAATCTGTCAGCCAATCTTGTGGCTTGGTGCTCCCATTGTATGGCTTGGTGTTCCGACCTAACTGGAACTGAGATACTGGTGGTGGTGGCTCCTTCATGATCCGAGGTCCAAAACACGCCGGACCAGGAGGGCCTTCCTCCTCCAGTTGCTCAGACAAGTAGATTCTATCCAGCTTGTTACGGACATCGCCTGGAGCTAACATCCGACCTCCTATCCGAGGTCCCAACGCCCCATCCACTCTGTGGTATCCAGCTCGTGCCATGGCCGAGTCTCCATCATCATATCGGTCATCGCCTTGACCGACGTTCTGAGGTTGCTGAACATACTCCGGCTCTCGCTGATATTGCCCCTGCTGCCGAGGTTGTTGCTGATACCTCGGGGGCGGAGGTGGTTTACCTCGGCCAGCCGATGCTGCTTGCCGCCGTTCTGATTTCCCTGACCGGAGTTACCCTTAGCTCGGCTCGCATTGCCTGGGCCGGGGTTTCCCTTAGCTCGGCTAGCATTGCCCTGGCCCACCTTCTGCTTTGCTGCTAGGACTGGATCATACATCTGCAGCTGCTGGTTCTGACCCGAGGTGACACTCCGGGCTCGATCGGCTCCTCCGACGAGTGGAGACGAGGCTTGCCCCTTGGACACCTGACTGACTGGCCTAGCTGAATAAACCATCTCTGAATCACCAGCCCCGGCATATGCTCTGCGGAGAGCCTCATTCTGCTGGTTAGCCACATATACTAACTCATTGACTCGCTTCTGCTGCGCACGCCATGCATCTCCAGATAATCCGGATAGCTCGGCCCTGCCTGCCTCGGCAGCTCTGAGGTTCTTAGCAGGGGAACTATACACCGGCCTTCCAGTTGACACGCGACTCCCACTCCTAGCCGAGGTGGTAGGTCGAGCCTCCCTGTTTATCTCATCGTTGAGCCCCTTGCCTCTCTGCCGCACCTCGGCTCCCCTATGTGTATCAACCGCTACCGGGGTGAAGCCATTCGCTGCATTGTACTCGCGCAGATCTCTATTGAACTCATCTCTAGCTGTATCATTGCTACAGCCTCCTTTGCAACAGGACGCTTTCCTCTAGGTCGGCCACAGTCACCACTATCCACTCCTGGGTCTACTGGGTCTGCTATCTCACTATCTCTAGGGTCGCACCTCGGCCCGCACCTGGGGTGCCAGGCAAGTCCTTCTCTAGCCTGGGCTTTGCAGATCTCACCTTAGCAACCTCGGCCTTGGACTGGCTGGCATCTACTTGCCAGCGGCATCAACCGGACCTGTCATCATCACCTCCACGCAGCTCTCGGGGCGAGTGATACGCCGACCTAAAGCCGCAGGAGAGGAGTTTCGTCGTCCACGAGCACCTGCTCCGGGTACCCGCGAACAACCTCGACAGCAACGTACGTGACGAAGCTGCCGAGCATCATGGTGAAGCCGTGCTCGGGGAAGGCTTGCCGGCGAAACACCCCGCGTTGTCGCTGATGAAGGTGAACTCTCCGATCTTGGCGACAAGCCCGGAAAGAACACGCTCGCCTGAGCCCGTCCGGATGAAAACTCCCTCCAACGCCTCAATCTGCCCCACGGTGGGCGCCAACTGTCGTGGTGGGATCACGGCAGATGCCATAGGTATGGCTAAGATGGGGCCGAATGGTCGTTGGGGGAATCCGGGGAGGGTTTATGCACTCGAAGTACACAAGCAGAAACACACAAGAACACCGCAAGAACACGAACTGAGAGCCAAGCAACCAAGAACGCAGAACACCACGATGTACCCTGCTTCGGGGCCCTCTTGTGGAGGTAACACCCCTACTGCAGCACTATCCTAGCCAGTGTATAGCTCAGAGAGACAAGTACAAGCTGCTCCTCGAGCTGTATGACGCTACAAAGGTGAGAACTCGAGGTAGAAGATGGAGCTAGACGGGAGGAAGAAGGCACTCCGGACTGAATCCGAGGTGTTTCCGGGGTGTTCCGAGCTTCCTCTCTCTCTTTCTCTCTTGATCAACCAGTTCCAGCGCGGGGGGGGGGGGGGATCTCTCTAGCAGGAGGGGGTGAAGCCCACTATATAGGCCAGCCGGGTTACCAAAATGCCCCTCGCCGAGCACTGTAGCCATGCCTCTGCTTTGATCATCATTGTACCTCTGTCAGGGACAAGACATGACCTGCCCATCCCCTGCATCACCACAGTGGAGCTAGATGCCCCCTCTGACTGGGACAGGACGTAGCCGCGCCGAGCTACCTCGTAGCCCTGACCCCGATCTCACGGGGTCAGTGGCCAGAGACGTGCAGGCCCGCCGAACCCGGAGCACGCCTCTGCCATGCTCCTTGACAGACGCTCCCGTGTCAGCGCTCTTGTACCCGCTGGAAGTGACAGGAGCATTGACCCCTGCCCGACCTACTGCCCACCACCTCGGTTAGCTCGATACGGATGCGACGGGCTCCGTACCTCGGGTCTTGCGCTTAATCTCCTTTACCGGTCGGATCTTGCTTCCTCCCCACAGCTTCTCCTGCACTCACAGCACAAACCACTGCACCGAGGTAGTCAGGTCGGCTGAACATAGCTCGGACAGTGAACCTCGGCCCTGGCCAACAGTATACCTCGGATCCCTTCAGGCCAAAATAGGTCGGCCTGCACTCTCCAGGTCAAGATGAAGCTCGGAACTTCCCAGGCCCAAACAGGTCGGCCCTTTCCGTACCTCGGCACAACTTCGAACACCACCTTATGCCAAGCCTTGACCCTACCCGGGGATACTCCCCCGACAGGCCTACTCGGAGACTACTTGGTCTTCACGTCCTCCGGGACTTGTCTTCTAGATCTTCCTCCTTATGGCGGTTCAATATTGGGCTTGTTCCCAAGTGGGCCTTCGTCCGTGCGAGTAAGTCAAGCCGCACCGGGCCGCGGGTTAATCCAGAAAGTATCCCCCCGACACATAGGTCAGAGTAGGGCCTCCCAACTGTCCATATCCGAGGACTCGGCTATTCGAATAGTTTTAACCCTCTGCAGAGGTATCACGCTTTTTGCCCACCTCCATCCGGTAACTCATCGTGTCTGCCACGTCCCGCCATACAAGGTGTATGCGAAGTTGAGTCACCGACCATAGCCTCTCATTTGCCCATGCTAGTATAGGATCCTTCCCATATGATACCTTCCATCGACACTCAGTCCAGTTTCCCGTCAGAAACCCTAAGTGTGAGGACTCATAGTTTTGTCCGGCGGTTTATGGTGGAATCTTCTACCCTCCCCACCAAACTTGTGGACCCGGGTCAGGGGTAGGTCCTCGGACCATCCCCTCATGCATAACGGAGTCATCTCCGTCGATGAGGTATCCCATACTAATAAGAGCAAACTACATGACTAAGCCCCGTTCTCATATGGGGGTAAATGTGGTCGCACAGAGTATCGGCTGCTTGACGTAAGTACAAAGACACACTGTGCATTTTTCCCAAAAACCATCATTCTCCACTTCTCCACTTCAACACCGACATCTCGGCATTCTATATCCACACAAGTATTTTCAAAGGAGTTTTGAGTAAACAATATTTTTCCCAGCCTATAGTATGAAAAAGAATTTCCATCTAATATCTCCATATAGGGAGTCAAAATAATATACTTATATTTTTGGAAAAAGGGTTTTCAAAATCATAACTTTAGTGGCAACACCACATAAATCACTTATGCTCTTTATAAGTAAAACATGTGAAACAAAATAGATGTATATAGATGCAAGCTCAGAGAGTAGCTTGCCTGATTTCAGCATGATGTTTCTAGACTTCTCCTCATTGATCAAAGAAATAAACTCTCATCCTTCTCCGATAAATCCTTTCCAAATACCACTCCGGTAGCGTTTATCTCTAGCGTCGCAAACATGAAAATAAAACAACACACAATAAGCAAACCAAACCACAAGTGGTATACAAACAGCAATTCATACCAATAACATATCACTAATTTAATCAAGCAACAAACTAAAATCTACTCTAAGAACACTTCAAGGAAAACTGCCTTAATAACAAGCCTAGCACAATTTATTTACTAAAGCTACAGCACTCATAAATAAAGGATACAAGTTAACCTAAAAACAAAAACTAAACAACAATCACCACACTTAGCTAGATGCTAACAAGAAATTAATCCAAACAAACAAAACATCACAAAGCCACATGTTTAACTCTAGGCTAATAAAACAATTTATTCCGACAAATTCACAGGGCATTATACTAGCAGGAGTATAACACCATACACATGCCAAAACAAGAGGGCACAAAGACATCCTCAATTAGAGGTAACTAACAACCATTTTTCCTAGTCAGGAAATACTTCAGACAAAAGTTAAGCCACCAATTAATCTTTGTAATTCAAAATATCTCACCAAGCTAAGGTGGATACACTAACAAGATAGTTAAGCTAGTACTCAACTCAAAGACCATCAAATTTATCCAGCAATGCAAACATATTACTCACACCAAATAAACAAGCTTTACAAATTCCTAATTACCAGGAGAGAAGCTATATAGGGAATAAAACCCTAACAAACACATGTCTCACAAATAGCTCTCCTAACATGCTAGTAAAAATAAGGAAACATGTCACAACAGTGGATTACCACCCTACACATGCTAGGAAACACATTTGTAACAATAAAGTTATAACACACAATTTATAAAGGTCTAATAAAAATAGGCAGAAAAGGCCTAAAGTTTATAATTATCACCACAGTCAATCAATGACTCCTAAATTCAAACCAAGCTAGGGATATGTTCTCCTACACATATACAAGACAAACCAATTGGATTCACTCCAAAAATCATCTCACACAAATCTACAAAAATCACCAAAGTGCTACTGGCGTGTTTAGTAAAAAGAATAGATCTTTTGTTCTAGGCTTCATTTGCATGCAAGACCAACAGATCTGGAAAGGTATCACCTCAACCTATCCAGAGAATTTTAGTCTGAAATATTTGGATCTATAAAACTCTAGATATTTAATTTTTAATGCAAAACATACTTTTTGTAAGATTAAACCTAGAAGGCACACAGAATTATATTTTTGCAAACAGCCAGTGTGGCATGTTTAAGAAAACACACAGGAACACTACAAAATTTAAATCAATCAAATTGCTAGCACACATCAACCACAAATGAATTAAAGGTACACTGCAAAAATAACAGGAAACTAAAACAATAAATAGATCTACTGGAAAAATAAAGGAATGGGCCCGATCTGGCCCAGATCTGGCCGAGTAACGTTGGAGGTGGCCCAGCCAGCGGCCCATGAGCGAAGCGAACGGGTACGCGGTCATCTCCTTCCTCTCGACACGCGCATGGCACGGCTCGGCGCTCCGGGAGCAAGGCGAGGACGGCGATGGCGCTCCGATGAACCTGAGATGAAGAGGTGGTGTCCATTAGCTAGCTCGCGACGAGGGGATCTCAGAGAAGCGAAAATGGCGTGAAATGGTGGATGAAATCGCTCGCGAGCTTCACGGCAAGCTGACGGCCGGAGCAGAAGATGGAGATGCTCTGCTCGATTTACTGCTTCTCGCGACGATTCCTTGGGCGAGGATGGAGAGAACGATGAGGCGGAGCTCGTGGTGCTCTTCGATCTGCTCGGGGGTGGCTCAATCGATGGCGGCAGCGACGGTAGCCAAGGCTAGGTTTCGGCTGTGTGGAGAAAAAAGAGGAGAGGGAGAGGGGCAAGTGAGTGAGGGAGGGGTGAGAGAGCAGAGGGGAGCCTGGGGGCCTCCTTATCTCCTTCGCGCGGCAGGAGGAGCGGGAAGGGGGGGGGGGGGGGGGTCCAGGCGGCGAGCGGCGTCGAGCGAGGACGAGGAGCACGGGCACTGGCGCCATGTGAGCTACAGAGAAGACGACATTTTTACAGAAAACCCCCTGCCTATTTCTTCCTTTGCAGTTTCTTTATTTCTTTTTGAAACCAGTAGCTTTTAGATATTTAATTGAGGCATTTAAACTATTTCAAAAATTCTGAAATTATTCATGTAGCCTCCCATATACATGTAGAAGCTCCACAAAAATTGGGGTGTCAAAATAAAATGTTTTGGACAACTTTTGTTCATAGGTTTAAATAAGTTATTTTTGGATAAAACCAATTTGACAATTGAAATATCTTTGTAATTGGAGCTTAGATATTTTGAGGAGAGAGTAATATGATAATGAGATGGTTATCATATCATTTCTGGATTTTATAAGATAAAATAATTGTTATAACAAAATAGAGAAATAAGTAGAGAGGGAAATTAGATAAGATCACTTCTTTTAATCAAGATTTTATGTTGAGGGTGTGAATAATCATGGAGGTCTTGTTTTGTTTTCAAGTCACATTCCACATTGTTGTCAAGTGTGTTCTCAACTTATCACTCCAATACATTGGTGTAATTATTCACCCAAGCAAACAATAAAACAAGAATCTAACAATCAATACAACCATAAGTCCAACAAGCAAACAATCACAGCAAGATCAACATCACAACCAAGTCCACACAATTCAAACAACAAGTCACACAACTTAAACAACCAGTCACACAAGGTCAAACAGAACAATGGGAAGGAAAACACAACCATCAGTGAAATATTTCAAAAAGTTTTTGTTGGTTCTGAATTTTGGGTCTTGTTAAACTAAGTTTTTCTTAGTTTCAAAATTTGGGATGTTACACCCTACTTCTACCTGTGGATCAGAGGGCGCTTATGGATACCGGATGTACCCGCATGCTGGCGGTGGTGCGTTCTATCTTGTGCCCGGGAGGATGGTTAAATCCTAGAAGGCTAAATGCATAGATTTGTGATCTTCATTTGGCTCATTTTTGTATTCACTTTGAGTGATCCTTATACTTTTAATACTCTAGATGATGGATGTTGGATGCTTTTTAATATAAAAATAAGGCTGTGTGCATCATTTTGATGCAGAGGCCGGGGACACCCCATTTCTTAAAAAAATCAATTCCCACATTTGGTGAAATTTTCTAGTGTATGAATAAATACGGGTATTGTCGCAGACCAACATTTGGTAAGTCTCTCTTAACAATATTCTAAATAGCTAAAAATTGGAACCAACAAAAACTTTTCCTAAGATGGTTGTTTTGTCTGATGTTGTGATTTATGTCTTGATGGATTTTTGTGATCTTGTTAATTAGTGACTAAGCTGTGACTTGTTTGCTTGTTTGAAAAGTTAGGCAAAACAAAATTCAACTCAACACTTAAGCAAAAATTCTCAAAATTCAAAACCCCAGACTAAAACCCTAGAAAACCCCTTTCTAGAGTACTGTTTCTAGAGTCTTAATTAATGGACTAAAATGTTCTTTAATTTTTATTTTTGCCATGGTATTGAAGTATTGTGTTTTTAATACATAGTAAAACCAAGATATTTCATGTTGGGATTGCTTAAGATAATTATATCATGCTCTCAACTTGCTATGAAATATCAGGACAGAAAAACAATTAAAACTTACCTTTTCTCTCTATTTAATTTTCCTATCTATAATTATTTTCTGGATGAATTTATTGTTTGCCATCCATGTTTGTGGTGGGTACTGATTTAAAAAATCATTCACCCAAATTGGAGTTGCCTAAGGCCTTGTTTCCATCTGGTGAACATGGCTACTGGTTAACAGATCCAGTGACTTAGAATTTTTTCCTAACACTAGTAGGAAAAGGCCTTTTAGTGGCGCACCAAAAAGCCTTTCTGGGTGCATGGTGGGTGCGCCACTAAATGCTCGCCACAAAAATATTATTTCTGTGGCGCACGGCCCATGCGCCACAGAAAAGTGAAAGATTCTGTGGCGCACCCCCATGTGCATGCGCCACAGAAAAATTTCTGTGGCGCACCCGACTACCATGCGCCACAAAAGTTTTTTTGAATTTAAAAAAAAAGGGCGGCCAGATCTAGATCTGGCCGCCGGAATTTCGCCGGAATTTCGAAATTTCGCCGGAATTTGGTCGGAGCTCGTCGGAGGCCGTGGTGCCCGTGGCCATGGCCGTAGGTGGCTTGGTCAGTGGTGGGTGGAGGATGGGGGTCACCGGAGGTGGTGGAGGAGAAGGTCACCGGAGGTGGTGGAGGAGGAGAAGGTCGCCGGAGGTGGTGGAGGAGGAGGTCGCCGGAGTTGGTGGAGGAGGAGGAGGAGGAGAAGCTCGCCGGAGGTGGTGGAGAGGAGGAGGAGGAGAAGCTCGTCGGAGGTGGTGGAGCAGGAGGAGGAGGAGAAGCTCGCCGGAGGTGGTGGAGGAGGAGAAGCTCGCCGGAGGTGGTGGAGGAGGAGGAGGAGAAGCTCGCCGGAGGTGGTGGAGGAGGAGGAGGAGGAGAAGCTCGCCGGAGGTGGTGGAGGAGGAGGTCGCCGGAGTAGAGTTGAAGTAGAGGTAGAGGAGAGAAGGGGAGAGGAGAAGTGGAGGAGAAGTGAAATGAGAGAAAGGAGAGAAGGAGAAAGAAGAGAAGGGCTGTTGGGCGGGATTCCAATTTCGAATCCTGCCCAACAATTCTGTGGCGCACCCACCATCGTGCGCCACATAATTTTTTTTCCAATTTTTTTGATTTTTTTCGATTTTGTAGAAAAAATCTTCTTTTTGAAATAACTTTTTACTCTTTTGGAATTTCCCGAATCTGAGAAAAGTTCACCGGTAAACCCGGGTGAAATCGAGCTCCTTTTTTTCTCACGATTTTTTTGGTATATTAAACGCATTTTTTCGACATCGTATGCAAAAGTTATGGACGTTTAAACTTTTTTTTTTCTATTTTTTGCAAAAAAGGTCGAAATTCATATTTCAAAATTTCTATACCAACTAGACACTAAAACGAAGCTACATGTCAAAGGATTTTATTTTCTGAAATTTTTATCATTTTCTTTTCTTGTTTACAAAACTGAAAAGGCGATCCACGCGGGGGGGGGGGGGGGGGGGGGTAGGCATGCGTGAGAGGGAATTTTTTTTTCTGTGGCGCAGAAACCTCCATGCACCATGTAGCCTGGTGCGCCACCGATTTTTTTTTTTGTGGCGCATGTCTACTTGGTGCGCCACAGAAAGTGATACCGCCCTAGCTGGCCAACGGGCGCGCAGCAATGCCTCTCTCCCGCCCGTTGCCGCACGCATTTAAGAACAACCCGAGGCACACCCCAGTGCCATTCTGTACCCCCACACTCTCCTTTCCACTCTCACTCGCTTTGCTCCGCTTCTCTTGCTCTCTGTGCGCCAAGAACGGCGTGTTCTCGCCGTCGGCCACCGAGAAGTGGCAGAGAAGGTTGCCGTCGATACACTGCCCTATTCTCCGTCATTGTTGGCTTAACTGCACGTCTTGGTCTAGGAACACTTCGTTGACACCCTGGTTCTTGCTCTGTTGCTCTCAGGTCGACGTCGCCGTCCGGGAGCCGAGCAACGCGAGCACGGCCACCTCAACGACCTAGTCCACGCCGACAAGTTCTGCATCGCCTCTCGGCCTCGACAACACTCCGCGCCCATTCCTAACCCTCTGCGCCTTGTTTCGACGCCCCTAGGTGAGCTACGCGCCCTCGCCATCTCTCGGTGCTCGCGAACCCGCCATTGCTAGGGTTCCGTCTCGCTCGCGAGATTCGCGAGGAAGACGACGGATCTGAGCCGTCCATCGCCAGATCTGCGGCTCCCTTTGAAAGATCCCGCGCCTAATCCTGGCCGTCGATCTCCAGATCGACGGTAACTTACCGCTTTGCTTGCGCGCGCAGCCGCGTGGGCTGAATCCTGCTGCTGGACTCTGCACAGTAGCAGATCTGGCCCGTTTAGAGTTTTTCTTTTCTCTGTTTATTCTTTTCTGTAATTAGCTGTTTCTGATCTGTTAGTTTAAATCGAAATAAAATAGTTAAACCTAAAATATGCGCAAACCAAAAATCACAGCAGTAAAACAGTGAGTTTAGAACCATAGACAACTGGCAGATCTGAAAAGTATCAATTTATTTGTCCTTGAAAAATACTGTTCAACAACTGGTCAGAATCAGTGTTTTACTCATAACTCAAGTTTTAATGATCCACAAATTTTGAATCCAAATGTTTTGGAAAGCTATTGACAGTAGCTTTCACTAGAATTTTTCCTCATGTGATTTGGATGCCTAGAACAAAAGTTACATGCATGATTAGATTATGCCAGTGAGCACTTTGTGCATTTTTGATAATTTCTGTGAATAAAATTTTGGAGCAAACTCAATTGTGTTAGTTTCTAATAGTGACATAGAACACACATCCATGTTTGCATGTTTGTTTGATTAACAGAACTCTCTAGGTTCATTTTAAAGTGAATATGCTATTTCTGCCTCTAATAAAAAGAAAAGAATTTAATTGCCTTGTTAATAAGAATGTGTTTTATGCTTGTTAATGATGGTATTGGTACTGTTGCTTGCATATTCTTGATGTTTAGCATGTTAGTACATGTTAGTACTGTTAGTGACTTTTGTTAAACTTGTTTTGAGCTTAGCAATTGTGGTTAAATGTTGATAGAACATTCCACTTAATTTATTAACCATGCTTGTGTTGCTTGATAATTAAGATAAGATAAATAATCTTTTTAGCTAAGTTTTAGCTACTGGTTGTTTAGGTTAGTTATTTGTGCTTAGCCTTGCATGTTTTTAGTAAACCCTAAAAGTGGCTTAATCACCACTTTAGTCCCTAATGGTATAGAAATGATTAGTGTTGTGATGATCAAAACTTACGTGATAAATTTTTAGCCTTGTATCTTGTTTGTTGTTGTTAGTTTTGCTTGATAGTTGCTTTTTGTGTGCCTTGCTGTTTGTTGACTGTGTTCTTTTCATTTTTACGATGCTAGAAAATCACGAGGTGGAATTATCAGCTGAGGGTTTTTGTGGAGATTGTGTTGATTATCAGAACCAGGGATAAACCACTGAGCAAGGCAAGCCATCTCAAAAGCTTGCAACTATTTTACCTATTTTGTTTTACCTACTGCTATATCTATTTTATTGCATTATATATACCCACTTATAGATACCAAATATCTTGGATATATATTCTAGACCTGTAGCAAAAAATTATAGGGTACCCTACCACACACCTATCTGCTAGCTTAAGAAAGATGAAAATTCTAGGATGGGCACCTTTGTATTGTTTTTGGAAAAACAAGTTGTTTTATGAGACACCATTGGGAAGGTGGGACCTTGCCCGAGTGGTAGTCTGGATATGGAAGAATGGTGGATAAGTGTTTTTCTAAAAACGACACATAACCTAGTCTTCGCTGGACAGCCTTACCGTACAACCACATTACTCCAAAATGGGCACGGGGCTTAATGTAAGCTTGTCTGTATTAGTATGTGATTATACCTCAAGTAGCCAGGAGAGTGGAACGGGACATACAAAGAGGGGATTAAGTTTACCCCGGTGGCAACAGTTGGGTCTCCTTCCATGGCGGTGTGATGCCTGGGGATAACCGGATCGATACGGCCAGCTCACTCGGTGCCGGGGAGAACAAACCCACTGAAGAGGTAGTCATATACTAGCATAGACATAGTGGAAGTTAGGATTGGTCATCTGATATGTGCATGCTGTCCAGAATAGTCCGTGGTTAATTCACGGCGGATGTGCCTAATCTTGTGGTGAAAGTGTACACACTCTGCAGAGTCTAATCTATTCGAATAGCCGCGTCCACGGTCATGGACAGTTGAAAGGCCATGTAGCTAGCATTGTGTCGGCTGTTTTCAAAAATGGTGTTGTGTTGGAAGGAAAGTGAGTACTTGGAAGTACTGGAATGATCGGGTATAATCGTACCTTGGAGGTACCGTGGTCGAAAGGAGAAAAACTTTGGAGGGGCCTTAGTCCCAAGAAGTTCCGCAAAGAAAACTATTTCTAGAAGAGTTTTACTAAAACCTCGATGATACTTGTTATCTACGAGAGATAAACTACTTTATATATCTTTTGAAGTATCTTTTTCAATAAAGATATAGAGATGTTAAGCAACCATGGTAAATCTTCCATCCACCATGGGCAGTGAACCCTATTTATATCCTACATACCACAGCCTCAAAAGTATTCTTACATCTATTAGCTTATTTTTGGATAGAGCTTGCGAGTACATTCAAACGTACTCATATTGGTTTCGTCCCTGGCTATTTTCCTATCCAGACTACTACCTTGAGGAGTATCAGGAGGAGGCTGCTGAAGAAGAAGGCTTCGTCGACGACTATTCGAACTAGACGTCTCCCGGTCAGCTGCCTGTAGGTGTTAAGGCGTTGACATGGGCTCTATCGCGTTTTGCTTAGTCTTCCGCTGTGTTGTGTTGCTCTTGCCCTCCGTGGCAGCAATTTGAGACTTGGTCATGTGACCACCTATGTAAGACTTGTTTAAAATTCGTGTAACGGATGTTGTATCTGTAATACCAACTCGAGTATGTTGTTCACGACGACTGATCATGGGATCGTGAATGTATGCATGCTGGCGTTCCTGGACTGCTAGTCTGGGGGCCCCACATGTATCAAATCCAAAAGGTCTCGAGTTTAATACTCACTCTGTTCCGGTTTATAGGTCTTACGCGCTTCCCTCGATTGTAAATTTGACCTATATAATATGTGTTGTAGAATACAAAACATATATTTTTAGAAAATACAACATCTAAAGTTCTAAATGGTATATTTTTTGTAATATATAACTCATTTTACGTTGCTTACATTAAACCCAGATTAATGTAAACCCACGTCGAAGTACCTTGCTAATACAGTATTAAAAGCATATTTTGTGGTTTACATTAAACCCACGTCGAAGGAGTAAAATAGGATAAAAGTGAGGGGGTGTAGATATATATTGCCTGCTTATCTCCATCAGTTTGGACTCTGAGTTAATTGGCTTGTGAATAAATCCAATCGACAAAGAAAAGATAAAACAAGAAATGACATAAAACAGCTATGATTAATTAGGTGCAGAGCGTTAGTCATAGCCTCCTAGAAAATAAATAGTGGGGATAACGTCTTCGCTACGCTTAGAGTCACCAAAACCTGCTAAAAACATATTATATTCATCTGAACTGAATGACTTGAGATAACTGCGAGCCAACACGCAAGCCAGATTTTTGTGTTGACAAGGGGGCACCGAATCCATGATGATTTCGTCAATCTTCAAGCTTCATGCATGAGTTTTTAGTAGACACGGTGTGTGCACGTAGATGTGGAACTGCATGTGTGTATACGATATATACATTCCTAAGAGAGAAAGTACCCATACTTGTTTCCTCTAGGTCGGAAAATAGAAGGACTTGAAATCACCGATAGCGATGGAGGCGAGAAGAGAGAGCTATAATGTGTAGTCTTGGCGACCAGAGAGTATCACCCTAGCGGAAATTCAAACACCGGCGGCAGCAGCTAGTCCGTGGGGAGTTGGTGACGGCCGCCAGCGCGGCTTGCGTTTCCGCTTCGTTCCGCCGAGTCGCAGCCAAGCGTTTAACTTGGTCGTCAAGATGCTAAGAACTTTCATGCATGTCATAACACCTGTATGGATGTGCCATTTTCAGACATAAAAAGAGCAGCAAACAAAACACGGATACCTCGCTGGCTCGCTCTCGTGGAGAAACTGAAGCAGAGTCGTGGTCGTTGCAGTTCTGCACTCTATATTAACTTGGTACTGTTTACATCATCAAGGAACGTGATAAAATATAGGAGTATAGCGATATGCTACTTGGTCTCTCCAAGCCACTAAGGGAATTGACAAAGCTGTTCCATGATTAATTAGGTGGAGACTGAGTTAGTCATAGCTCCAATGCTCCATAAATCGTGTAACATTTTCGCCACCTACTGACGTTTGACAATAGGTTCGGGTTGAGAAAGAGTTTTTAGCCTCGCATGTTGATCTGAACTATAATCCCGGCGGTACATGCCTCCTTTCCACAATGTTGAATCTCATCATATCAGATGTAAATCAGTCAATTGACCCGGCAACCTAAACGGTCCCCCGGGCCTCACCAATACCTTAATAATCTACTAGCAAAATGCCCGTGCGTTGCAACGGGTATAAAATAAATCAATATGCCATCACAAGCTTAAAAAACAATATATAATTACTATCAGTCAACCATCTTAGGTTAACTTTGATTCCGCATTTACATCATTTGAGTTTTGTTAAAATTTCACTTCATATTTTGTTTATTTACTTGTTCCACTATATAGTGAATCCACTAAATTTGTCGCCACTGCATTATAATCATCGGCCAGACGATTTTCCAATTCGCGTCAACTAAGATTTTCCATTTCTAGGATAGTCGAAAAAAATGCAGAAATTGTGTAAAGATGATTCAAAGGACAATGACATAACTGAAATGTGGCTTATTGGTTGGAGCTAAAACTGAAAAAGAATGTGGTGGCTTCCATGTCGCAAGTGACTTCGAGCCTCTCCTGCGGCCCTTTCGGAATCGTGTTCTTTAGTCTCAAAATAAAACGGACATGAGAGGAGTGCCACCAGCAGAACTGAAGCTGCATAATCGTGGCAGCTAATCCATTGCATATGTAGCTAGCCCAGGCTTGAGCTTGGCTCCAAATCCTGTAGCCTGAATGCATGATGCATCTAGTTAGGCAATGCAATCAAGGTCTTTCAAATTAACATGTCAGTGAATCAAGTGCTTTGTAAATATTTCTTAAACATAATAGTACATTCATCAGAAGAAAACAGTCTGGAAGATAAACAAAATGTTATTTTTCATATTTTAGGATCAGCCCAAGCACTAAGATGCATATAGAGAAAGTGCAGAAAAGTGGCGAAAAACAAGATCCTGTTCCTTGAAATACAATAAGACGGATAGTGTATCTATGAACAAACTTTAAAAAGAAGTAATATATGTGCTGTCTATAAGTCAGTGTGCGTTGAGTTCCATGGTCATACTTTGATCAGTAATCTTTTCATTTTCTAGAAAAGTAGAAATGTGAAATATGTCTAACTTAGCATCTATCAATCATTTCTAGATGCCATACCGAAGAGGAAGCTGCTGAAATAATCTTCTAGTAATAAAACGAAAAATCAAGAGGTCTCAGGTTTATAAAATATAAAGAGAAGAAAGAAGTCTGTTTTGTCTAATAAGAAGGCTACGTTGTTTTAACAAATGGCAATTCCGACCTCAGTCACTGTAGAGGAACCTCAGGATACTTATGGTGCTATTGGGAATTTGGGATTGATGAACTACAAAATCTCTCAAAAGGCAATGTGGATAATAAACGTCCTTTCTGAAATTCACTTCGTAGCTCCTCCTCACCTGTGACTGTGAGGGCATCCATCATGCTGATCTGCTTGCAGTCAATGGCGAGTTTGTGACAAGCAGGTTGCATACCTGCAATTCTCTTCGTTCTAGCTCAGTTGTGCGTGTAGTCCTCCAGATGAGCAGACCTTCCAGGGAGAACACCGTCTTCCCGCACGTCAGTGCGCCCGCAAGTCAACCCTCCTTCCTCTACCTGTTGCCATGTTTTTGGCCCCAGCGGAGCGGGCAAGGGGCAGCGGCGTGACCACAGGAGCGGCCGCACTTGCTGTCGCCGCTGGCAGCGGTGGCGAGGTGTACTCGCAACGGATATGGACGGCGAGTTCCGAGCGACCGCGGCCCCGGGGACCTTCCGTATTGTCGGCGTGCCATGGCCGGAGTGTAGGCGGCGCCGGGAGGTGGAACCCTAGCTCGGAGGCATGGGTGGTGCTCGAGCTGTGGCCCGCCACGCGTCCCCCGGCCCGCCCCACAGCGTCGGCCAGCACTGCGTATTTTGCGACTGGCCGGGCGTGTGCGTGTCCGCCGGTGGCGAGAAGGGCGCCATCGGCTCTTACTCCGGCTCCGGAAAGGGGGAGGGTCCACCTCCGGCCGGTCTTGCAGCGGAGCGAGGAGAGCGAGGCGCGGCTCGCCGGAGAAGGGATCTGCGATCTATGGCCGGCGGCCATGGCGACGGGGCTCGCCGGAGAAGGGATAGGCCGGCGCATCCCGTCCTCCAGCCTCGCGAGCAGCCCGGCCTTTCCCTTCCTGGCGAGCGCGGGACTCCTGCCATGGCGACATGGCTCTTGCCTCAGGATCACGGCCTCCAGCGCGTCGAGCAGCTCGGCCTCCAACCTCGCGAGCGTGGCCGCGGCGAGCAGCCAAGGTGACGGCGGAGGCCTCCGGTCGAGCAAGAGCTCTGAGATTGGGGATACGAGCAGAGAGGCGTTTGTGCGTGCGAAGCGATTGTATGACTTGGCGGTGGCATACTATGTAATTATCCTAGCGATGTAGGGGTAAAACTGGAAATTTAAAAAACGTACCATCACCTGAAGCCATATTATATAGTAGAGATTAGAATATTACATTATCAAAATTATTATTTTAATTTGTATGAGTAGACCACGTGATTTCTTGATTTTGTTATTTTTTTAGAACCAGCACAAGAAGTGAAATGTATTAGGAAATGTTATTATGGTTAGAAATGTTTTAGGAAAATGTATTAGGCAATGCTATGTCAATTTGGAATGATCGTCTTATAAAAATTGTGTTTTTAGTTTATTGTTCTCGGCGACGATGTCTCTGTTGGACCAGAGGGGCGATGTCCGGGACTGGGCTCCGCCGGGCTGGCACTGGGAGGTGCTACCTTCTGGGACACGCAGCTTGGTGAGGAATCCGGGTGACGTTGTCGACCCGGATCTTCTTTGGTGGCAGTCGCGTGGGCCACGCTCGGTGCAGAGGGAGCCGGCCCCCGAGCAGGTGGTACGTCGCTGTATCAGGGAGGAGGACAAGCACGTCCGTCGCTACATGTATTTGTTGGATAGGCAGTATAGCAATAGCTGGTCGTTTCTTCAGAGGGTTCCTTATCACGTGAGCTATGACCCTGTGAGGGTTCCTTGTCTTTGGATGCGCAGCGCCGGCCGCTCAGTACCCCGCGGCTCAGGACCCGGTCGAAATTAGTTTGAAAGGTTCATGCATGGGAGATGTATTAGTAATGTTAGCAATGTTAGCATAGTTTAAAATTTGTGTATGAAAATTGTTAAATGACACTTTAACAATTATGCTGCCCATTTTGTTTGACTATTCAAAATGACACTTTGCAAGTTTTTTCCCAAAATTTATAGAAACACTTTGGATATTTAGGTGACATGTGACCAAAATTGATTGCATATATAATTGATTGCAGGGACATTGAGCTATGGACTCCCCCGGCAGAGACGAGGAGTGTGAAGACCGAATGTATCAGATTATATATGGACGTGCAAACCCGGGTGAAGAAGATGCCGGTGAAGAAGATGGGGTAATTGGAGACGATTACAGCTCACAATTTTTGAACGAGTCCGGTGAGGGAGTTCAGCAAGAAGAAATTTGCAGAGAGGGGAAGTGCCTTTAACAAACTCCGGCGAGGTATATTAAGCCTCTGAGATCGATCACTAGATGCATTAATTGAGTTGTATTGCAGTTATTAACGAATCATTTTTCTTTTAGCCCTCCGGATCGAGCAAATCATCAGCTGCTAAAAAGACGAAACGAGGCCCGACCAGAAGGTTGGCCGATGGTGCAAGGATATCGATCGACAAAGTTGGTGATAATGGGATCCGCTGGAACCCAGAGAGAGCCGCCGTAAATTTATAAATCAATGCGGAGTTCTTGTTAGGGACTTGGTCCCGATCATCCTTGAAGAATGGCATAAGCCGAAGGACGACAACAAGGCAGCTAGTTATGTCGATGACAGAAGAATTTTTTGCTTTGGGACACGCTCTTGACACATGTCAACCTACCGCCAGGTCTCACAGAGGACAAGAAGGACAAAGTCAAGCAGTGGACTTTGAAGAAGATGGCCACACAATTCCAGACCTGGAAGAAAAATTTATGGAAAAATTATGTAGCGGCGAGGAACAAGATCCAGAATTCACTGGACCACTAGAGAAGTTACAACATGACTCCCGCATTTGTGAAGTTAAGAAAATCGGAGGCCGCTGTGGCCCGATCGGAAATAAATAAGGCAAATGCTGCGAAGAAGACATATCACCATACTTTGGGCACAGGTGGCTACAAGACTGCCGTGCCTAAGTGGGAAGCCTTTGAAGCAAAACTGCTTGATCGAGGGATCATTCCACAGACAGCAGACTGGCCCGAGAGGTCCAAGTTCTGGTTGTTCGCGCATGGGGCAGGGTTGGACCCACAGACAGGGCAGATTGTTGCAAAGGGAAAATGGAAGGAAAAAATTGAAAAAGTAACCAAAGATCTTGTGGCCGCAATAGAAAAAGTTCGAAAGGAGAGTACGTGCCCGACAGAGAGAACGACGAGCTGACACTCGCCCTCGGGAATCCTGAAAAAGTTGGACGAGTACGAGGCTATGGACCCGGTGTTTCGTGGAAGCAAGGGTTTCCGGAGGACGTTGAAACTTATAGAAGCCGTCAGAGAAAGAAGAAGCAGGAGTTAGACCGGTTATCGGAATTGGAACGCAGGGTGCAGCGGCAGCAGGAGCAACTAGACTCAATTAGTCAGCAAAGGGCATCTCAGCAGCAGCTAGAAGGTCCTGAAGTCGAAGCCGTCCCATCTGATCAGCGGAAAAGCAGCGTGGGTTCCACGCAGCTAGAAAATTCTGAATTCGAAGCGCCGGCGGCTCACTACCCCGTGGATGATATCACGGAGAAGACAGAATGTGAGCTACATATGTCAATGAAGAACATATCCTTCAAGGTGGCGGTCGGCTATGCTTTACCAAATCCATCTGAAGCAACCTTCCATCTCGGTGGGATTCCAGCTGGCTATGCTCGTGTCGGGGTGGATCAAATTATGCCGGGATTTGAGACACTGGAGCTTGACATTCCTGGAGGTGACGAGGAGAAGACACTGGGAGAAGTCAGGCGTGGTATTGTTCTATGGAACAAGAAAAACATCGTGTTTCCAAACTTGGCGCCAAGGCCACCGACTCCTCCGAGTAGCAATCCCCCACCTCAAAGTCCATCCCACCCCGCCGATTGGGAGCCCGACCCAAGTCCATCGCCCGTGCCGTCCCGTCAGCCGACTGCGCCCACTACTAAGTGTCCATCGCCCACACCGTCCCGACAAAGCGGAAACTAAACTTCCCGTCGACATATACACAGAAGAAAAGTGCATATAAGGAAACTCGAGAGGAACGCGAGTTGCTAAAGCCTCTTCCAAAGAGAAGTTACGACAAGTCTTCAGAGGAACTCGACGCGGACGTGAGTGCCGATGTGAAAAGACAATTAGCACCAAACGGCCCCCGTCAAAGGAGATAATACCACCGGAAAAAATTGCGAGATGTTTGAAAAATCTATCGAGGGAACCGCCACAGCCGCCTGCTTTGCGAGATGACTATGACCGCTGTATTAAGAAAACATATAGTCAACAGAAGGAGGAGGAGGCGGCATATAAGCTAAAGAGAGGAGGAGCGACGATAAAAAGCGGGAAACAAGTGGCCCAGCTCGGAGAACAGGCAAATCAGTCGATCCCCCCACTCAAGGTGATGCCCGACGTACAACACGACACTGGTCGCATAGGCGACACTGGTTACCCCATAGAGTATCAGTATGCATGGACATATGTCAACATGAAGTCACAAGTCAGACCTGAGGCGGTCCAGTCTCTAACAACACAATTGCGCCACTTGCATCAGTGGTACATGAAAGCCGCAACGGAGGGGCATGACCACTTCTGGGTGGCATATAGGAAAGAGCATTACTTCACGGATGACGCGATGTATATTTCGTTTTCTGAAATTTTTCAGTTATTCAATCAAGACGCCCTCGACAAAGCCCTCGTCAGTTGCTATTGTTTGTAAGTGATTTATTTCTGCAATTTAATTAATTCTCTAGCTTAGCTCGTTCATTGCCTGTAATTATCTCACTATATTCTTTTGTACACTATTATGCAGAATGAAGATTGTCGAATGCAGAAGGAATGCCATCTTTGACATTGGGTTCGTTGACCCTTATTACAATCATGAAGTTACCGTAAGGGACCATGCCGAGGACACAGAGCAAAACTTGCTCCGGTTTTTAGTGAAACAAAATACCTGCACAGAAATACTTTTTCCTTACAACTTCAAGTAAGTGTTACTGTCTTCTACACATTTTATTTTGCTTACTCGATGTTTATTGCAATCGATGAGTTATGTATGTATGTACATATAAACGTGCGCAGATTCCACTGGATTCTGCTAATCATTAGAGTTGACGAAGGAGTCGTTGAAGTCATGGACTCGTTAAGGAAAGATATGGACGAGTACCTCAACTTGCAAGAAATGCTCCAGAGGTAATTTCAATCATTATCGCTCTATATCGACTTCTTTCGTTCATTTTCTGGTATGAAGTAATTAATAACTCTTTTAATCATTTTCTTTTGCCGGGCAGGGTTTGGAAACAGTTCACCGAGAAGGTTAAAGGGGAGTGGAAACCGGAGCTGGATTTTTATACCACCAAGGTAAGTAGTACTATATATCTAGGTCCGCACAACTCTTTAATTCTAATTTCAATACCATTTTCATGCTTGATTATTATTTGATTGAATTCTATTTTTTGTAAAGTGGTGTCTGAGGCAGGAACAAGGGACTAATTTATGTGCATACTACGTCACTACTAGGAAAAAGGCCTTTAGTGGCGCACCAAAAAGACATTATGTGACACATGGTGGGTGCGCCACAGAAGTCTCGCCACTAAAATATAAATTCTGTGGCGCATCCGGGTGCGCCACAGAATTATTTCAGTGGCGCATCAATCGTCCATGCGCCACAGAATTACATGCGCCACAGAAAAAAGAAACATGCGCCATAGAATACATTACAGGTATTCTCGATTTGTGGCTGCCTGCTGTATAAATACAGGTATATTACAGAAAATACAGATATATATACAGGATTTATACAGATATAATAGAAACAATAATATATTTAACACGGTATATGAAAACAGACACATTAGTATGTCATCACATTACTTAGAGCCCGAGATACATACATATAGTGACAAGTGCCGAATTTTTACACAAGTCCTGATACGAAAGTTCATCATTTCACACATTACAAATGAAGTGGTCACTGCCTAAACTAGGATCAAATAGAGTACACAGCGGCGATGATAGCGAGCAAGAGCGGGAGCACGATCATGGAGCCTTCTTCTTCATCGGCGCCGGGAACGGTTTATACATCTCCTTCGTCGGCGCCGGGAACGGTTTATACATGGAACAAGCACACACGATGAAAGGAAGTTAACAAAATTATCAGGATATAGTGCATAAAAAGGTGTCTCATACATATCATTGCCAAACCAAGAAAAAAAGAGTTCCCGCAAGACCACGTACTAATACAAATACTCAAATTGTATATAGTACAAGGTATTGTAGATACTCTCCTTTCCTTTAACATGGCATCGTTTAAATCATCGGCACATGGAACAAGATAATAGACCATTTAGCGAAGATCATACAAAAAAAGGCGCCTCATATGAAGAGTGCACATCAAGAACTTCCAAGTGTCGGAACTAAAGGACCAAGAGAAATGTATAATCAATGTTGTTATACATGTCAGTAGGTGATTTAGACCAACACTCGAAATGATAATGCACATGAGTCTAATCATTGGCACAATCAATGGAACAAGCACACACACGATGTAAGAGTCAACCTAGCTATCCTATGAAATGATGTTTCACAGCGATGACTCTGATTCAGAGAACAATAGCGTGGCCCTGAGCCTGAGCTTGACAGAAACTACATACCGACGGTGCGACGCCGTCGATCTTTGACCCATTTTTTACATTCGTTCTATAGGTTCGGTCATGCTCAGGCTCAGAGTCAACCTAGCTATACTATGAATCAGAGTCATCGGTGTAATACAATAGAAACCTCATATATCATTGTCAAAACAAGGCAAAAAGAGTACCTACAAGACCATGTACTAATACAAGCACTCAAATTGTATATAGTACAAGGTATTGTAGATACTCTTTTCCCTTTAACATGATATAGTTTAAATCATCGGCCTATAGTACATATACAAGAACATGGGAAAAAGGATAAAAAGAAGATGTACAACAATATGGATAAAAAGATGAATAAAAAGATCAGGGGAGGAGATTAGTTGAAGCATTTAGTCTAGTTGTGCATGGTTACTAGGTACTACAATGTTCACTAATGTGACTGAAATGTTAGCATCTCATCTAAATTGTCAATCGGATCTTAGATTTGGTCAACATCATGGCTGTGTGAGTAGTATGCCTTGTTATGGATACTATTTACAACTAAAAATGTTATTACTAAAAGCCAATTCCAACTAAAAATGCATCTTCAAGACAGTTAAAAAGTACCAACTTTGGAGGCTTACAAAGTTATGAAATCTTGATCCTATTTACAATGTACCTTCATGAATCTATTGCACTACATTATTACATCATGATAAAGCTCAAAAATAGTTTTTTGAAAATTTCTAGCACCTTAATTCAAGTCAGTTTTAAAGGTATGTTTAAACAGTGACCATTTAACACTTAGCAAAATTTAGAGGAACTAGTAGCAAGGAACTACAAAATTTAGATGAACTAGCAGCAAAGAATCATCACTAAGAGAACTAGCAGCAAGGAACTACAAAATTTAGATGAATTAGCAACAAATTTTTAGGTTTTGCATTTTCACAAACACCTTATGTGCAGGTGTGGAGGGGAGGGAGAGGGGGAAGAGGAGCAGCACCTGATCCGGGAGGGGATGGAGGGAGTCGAGGGAGGCGGTGTCGAGGGCGCGGCGGCGTCGAGGTCTCCTCCGGCCGCGGGCGTCGAGGAGGGAGCGGCGGCGTGCACGGCCGGTCCTCCGCGGGCGTCGAGGACGGAGCAGCGGCCGCGGTTGGGTGGAGACGGCACGCCGGCGTCGAGTGGTGCGGCGAGTGGGGGCGGGTTGGGCTGGGGCGGCCGACGGCGGCGAGTGGGGGCGGTGGTGGTGCGGCGGCGCGTCGTCGAGAAGAGAAGAAAGACGAAAGACAACTGGGGCGCGGGCACGACATTTCTTTCCTTGAAATCATTGGAGGGGGGCCCACCACATGTTTTGTGGCGCACGGCCAATACCATGAGCCACAGAAAAAACACGCAGGCAATCATTGGAGGGGGGCCCACCACATTTCTGTGGCGCACGGGCCTGGATGCGCCACAGAAATGCTGATTTCTGTGGCGCATCCAGGCCCGTGCGCCACAGAAATGTCACCAGATTTTTGTGGAGGCGGGACCCACATGATTTCTGTGGCGCATGGTTGCGCACATGCGCCACAGTATTCTGTGGCGCACGTTGCCCCGTGCGCCACTGAATAATTTTTGTGGCGCATGGACTATATGGTCCGCCACAGATTATAGATCCACAGAAAGGCAGTTTCCTACTAGTGCGTTTGCGAGTCCATACGCTCTTGTGTCACTGAGCGGAATTGAGATAACAGAACATTTGAAGTACGTAAACACTATTCGCAATTTTTTTATTACCATATTGTGTTGAGTTATATTCATAATTTATTTTATGATGATTTCATATATATATACACACAACTCACATATTCATATTGATCTAGATGGATCGAATGCGGGACAAGCTCATACCAGCGAAGCGCCTAAGAGCAATTCAAGAGGAATTGGCGGGATTTTTGAACTGGGGGGTCATAAAGGAAACCGGTGAATTTCATCACCCTAGTAATTATATTATGCCTCCATGTAAATGACGTGATCTCGACGTGAGAATTTCATTAAAGCAACTTGTATGTGTATGTATATATGCATCAACGTGATCTCGATGTAGTATAATTTTTTTATGTATACGACTTGTTTTTTGCACATCAACGTGATCTCCATAGAAAAAGAATTGAATGGAAAACACAAATTCCAAACCCCTAAACCCCTAATGCCCTAAACCCTTAACCAGGAAAAATAAATAAATAGAAAATAAAAAGCAGAAATCTTTAGTCCCGGTTGGTAACACCATCCAGGACTAAAGGTCTTCCCACCGTGGGCGCCCGGCCGGAGGCAACCGGGACTAAAGGGGGGGGGGGGGGGGCTTTAGTCCCGATTTGCTTGTAAGGCCCTCTGGAACCAGGACTAATGCCCCGTTTTCTACTAGTGTAGCCTCTACGAAATTCAATCATTTACGAGAACTCCAATAGAGGAAGTTGAATAATCAGCCGTTGTCATGGGCTCATGGCATGCTTCAGGTTGAGGCAATCGGTCTAAAAAATCACCCTTCCCATTCCCTGAATAGCATTAGAAAGTGCAGAGGCTTCCGCATGCAGAGACTAGTTTTCAATCTAGTGTGAAGAAGACTGATATATTTAAGAACACATAGAGACTTCCTTACACTTCCTAATTAGTCGTGCGCAGCAGAAATAATTGACAGTCGTGCACTTCAGGAGGTCAGGGAGTGCCAGGTCAAATTTCAACAGGATTACTCTGCATTTGTAATCCCACCTACCGATTTCCCGCGCAACTGTTCGTGCTATATATAGAGCGCACGCGACCACCAAATACGTACACAGCACTAGGCCGCAAAGCAACAAGGGACGTACTCCACCTACGAGCTTATTCTCTGATCGCTCTCTTGTGTCTAACTCCTATATCGCCGATCAGACTCTGATTCACGAAACAGAAACTACTTGCCCAACTCCGGTCCAAGCTCAGCACTCAGCAATGGAGGTTAAAGTGTTGAGCTCCAAGCTCGTCAAGCCGGCCTACAATGCCGCCACGGCGTCTCCGACCGGAGACGAGTATATCCCTCTGTCGATCTTCGATAGGGTGACTTACCGGATGCAGATGGCAATCATCTACGCCTTCGCGTCGCCGGCTCCTTCCACCCCTGCCATCGAGAAGGGCCTGGCAGCGGTACTCGCCCAGTACCGCGCCTTCGCCGGCCAGATCGGCGTCAACCCTGACGACGGCGAGCCCTCTTTCATCTTCAACGACCGCGGCGTCCGCCTCGTGGAGGCCTCCGTTGACGCTGACATGGTGGACATGGCGCCAGCCAAGCCCACGCCGGAGCTGCGGAAGCTGCACCCGGACCTGGAGGGGGAGCTCGAAGAAGTGGTGCTGCTGCAGCTCACCAGGTTCCGGTGCGGCTCCCTCGCCGTTGGGTTCACATCCAACCACGTCGTCGCTGACGGCCACGCCACCAGCAACTTCCTCGTCGCGTGGGGCCGCGCCACCAGGGGCCTCCCCATGGGCCCCCCTCCAGTGCACCACCACCGGGACCTGTTCAAGCCCCGATCGTCGCCTCGCGTTGAGCACGATCACCGCAACAGGGAGTACTACAAGCCGTCTCCCAGCACAGTCGTTGGCCACCATGGCGACGATGCCGACAACATCGTTATCCACAAGGCGCACTTTACCAAGGACTTCATCGCCGGCTTCCGCGCAAAGGCCTCCCAAGGTCGCGGCCGCCCGTTCAGCCGGTTCGAGACCATCCTTGCCCACCTCTGGCGTACCATGACGCGCGCCCGTGACTTGAGCCCGGAGGAGACGTCGGCCATCCGGCTGTCCGTGGATGGGCGGCACCGTCTCGGCAAGCCGGCAGAGTACTTCGGCAACATGGTCCTGTGGGCTTTTCCACGATCCACTGTAGGTGACCTTCTGAACCGGCCACTAAAGTACGCTGCGCAGGTGATCCACGACGAGGTGGCCAGGGTGGACGGCGCCTACTTCCAGTCCTTCGTCGACTTCGCGACCTCCGGCGCCGCCGAGAGGGAAGGGCTCGCGCCCAGCGCCGTGTGCAAGGACGTGCTTTGCCCTGACGTTGAGGTGGACAGCTGGCTGACGTTCCCGTTCTACGAGCTAGACTTCGGCACAGGGAGCCCGAGCTACTTCATGCCGTCCTACTTCCCCACGGAGGGGATGCTCTTCCTCGTGCCGTCCTATATCGGCGACGGCAGCATCGACGCCTTCGTGCCCGTGTTCCAGCACAACCTTCAGGCCTTCAAAGAATGCTGCTACTCCGTGGAGTAGGTGGCCGACCTATAGCGATCGAGCTCCGAATTGATCCAAAGGAAGACGAAGTACAGTAAGCGACGCCATGATTAATTGGCCGGGCGGGAAAAAGAATGCATGTTACGTGACAAATCAAACTGCATGCCAACGCGGCGCGGTTGTTGGATGTCGGGGTCAGTTGGTGGAAGACTTTTTTTTGTGACGCACTTTATGGTGTCGTCAATAGATTGATTTGATTATTTATCTACTTTGGAAAATAAAGTTCACGATTTTTTGGTATTTTCCATTTGGCTGGGTTTGTTTGATCACGCCGGATGTTTAATTTCTCATGTGTTGGTCATCTATGTAAATCAACACCGATTTATTATGTTCTGTTGGTTGCGATATTTTTTTGTCCAAGCCGTCCAAAATATTTAGTACGGTTTCAAGATTACTCAATCCAAGGTGAAAGCCAAACTTTTTTTTTTTTTTTTGAAATGGAACACACGTGTTCCATTAATACACGGCAGAAAGCCAAACTATATATGCTATAGGTTTGCAGTCGTATTTATCCTCTTAGAAAGCTATCTACATAGACACATGAAAATTCTTGTGTCCTACTCCCTCTGTATCAAAATATATGACGTTTACGTTTTGTAGTTCAACTTTTGTCACCTTACGAAATTTTGTGTGTTTCCACTTTTACCCATCGAGTCCAGTCGGTCTCCTCCACTCGCCCGTTCTTTCGCGTAGACCACTCGCTGTCGTCTCTCCTCTCGCTCGCTGTCGCCGCCCTCTCCCTCCATCTTCCCGTCGCCGCCATCCCCCTCTCTCTCCCCACGTCGCTCCCCACCGCCGCCGGTATCTTACCCACCACCATGGAAACCAGCGGTGCTAGCCTGCGCACCAAGATCTGCAAGCTTAGGTGCTGGATCTGCTCAAGCGAGGCCTGCTGTGTGACGCCGGAGGAGAAGATGTTGAGCTCCATCGATGCAGGCAGCAAGGTGCGTCACTGGAGCGCAGAGGTCAACGGAGGCAGCCGCATCCCATCCGTGAACCCTATCATCCGTCCAGGACGACGCAGCCCGGCTCCACCGGCAACGATGCCGATCGCTGCCGCCCCTCTGCCAGGCGACAGTCTCCAGAGGCCTGCGCAAGGTATGGCTTGTGCCTTCCCCACCCCACCAATCTCAGTCCTCTTCTCCCTCTCACTTCAAAATCGATACTTTTATTTGCTAGACCGCAAGGACAAATCGCCGATCCATCTTCTCTGCTAGCAGGGGCGGTAGGACGGCGTTAGGAGCTGCCGCTGCTCCACCTCTACTTTCGACCAGGTCGAAGGAGGGCTCGACCCCATGCTTGTGCTGCAGCGCCCACCTGCGTCACCATCAAGTACGGCGTCAGAGGTAATCTGACTCCCTCCAACCCTGCAGGTTTGGTTGTTTGCTGCAGATGCTCATCGCTGTGCACTATGCATGCTCTGTGCTTGCTTGTGATGCTTCTTGTAAACAACCATTATGTAGCGCTTGTAAAATTCCATTCTGTAGCGCTTGCTTGTGCTCTGTGCTTGTAGATACTCCAGTTTGCCTGTACGCCACGGAGGATCTTGCTTGTACTCTGTGCTTGTACGTCAGTTTCTTGCTTGCAAATTTCGTTAGAGGAGTATTTTTCTGCTTACACCAATGCAGCAGTAATGGACTTCAAAAAAATTCAGTTGAACTTGGAGCAACATTGCTTATACCAATGCAGCAGTAGTGGACTGCTTACACAAATTCATTGCTTAAATATGAGCAACATTGCTTGCTTAAACAAATTCCTAAGTTTGCTGGAACAAATGACTTGCAATATTGGGAGTAATTTGCTTGGAGCATTTAAACTTTCGTAGCAATATTTGCTTTCGATAGTGTAGCAGTTGTGCTTTCAGTAGTGTAGCAGTACTGCGTTATTGCTTGAGTAGTGCTTGTAGCAGTACCAACTGATTTTTTTCAGTTTATAAAAATTCTTGATTGCTTGCTTGCACACAAATACTCCAAACAATTTGAGGTATCTTGCCAACTAAGTGTAATTTAGTGAGTTAAACTATCACGTGTGGAGTTAAACTAACACATCATACTGCCACAATGTCAAAGTAATTTAGTGAGTTAAACTAACACGTGCAAATTCTCTGTTACTGCTACTATTCAGACCTCTATTTATAATGTCAAAGTAATTTCTCTGTGTTAATTGCCTTGCATGGTTCGCCAGGACAAAACAACCCCTGTGTGTCTTAGTTTTATCCTAAAGAAAGATAGAGTTCAGCAGGGGTAATGAAAACAAACTCTATTTGTGTTGTGCCTGCAGAAAAAAAAAGAGGACTATGAGGCTGTGATTGAGGATGGCGAGTTCATATATAAGAACATCAGGCAAATCCTCGACACGTCTAGTAAACCGACTCAAAGTGGATCTTTGTTCTGAGCACATCCAGGAATCTGTATGTTGGGCAGGTAGTGCATAAAAAATTGCTTGCTCTGTACATTTAGAGTACATGTTTGGAGTACTTGAAACCAAGCATTGTGGTTTGCTTGGTTGCCCTGGTCCATTTTATATGCTCCATGATATGTGTTGTTCATTTTTTATATAAAATCACAAAGTTTGATTTCTTTGTTCCTTGTAGGACTCGATTCCTCATGTTTGCATAACCTTAATTTGGTTCATTGTAGTGCAGTGCTGGGCAGTGCTAAATTCAGTTAACAGTTGGTTATTACTGCCAGCAGTGCTTGAGTAGCAAGTCATTTGCTTGCTTAATCATTTGCTTAAAACTGCATATGGACTGCTAGTTCTTGATGGAGTACGTCTTGCATATGTACTGCTAGTTCTTGATGGATTACTGATAGTTCTTGATGGAATATTTCTTTCATATGTACTGCTAGTTTTTTTTTGAGAGATGTACTGCTAGTTCTTGATGGAGTACTGAACTGCTAGTTTGGCAACTCAAGTAAATTCAGTAAATATTTTATTTCTTGCTTGTAAGCAAAACGAGTACTCCTAATTTGTAAGCAAACTGGATTGAATTTGTCAAAATGAATTGCTTGCTTGTGCTGAGCATTGCAGCAGCAGTGTCGTGCCGTTACTGATCTGTTGCTATTTGTTGAACTGCTCTGGTTTGCTCTGTGCTATTGATCTCTGTGCTCTAATGTTCTGATCTGCTCTGATGTCTCCAATGTTTTTGCTCCTGCTGGGCCGGCGATCTGCTACCGCTGGGGCGACGAGGAGAAGCTGGGCGAGGGAGGTTCGAGCAGCAGCAGCAGATCGATCGCTGGGCGAGGGAGGTCGTCGTCCCCAGCAGCAGATCGATCGCGAGGGAGGGATGGACTTGAGCTGGAATTGCTGCATGGGCAATGAACCTGGGCAAGGAGTTGCTGCCCCAGCAGTAACAGCAGCAGCAGATCGACCGGAGGAACTGGCGAGGACAAGCTAGCGAGGAGGAGCGGGCGAGGAGGGCTGGGCGGAGGAGGACGGAGGAAGACGACGCTGGAGATTCCAATCGCGATCTGGTAGCAATTCAGATCTGGGGTACGGATGTAATTTCATCGCTTTTCACCTGGTCGGAACGGTTTGTTAAACGACTTATATTTTGATACGGAGGGGTAGATCTTATTATTTTGAAGTGATATTTTCTTACATGAAATTTTTACGTATTTTCTCTCAAGATACGTACGTTATCTAACATTTTTTGAATTCTTAAAGAATTGTGCCATAATTAACGAGTCTGACATGATGACCTCGCTATGTAAATTGCATGTCGATACAACTGAGGTAAGCCATGCACCAAAGAAAGCAAAACAGAAGACCAATGTTTGGTAACTAGATTCACGGCTCTAAGGTGCATCCTCGAGAGCATTGTATGGCGCTTCTCGAGTGCGGCGTTTCAGCTCACGGGCTCCATGTTGCCCTTTATTTTTAACATTCGAAAACAAATTTCAAAGTTTCAAAAACTGAAAGATAAAAATATATATACTTGTAGGCTACAAGTTGTAGCCAATAACTTATCCTATAAGTGTGCAAAATTCTAAAATCCGAAAAATGTTGTATTATACGCTACAAAAAAAATCTACATCTCGTTACATGAACAGTACGAGGCTCCAAATATTGCCAGAATGTATTATTTTCGTATAGCTCAGTATACAAATAACTATGTATTTTGCACAATTTTAGGATACAATTTTTTTTTTTGAGTACAGGGATACAGATCGAAAGAAGAAACGAACTAGCAGTACAACCTCAGGGAAGAAGGAGCTACAAACCCGTCCTTGAGGGCCCAGCCACCACCGACGCCGCCGCACCACGGTGACCGCCGAACCGCGCGCTGCCGCCGCGCTCCACCCGAGCCGGCGAACTGCAGCGAACCGCGGCCAGGAAGCCGCCGGCAGAGCCGCCGTCTTCAGTCAACCGCCTGGGTCTTGGCGGCGAGGAGGGAGCTGGAAGACCACCAGAGCACGCCATCGCCTTGAGCCAGCGCCGAAGCCGTCGACGCCGAAGACGACCCAGAGGATCTGGATCCCGGCCTCCTGCACCACTTCACGAGCTCGAGCCGGCGCCGGAGGAAGCATCGGTAGAGCGGGGCGCACCTGCAGCCCACCAGCACCGCCGGAGACGACGCCGGGGAGGGGAAGCCGCAGAGCACCGACAGCGCGACGGCGCCGCCCTTCCCGCCACGGCCACGCCGCCCGCAACCCTCGAGCTACACGCCGGAGCGCAGATCTGGGGATTCCCCATCCTCCCGCCGCCGGAGCGGCCGACGGAGGGTGGGAAATCCACCAGATACGCCGGCGGCCCTGGACGGCGCGGAGTCGCCTCCCCGTCGCCTCTAGGCACTGTAGCGGGAGGATAAGGTTCCAGAAATAGGAAGTAGGTTCCAGAAATAGGAAGTTTTTTAGGATACAATATTGGTTATATCCAGATTTATATTTACAAACAGTTGAAATTTATAATACTATTTTAATTTTTTTCAAAATAAAGGCTCTGGGTAGCCCCAGTTCCAAACGGCATTTTCGGGCTTCTTCCCCTATATTGTGGAATCTTTATGTTGGCAAGCTTCCCGACGTGTGGTTGGACCAGACCGCTCTCCTATGGCAGAAGCGTTGCTATAAATTCGGAACTGACTCTTTTCGTTATATCATGTGGCACTGTCTTATATCTAAGTGCAGAGTTGCATGATACCAGCTAAGTCCAAGTTCAACTTTTACATTATTCTAAGTATAAGTTTGACACAATTCGATCATGATATAATGTTTTCTCTCCAGCATACGATAAAAGTCTATGATGCTTGACATCTGCTAAAACATCCATGTGCGCTACAAGAGATCAATTCTGTTTTGACAAGCAAAATATCTCATGGAATATCGCAAAACGTCATGAAATATCCGGTTGAGACCGTTTATCATAGTGGCAACCATCGTCATGGAATGTCAGTCAAAGTTGCCATGACGTTTCTTACATCATATCAGATTTTAGTGTTTTCAGGACAACGGGTATATGCTACCTTAGGTAACTGTATAGATCTTCAGCTGCGAGTTGGCGGAACGAACGGTGATACGTATACGTACACAACTAAGCAGCCGCCGTCAGCTCGTCACCAACCTCCACGGCGGCTCCGAATTAACGAACTGCTTTGAATTGAATTGCCACGAGGCTGGTCGCCCCGGTGGAATATTTTTTTTCTTCTATATTCCCCATAGCCATCCGTTGAAAAGGTCCGTTGTCTTTCGAGCCAAGAGGAAATATGCAAGTGTAAAATACAAAATAGAGGTGCGGAAACAAAAATACTCTAGTCTCGTGGACTAGGTAAAGTGTTCCCGTATGGTTAAATGCACTCTTTTTTTACGGCAGGTTAGGTGTAGACTATTCCTGTGTTTCAGGTGGCTTTGGGTTCTCAGCACAGTGTGTGTGAACATGAACGCCAAGATTTAAACGTTGATGACTGAAGTTGTTTATCTCCACAACCTCACCTATGAGAGTTCTTGTCCAAGGATAACCCCGTTCCATACCCGAAAGAAGGAAATCCGAAAGCTCATAAGGGAATTCAACAATGAAAATGTTATGAAAGATAATACTCCCTCTACCCCAAAATATAAGTCACACTTAAATTTCGCTGGTCATCGACGTATAAATTTAACCATGATTTGTATTTATAATATGTTCACAAAATTAGTATAAAGACATATGCAATTAAAGAATTTTGCAAGCCGAATCCAACGATACCATTTATACATTCTCAATCGTAGAATTTAGTACATATTAGTGGTCAAAGCCGAGCATCCAAGACCAGCATAAATATAAAGCGCCTTATATTTTGCGAGAGAGGGAGTATCAACTTTTCCCACATGAACAAGTTTGTATGTCGCATCTTGAAAGAGGCCAAAAATGGAGAAATTATCTAGTGGAAACCACTTACACCAAAAAAACATGAAATTAAGATATATCCCATTCAATCGATAATGTTTCGCCAGATCACAGCTCCATTTGTTTGGGCAGCTTTAGGGTTTATAAACCCTAAATTACGTGATTTTAAATTAAAAAAGTATATGAGAATGATTGGTCTCATGGTCTGAACGAAGATGTTTGGATCTGTTCACTTAAAATCGTTTTCCATTGGATATTTCTCGCAAATATATGAGGTTGAGCAATGATATTTTTCCACAAGTATGTGTCTTTTTACACGAGTATCACAGTCTACATCTAATAGCTAGTTATGTAAATGTGTGATCTTTATAGAAAATATTCAACAAACAAAATATATTATTGATCTAGGAGCATATGGTCCATGATCACTTAGTTGTTTAACCGAGGAAGCCTTGTTTGTTATGAGCTAGATGAGAGTATTCGACCCTATTATTATTGATATTTCTTGGTTTTTAGTAGTTGAGTGCTGCTTGCTTTCTATGATTAATTATCTTTGAATATTCTCATCTCTTTAGGTTACTAATATATGTCAATGCCATTCGCTTCCAAGCGCTTGCGATACGGTAAACTCACTCTACTTGAGATTTGTTGATATTTTTGGGTTTTTATACACTTTTTAATAATAAAAAATAGTTTGGTTTTAGCTTAGTCGATTCTTTTTACTTCATCAAGTTTTTTTTTTGCAAAATGAGTCGGATCATTGTTTCCATAAATTATTTTGGTCTTTTAAACTTTATTTGATGGGCTGTTCTTTAAATATATACAACCACCTTTTCAAAGTGGGCAACTTTTTACTGGATATCATTTTATATGTTTTCTTGTGAAACAATTTCACTTTTTGGTCAACTGAATTTGTGGGTTGAATGTGCTAATATCGTTTATGTGAGTGAATTACTTTTTTGTGTTTCAGAACATGAACATCTATTCATTAAAAAGTTAATCCGTACTTTTAGTCTTGCATGATTTGGAACGTGTGTGTAGATATATGTAGGATCTAGACTTATACAATTCTCACAAAAACGAATCAGTAATTTGACCTAATTGACATTCTGTTCCTTCGACAAGTTCCAAGTCAGGCCAGGCCACCTACTCCGTGGAGTAGCAGCATTCTTTGAAGGCCTGAAGATTGTGCTCGAAGACAGGGACAAAGGCGTCGATGCTACCGTCGCCGATGTAGGACGGCGCGAGGAAGAGCATGCCCTCCGTGGGGAAGTAGGACGGCATGAAGTAGCTCGGGCTCCCGGTGCCGAAGTCTAGCTCGTAGAACGGGAACGTCAGCCAGCTGTCCACCTCCACGTCCGGGCATAGCACGTCCTTGCACACGGCGCTCCGCGCGAGCCTCTCCTTCTCGACGGTGCCGGATGTCGCGAAGTGCACGAAGGACTGGAAGTAGGCGCCGTCCACCCTAGCCACCTCGTCGTGGATCACCTGGGCGGCGTGCTTTAGCGGCCGGTTCAGGAGGTCACCTACCGTGGCACGCGGGAATGCCCAGAGTACCATGTTGCCGAAGTATTCCGCCGGCTTGCCAAGGCGGTGACGCCCGTCCACGGACAGACGAATCGCGGAGGTCTCGTCGGGGCTCAGCTCGCGGGCGCGCGTCATGGTACGCCAGAGGTGGGCAAGGATGGTTTCGAACCTGCTGAACGGGCGGCCACGTCCCTGGGACGCGTTGGCTCGGAGCCCGGCGATGAATTCTTTGGTGAAGTGCGCCTTGTGGATGACAATGTTGTCGGCGCCGTCGCCGTGGTGGCCGAAGACGTCCGTGGTTGATGGCGTGTAGTACTCCCTGTTGCGGTGGTCCTGCTCCACGCGAGGCGACGACCGTGGCTTGAAATGGTCCTTGTGGTGTAGCACGGGTGGGGGACCCATGGGCAGGCCCCTGGTGGCGCGGCCCCAAGCGACGAGGAAGTTGCTGGTGGCGTGACCGTCGGCGGCGACGTGGTTGGAGGTGAACCCAACGGCGAGGGATCCGCATCGGAACCGCGTGAGCTGCAGCAGCACCACCTCCTCCAGCTCACCCTCGATGTCGGGTGCAGCTTAAGTAGCTCCGGCGTGGGCTTGGCTGGCGCCATGCCGACCATGTCAGCGTCCACGGACGCTTCCACGAGGCGAGCGCCACGGTCGTTGAGAATGAAGGATGGCGCGCCGTCGTCAGGGTTGATGCCGATCTGCCCGGCGAAGGCACGGTACTGGGCGAGCACTGCTGCCAGACCCTTCTCGATGGCGGCCGTGGAAGGAGCGGGCGCTGCGAAGGCGTAGATGATGGCCATCTGCATCTGGTACGTCACCCTGTCGAAGATAGACAGAGGGATGTACTCGGTAGCTTGTTCAGCGCCGGCATTGTAGGAAGGCTTCACGAGCTTGGAGCTCAACACCTTCACCTCCATTGAAGTTGACGTACTGGTGAGCTCGGACCGGAAGACGTGGTAAGACTTGCACTTGCAGCAAGCAAAACAGAGTTAGCGATTGAAGCTAGAGTAGCTGGTGTGTGTTGCTTGGATCGACTTGCTCGTTTCGTTGCACGAGTCTGAGTGTATATAGGAACCGGATGGCGGGAAAATAGTTGGTGAAGTCCCACAAATTAAACAAGTCGTGTGATCGGTCTCTAATCTAGCCAGTGTTGTTCACACAGACTTCAGATCGAGTAGGTGAAGCCCGATTAAACAAGTCGTGTGGTGAGTCTAGTATCAAGACTCTGACCTGGCCGCCTCACCCTCATGTGTTTGACTGCTTGAAATGTAATGCCTGCTAGTCTGCTACGAACCTGCTGCATGTCACAAGTCTCAACTAAGAATACCCATATGTGTTAACTCGTCTTTCGAACGCATGCTTTTCTCAGGAACCTGTGTCCATTTTCGGCACAAACACAAACGAAATTCGCCATTCGTTAAAGTTAGTAACATTAAAGACGATTCAGCGTTTTCGATCAGCGTCCATCGTAATTTGTCAAGAGGATCGTGTTGACTATGTTGATTGAAAACTTTACATCAGTCGCTTGAGCTAATTTTAATGAGATCGAAAAAATTACAAACCTTACAGACAACAATAGTAACATATATGGTATATAAAGTCACTTAGCCATTGGATTGAAATCGGATGGATATAAAGTGGCTAAAGTCACAGCATGACTTCATGTAGCGAAGTCACTGGATCTCAATCCCAAAATGGTAAATTTTGAAAGTATATATCAAAACAAATCTAGTGATACTAATTCAGTGTCAATGTGTCATAAGTGATGCTGCCATCCATATTAATTGTCGCTGAATGGATGCATCTAACAGTAGAACATGTATAGATCTATTCAATCCAGCGACAATTTATATGTATTGGATGGATTATTATTTTTCCGATAAAATTGGTCACAATTTTAAAATTTACGACTTAAGACCAAATTTATTGCGATACTTATTTGCGGACGGAGGGAGTAGTTGAAAACACTCGTCCTAAGTTGGGATGGATTCAGATAAAAAACCTACGATGAAAAAAAAATAACTCTTTCTGGTCTATATGTCTGGCATGCATAAGCTTGCGTGATTCTGTTAACAACTATATCAAAAAAAGGTGTGACTGAGTTAGTTTCGCGTGTATATATTGACATATTTCGGATAGAATTTTACAATTACGAGTCTGTGTAAAAAAGTTACAGTCGCCACTCCGCCCACAAACTTTCAATATTAATATAAAAATTTATACTTTATTCTTTCTTTATTATGGTAAGTTACGAGAACTTTGCAGTTTATTTTCTATAGAGTTGGCTATTAAATTAGTATTTTTTTCACTTTCTCTCTTTCTTTTTCTACTATTTTAGTGTGTGTTTTTACCTAGGTGCACTCTTTCTCGTTACCTCTCTCCTCTACAAGACAAAAGTACCATGTAAATAGACTTACAGACTACTATTAGAAATACTTGCTGTAAAGCATAAGCAACCACTTGCCTTTCCTTGATCCACTTCTGCTCAAAAGGGAACAGAACGATAAAAGGCAAAACCATAATGGCCGTAGTCTTTTTTGCAGGAAAAGAAAGGACTCTTCTATTAATAAATGGTGCATTGTTGGGCTGACGATACATCCACGTAAAGTGCCAGCTAACCACTACTGAGATTGGAGGAAGTACCTTTGCTGCTCGCGAGCACAAATAGTTAACCCATACTTTTGCATGATCCGTAGAGTTTCGGCATCACGCCGCTGTCAAAAGTGTTGGAAAAAGAATGCCCGGCCATGTTGTGCACGATAGATTTTTGGCACCGAATATTTGTGATCGCTATGCATGCATGCATGCGTCCGTCATTATATTAGCTAAACAATCTTTCAAGCCGCCTCAGAGGATCTGTTGGCGATTTGTACAGCACGCTCACAATGAGTATACATATAAGTATTTGGCATTCGCTTTTGCATTGATATATATATATATATACATGTGCCAATTGAAGTAACCCGTATCATGCATGCTGGGATTAGCCGGAGTTATATCCGAGAAATGTCGCTTCCGTTTCTGACCGACAAAAGAAGCTATAGAATGCTCCATCTTGAAGGAGCACATTTTCGTTCCCTCTGAGTGGCTTCGGAGTAAATATTCACTATTTTCATAATTAGAAAGCATCATCTTTTTTTAGAAATGGGAGCAAATCCTTATCTTTTATATTAAAAAGAAGGTATCAAAAGAGTATCAATGTTTATTACAACTCATGGATCGGCCAAGGTGGCCGCGTGGATCAACCAGTGAAAGACGGCTAAGAATACAAGACAATACATGTTGGAATCTTCTAGTATGTTGTCACCCATGCTGGCTGCAAATAGCTCGGACTACCGCCATAAGACGGGTACATCCAGTATCCATAATAGCCCTTGCTCTTACGGCAGTAGAAAAGACCACATGTGGATCAAGTAAGTAGCTCGGTGAACAACCTGCAAAAAATGAGCTTCTCTAATTTTGTTAAACACCACATCATTCCGACAGTTCCAAATAGCCCATAAAAAAACACATACACCAATGCGAATACGTGCTTTAGGTTTTTTGTCTACTCCATCAAGCCAATGTCCAAACATATTAGCTACACTAGTACGTGGAGAGATATTAAACGTGAAATGAATAAGTCTCCAAATGTGTGTCACAAACGGGCATGAAATAAATAAATGTTCCACCGACTCATCAGCCGGGCAGAAAACTGTTGGAGATATGCCCTAGAGGCAAATAAATAATAAGTATTTATTCCTATATCTCATTAAGTTTATAAATAAGTTTTATATCATGCTATAACTGTATTAATAGGAATAGTTAATACACGTGTGATATGTAAACAAACCAGGGTCCCTAGTAAGGCTCTATATAAACTAGTTCATTGGTCAACAGATGATCGAGATTTCCCGATCATGGACATTGATGTTAATTGACAATGACGTCATTTCATTGGGTGAATGAGATGATGGACATACCCAAGTATTGCAACACAATCGTGTCACAAAGTTCATTGTTACAATAGTTAGGAAATACGGTAACCTAATCCGTAGATCGTGAGATGATATATAATCACTATCACCGGAGGATATTTTGAGCATCAACCGTCACACCTAACAGGGTGATCATAAAGGTGTACCTCGGGTATTCCAAACGGGTAGGTTGAGGAGTATGCATCAAGAGCGGGATTTGTTTATCCGCGTGACGGAAAGATACTCTGGGCCCACTCGGTGGGATTACATCCATAAAGCTGCGCAGCGTATGACTAGGTCATGGGGATGTAATATCACGAGAACGAGTTAAGTAGCTCTTGTCGGTAAAGAGATTAAACTAAGCACGGAAATGTTAGCGATCGAATCTCGGACAAGATGTATCGAAGTAAACAAAAGGAATAGGTATCTGTGTTTATGGTTCAATGACAGTTATTCGTGGAATGCACATGGATCGTTATGGGCATCCAGGTCCCGCTGATGATCATTCGTTGGAGAAGGCCGGTCTCGACCATGTCTGGAGTAGGGGTGGAAACGGATCGGATGCGGATCGGATAGTGCCTTCCCACATTCGTATTCATATTTTTTAAACGAATACGAATACAAATACGGATGTTGTCGGATACGAATGCGGATCGGATGTTTTCTCAATTCGGAACGGATACGAATACAATGAAATAATAGACTTGTGCCTTATAATGAATCAACTATAAGACGGTACAGTGATAACATAATTTTATTCGGATACGGATATATCCATTTTCATATCCATATTTGTTTCAGAATTCAATACCACATTTGTTTTGTATTTGTACAAAACGAATCCGGATATTTACCACTTCCATTTTTATTACGTTCGGATTTGAATATTTACCAGTTCCATTTTCAATTTGTCGAATACGAATGTCGGATAATTCGGATTATCCGCTACCAGTTTCCACCCCTAGTCTGGAGCCTTCTCGAACCGTAGGGTAACACACTTAAGGGTTTGACGACGCTAGGAGATCGTTCTAGAAACATCAGAATCATAGAAGTGAAAAAGAAGAGAAATGGTCCGGAAGGAGTTACGGAGCCGTGGGAATTAAATAATATGTAAATATATTAATTAATGAATTAATTATATTTATATATCTATTTAATAATAAATAAAAGGGAAAAATAGGGGCAGCCCACCTAAATGGGCCAACCCCGGAGGGAAAGCCCATGAAAGGGGGAACCGCCCCACTTGATGGGCCCTAGGGCCCATGCAGCTAGGGAAAGGGTGCGTCTGGGCCCTTGTGGCCGGCGCCTCCTTTGTTTAGTCCCACATGGAGGAGCTAGGAAGAGGGGCAGCCCTCTTTCCCTAATAAATAGTGGGGCATATTAATTATTTTGTATTACTAAATTCTCAATCACACGACCCCCTCCATGCACTTCCTCCCTCTTCCACTCCCGTAGTCCGTGGCCCCAAGTAAGGGCTGCGTACGTGAGAGATCTCTTCCGCGGCACACCGTCGTGCTGCGGAGATTCCACCTAGAAAATCTACTTCCGCAATCTCGGCTGGAACGGAGAGACCGGGAGTCATCGTCAAGCACCGTACGTGTGCGAGTCCTCGGGGGTGCTGCACTTGCGGCGCCGGGAGCTTCGTCGTGCCAAGGTCATCATCGCCATGCCAGGTTCATCGCGACGTTGAGGTCGGCTACGTCGTCTTCCTCAACAACGCTTGCGCGGGAATGTAATCCCCGCTGTTCGGTCTACAAGGGTATGTTTCCGAAACCTCCTCGTTACCGCATTACTAATAGATAGATCCTTGGCTAAGTTTTTGGCGTACGTTAGTTAGAATTTTTTTGTTTTCTACTACGAACCCCTTCAAAAACAAATTTCTTACAACTTGTCCAACTCCTTTTAATCAGGTTGTCTTTAGTAAGTATAACCTTCCGTTTTTGGAACGACATGAAAATTGTAATCTTGAGAGGGACTTTCAACTTCCACAGATATTTTTGTAAGTATGGTGTGTGACCATGCATATAATCGAAATACATGGATTTCACAGTGAAAAGACCATTAGCATTTAGATTCAATTTGAAAAGGTCTTTTCATTTGAAAGAGAGACGCTCAATTAGAGTAAGTGTCTCCACTTGAGTGTTCCCGCTCAGGAACACACGATGTAGTAAAAAGACAGTTAGATTAACTATGGAGTTGAAATTCACGATGGAGCGCGATTGAGAAACTATTCCTTCGTATTTAAAAAGTAAGGCGATGTTTGGCAGGAATGACTTTTTTGAAACCTAAGTACTCGAAAAAATGTACGTACTTATATGCCTCGGCAATGAATACTGTGGTATTGGACAAAAATTCCAGCCACTTTTGGAATATATCATTGACAACATGCAGGATTTTTTCAGATTCTTTGAAACTTATAAATATGATTTTTAAATTTTTTTAAGCAGAGGGAGCACTGGAGCCCAGGAGTAAGAAATCTCTACTCTATAATAGGGCCCTATATAGTATTTCAACTTTTGCTAAAATCACTCGTCGAATTATTTTAAATGATGATATTTTCAGAAACCACAGTATTCTTAGAATAGTTAAAGACTTGATGTAAAACACACCCTAAATGTGCACTCATTAGTGATAACAAATAGGCTACTCATAATAGGGAGTAAAATAGATTATTATCATGCATTACCATTACTTGTTTAACAAAGATTATATTGTACTTGTATTGTGTGGATCGTGCTATATTTTCCAACACAACACCTTCTGGAGAACCCATAGGAGAGTAGCGTCAAAACGTTGCTAGGTTCTAAATTATATCTATTTGACTGCATTTGACACTTGAAAGTTTCATGTTTGATTTTTGTGACGAACTATACTATATTTCATCACGAGAGGTGTGCATTAATCATTATTATCTCAGCTAAAAGAAAGTTGTGTGCCTAAGCCAAGCACGACTTCAAACGTGTGTTGGTCAGGTAGTCGATGTTTTTTCAATGTAAGTAACATAATGTTTTACATTGTGTTTTTTATAATTTATATGCTTCCATGGTGTAGTTACGTTGTGGATCATTGCCCCTCTTATGCGTCTAGATTGGAGTTGGCACTAGTAGAAAAGGGCAATGTAGTCCCGGTCCATGGAGATTGAGACCCTCGTTGACTTGTACAATTAAGCTGACTTCTTGCCCAATCCAAATAAGCATTTCTCGCCAGATCCATCTTGCAAAGCGATATCTAATGTCAATTGTGGAATTATCATTTGAACTTGAGTAAGAAATCATGTGTGCCCCCGGTCCTTTTTTCTTCCCCTTTGACGTATTGTTACGGTGCTTTTTTGGTTTGAGGGGTCGAACACATCTGCTGGTAGTGTGTATTAAACGAAGCATTAATTGCTCTCTGATTGTTCTATTTCGACAACATATCTAACTATTTGAAAATGCAACTTCCAATTTTGTATCGCATCATGAAATGGGAAAAAAAATAGTGTTCGAAAGGGCCAAATGGGTTTGTTTCGTTTTGCTACCGTAGCATATGCCCTATCGATCTGTGCCAAACATTCGTTTGTGAAAACAAATGTTAGAAATTCCTTGTCTTTTGTTGGCCAAATTTTATACATAGAAGGAAGAAAGCTTGAGGAGTAACGGTATCTTGTGAAGAAAATGTGAACAGATGAGTAGGTGTTCATGAACAAAAATACTTGCAAGCTACAACCAACCAAACATAATCTAAAACTACACAACTACTTGTTGCCTTGTTTGCATGACAAGTTTGGGTACAGACCAACAATCCCAAGGAGCAACAGAACATATGCAGGTCGATCGGAGGACTTCAGAAATGCGGATATTCCTCCCCTCGCAAAAAAGAAAAGAAATGCCGATATTCCCCGCTGGCCAGTTATTAATTAGCGCATGGCACATAATTAACGAGTTGGGCCTTTGCGTTGGACCGAGTCGAGTCCAGTCCCGAGTACATCAGGAAGAAGTAATTCTCTAATATCTACACCTAATCATGTGATAGCGTTGTCAAATGGTTAAAATTATCCTGGATACCGCGGACACCGGCCGGGTAGCGTCGTCAAACCATTATATTGGCGTAGGTCTCTTGACTAACAAGGCAAGTATACTCCAGGGCTAATGGGGAATTATATATTGAGTCCTATATACCGCGAGAGTAGAGGTTGTATCCCAGCCTGTTGGCTAGTTTGTATCCAACCTCTTATTTCACATGATGAGCTATAAATTTTGCCCCGTTTAAAAAAAATACGCAAAGGCTCACATGGCCGATTGGTTGTTCTGATGTGCTGTGGGCAGGTTCATTTCAACGTGGAACTGAGGTAGTATGCTACCTCTGAACAAGACCTACCTCAGAGCCCCATGTTAATTAAATACTGAGTTTTTTATATGATGATAATTACAGTGTTGACAAACATACTGGTAGGTTGAAAGGGTAGGCAGTTCACTGAACATGTACGTTAGTTTCCATGATCACGGCAAGGTTCATCCGAGCCACTCGTGTGTTTCACTCACCTGATTTGTTTCAATAAGTTCACATGACAGTAGACGGTACCGAATTTCTCATTTTCAGTTTAGGCGATTGTATCGCATGGAAGAATAATGGGTTTAGTTTATGTATGATGTATGTCAAGCCGGTCATTCGTTGTCGGATGGTATACACCTACATTTTACGTATGAGTACTATATTGTTACAGCTAGAAAAAATACCTTGAATTAAAGTTCTATATCCAAAATCAAACTGAGTTTTCTGAAGCAACAATATGGCATTATTTCTACAATAGCTCGAAATAGGAAAAACAAACCCAAATGCACACAAAGAACCTTCTTTGAAGTAAAACATCTCTTATTTCACTGTAGATTTATTGGTAATTCTCACTGTCTTAAGTGTATGCAATCTTAGAAGACTAGTATGGACAAGTAAGAATTTTTGCGATAAAGAAATATATTAATATTGCGAACATACTGATTACACCTAGCCTCTGCATCAACAAGATTCCCGAAAACATATAGGATGCACACAACCAAAAAATAAAATAAAATAATGAGAGAAAAACCTCGCCACCGGGGATCAATCACTCGCAGTAGCAACACTCTAACCACCACCAAAGACATCACCCGAACTAGAACAGAGGTTCCCCAAAAGCAACGCCTACAAGAAGGAAACAATGCACAAGCATCGTCGTTGCCCAATCAAAGATGTTAGGTTTTAGCCCTGGAGAAATATCAAGTTCCCAAAAACAATGCCTTCAACAAGGTCATTACCAGGTACAACCAATAAAAGCCAGACCTTGGGGTTCACGCTGAAAAACACGACTCGGTACCTCGAGGAGCACCACCAAAACTGAAGTCCCCAGTGTGCGACAGCCCCCAGTTGTCGAGGTCGCTGCTGCAAACCACCAATCACCAGGCTCACAGGCACCGCATGTGCAATTTGGACAGGAAAAGTCCCACAGCCAAGCCGCACGGTAGCCCGTGAAGCAATGTCTTCATCACATCCAGGATCCCGCCTCCACTGTTACCTTCTGTTGTTCCAATCATAGCCGGCTTGACATTCCCCGGCTCAGCCAACACCATGTAAATTGCAATTTTTACATGTTGGTGTCAGCTAAAAGCAGAGCTTCGCAACACGCCCCTTTAAGCCCCACGGGTTGATGTTTATGGGCGCGCCTGACCAGATCCCCTTCAAACCAGGTGTCCAGTAGGCAGGAGCACTTTGTCAATACGTGAAAACCGTCGGTGGAGAAATGCGTAGCTCATCGGCGGCCTGATCGAAGGCGATAGGCAGCAGCAGAATGACGAGTTGGACGCTAGAGTACCGTTAGGGCCACCTCCCTACCTCCTTTATTGCCTGGAAGGAGACAACACAGGAGAGAATCTTCTCCACTGACCGCCCACCTACCATGACGGGTGACAGCACCAACGTCCCATTATGGAGGCCGGGAAGAGCAGTGACGTGGGGTTACCACGGCAAATCCTAGGGTCGAGTACCCCAGGTTGATTGAGAGAGAGAAAGGTTGGAGTGCTGGTAGTTACCACGGCTGACAAGCAAGGGGATTTACCCTGGTTCAGGCTCCCAGAGGATAATACCCTACTTCCAGCTTGTCTGTTATTGATGATTTGGAGGTGTTACAATGGCGATCCCGGCGAGATGTTCGATCTCGGTAGGGTTTGGGCGGTGGAATATGAGCGTGCTTTAGATCGACGGCCCTCCCAGCCTTTATATTGGAGGCTGGGTCTCGGGAGTTCGCAACCGACTATGTTTACAAGTAAGGTAAGTCTCTACCGACCTATACTACACCTCCCTTGAGGCGCACTATGTCTTCTTTGGGCCCCCTTCATGGGCCTTGAATGTTGTCTTCTAGTAGGCCGTCCGTCGGGCCTAGTCCTTGCGTGCACCAGGTATCTTCATGGTGGGGCACCCGATAGGTAGGCCCACGTCAGTAGCCCCCGAGTGCTTGGTCGAGTCGAAGAATCGAGTAAGGACTCTTCTCCGGGTGCACGTCATTCTTTACCTGTTGCAAATCATTTTTGTTCTGAATCGGTAGTACATCGACCGCTAAATATGTTCACGTTTTGCTGTCTAGCCGACAGTTTCTAGGGATGATGACATGGCTGGCCTGGTTCACTCGACGGATCGGGACCAGTTAGATGCTCTTGGGCAAAAACCTAGCCAGCCTATTTCAAGATCAAGTCCCCGGACTCGAACCTGGAAAGAGCTGATAAGCTTCAACTCATGCCGCGGGGGTCTTACGGAGGATATTATGATGAATTGGGTACCCAACGCGTCCGTCAGGGTTTTCTTCATGCCTGCTGGCATGGAAATTACAGGGTGAACGCAGCGGGTGCGAGCCCTGGCCCACTCGACTGGTCGGCGGGTCTTATATTTGCATGTTGAGTGCATCCGAGAATCATATGCGGCGGACGCATCTCGAGCACAGAATGTTTTGCGACTGCTGTAGTCGGGGGCTTCGTATAGAGCTGAGTAACTTTGGTCGATAAGCTCGAGTGCCTGTTTTGGGACTTAGTGGTCCAGTAATCTTGTGTTTATCAGGGGCGCGACAGCGCTCCCGATGGGAGTAGCCCCCGAGATTAAGCTGAATTGCTTGCAATTGAGGTTAATCTCAATTAACCTCCAGTCGAAAGAAATTTTTGATACGCTCCGATGGGAGTGAATGAAGAATGCTTGTTGGGGACTCGACAGATAAAGGAGTCCCTTTCAGCTTGCTGGCCTACTATGCGAAAGTACGATATGGGGACTCGACAGATAAAGGAGTCCCTTTCAGCCTGCAAGCCTACTATGCGGAATGCTTTGTCGAATGCGCGCCACAGTCGAGTGACGCGAGGGTCCGCTGGGGGGACTCGATAGCCTGCTGGCTTTAATTTGTTATCCCGAGCCTGACTCGAGTGATTTTTCTTGTTGGGATGCTGACGTAATGCATGACGATCCTTTCTGGCACGCTTCTGCCGATAGGACGCGTCGTGGTGGTCCCATTGTCAGTGTTGACCAGGAACGACGCCGCTTCAGTTTTGATTTGACCGCACGGCGCGAAATCTTCGGAACGTGATGATGGTTTCCTCTTTTCTCGTGCGTAGTGGGCGGCGTGGCCTGTGACGGTTGCGTTCTGCGGCTGCCACGTGTAGGGTTGGATGCAAGCCGTTGCTGCCGATGCCGATTGGACGGTTCGGATTTGGTGGCCCCGCGGTATATTTATTTCACCGCGGCGGGGCAGATTGATTTCTTCCTTATTCTTGCTGTTCCCTTCCCTTGTATCGTCTTCTTCCCCGCGCCCCATCTCCATTGTCTGCGCCCACTGCGAGCTTCATCCACGCGTCCATTGCAAGCTGCTAGCCATGGGCAAACCGGGCGCGAAGAAGGGGGCGACTACGTTGAGCTCCGCGTCGCCGTCGCTGTGGGGACGAAGAACAAGAGGGGGAGCACGGCGGTCGGCGCCGCTACCACTGTGATGCCGCTAGCGTCTTGTTCTGAAGAAGATTCCAGGTGACTGGGTGAAGTCCACCATCAAGGAGCACCACCTGGATGAGTTCCGGGCAGATGGACTCCTGCCGCCGGCGGACCAGCTGGCCACACGCGCCCCGAGAAAGAGGTATTTCCAAAGCCTCGGACCAACGAGCGCGTGTGTTTTGCGGACTTTTTGTCTCGGGGGTTCTCCTTCCCCCTCCATGATTTTGTGTGCGGATTGCTTTACGCGTACGGGGTACAGATGAACGATCTTACCCCGAACGGCGTTTTGCACATTGTGTGCTTTATCATCCTCTGCGAGTGCTTCTTGGGGGTGCACCCGCATTGGGCCTTGTGGAAGGCCATATTCAACGTCAAGAGAAATATAGGCGGCGGTGGCACCTACCCTCTTGGCAGCTTCGGCATTCAGGTGCGTGGCGACACCACCTAGTTCGCGCTGAAGCAGGTCGAGTCCGTCCAGGGGTGGCGGAAGAAGTGGTTCTACGTCCGCATCGACCAGGCTGGCTTCCCAGATTTTGTGGCTGGCAAGCCCTTAAGGAAGACAAACGCTTGGGCGCACTTGTTGTCGAGTGGAGACAAGGCGGAGGTGTTGCCTTTACTGAAGACTGTCGCCGGGTTGATCAGGACCATGGGCAAGGAGGTGGGTGGGATCCATCTCATTGCCACAATGATGAAAAGGCGCGTACAGCCGCTACGCCTTTGGGACCACCCAATGTGGGAGTACCAAGGCGCAGATGATTCGACTCGCCTGACGAAGGAAGAGCGGTCGAAGAAGGAAGTCGAAGGCGATGTGTGGTCCGTGACCAGTCTCAGAGCTGCAGACCCCTGCAACGTCGAGTGCCCAGTGACACCATACGGGGTTGAAAAACCACTGCCCGAGGTAATGTTCACGTGCTCTTTACTTTGTATTGCTTGCTGCTGTTGTGTGAGATAGCCTTATTCTTGTGTTGCGGGGCCACCCGAGTTTCTCTTGCCTTCCGCCTTTGCCTGAAGGTGGATCGACCTTTGAAGTGGAGTTTCCTGAAGTTGAGCCGGTGGATGATGATGACTCCATTCCTTCTGCGACCACTCACCTGATGAAGTTGTGGATGAAACGGAGCAAGATGATGAAGATGAGCAGCCGCTCAAGCGTCAGCGCCGGGACAAGGCTAAAGCTGTTGTTGAAGACTCGCCGTCCGAAAGGGTGGAGCTTCGCGACGATGGCGACTCGGGTTCTTCGTCGCCCAGCCTGAAGGAGCCAGTGGAGGTTGAGCCGCTCAACATGGCGCCTCCTGTTGGTGGCGCGACTGAGTTCGGCGGGTTGTTTGATGTCGACGCTCTCGGTAGCGACAAGGAGGAGGAAATAAGGTAAGCACCTTTCTCCAATCTAGGCTTCTGTCTTTGTTGTGTGCAGCTTTCTTGATTTGAGTATTACGTGCGCAGTGCCGGTCATGGCACAAGTGTACCTCATTCTCCTGTCCGGGAACAAACGTCGACTCCGTGTGACATGGAAGTAGAGCTGAACCCTCCGGAGGATGCTACACTAGCGACTGCGCCGGCTACGACGGAGGTGGTAAAGGCTTTGACTCCCTCCGGTCCGGAAGTACCTGCTCCATCTTCTTCGAGCGTTGCGCAGCTCCAGGATCATGTAAGTGTCTTCTGTCTTGTTGATTTATCGGTTGCGCGACAGCGCTCCCGATGGAAGTAGCCCCCGAGGCTATGTGCAACTAGTATAGTTGGGCATAGGCTCAAAATCATGCTTTGCTCTGCGTTGTACAGCCTTTCTACCGCAACCTCATGGAGTCAGGTGCGGCCTACGTCCAGATGGAGCAGGAGAGAGATCAGCTGGCGATCAGGAGACTGCTGCGAAGCGGGTGCGCGAGCTGGAGAAGGAGCTCAAGGCTCAGCGTGACGATGGCGAGCGGAAATTGAAGGAGGCCAAGGACCGCGAAGATGCCACCCTCCAGGGTGAAAAGGTGCAGGTGGAGTGCCTGCTCGCGCTCGCCCACGTTGTAGGAGGTAACGCGTCCTTCTCGTTCATTGTTTGCTTGAAGTCTATTCTCCCAATTCAGTCGAATTGGTACTTAGGTTTCTGGGATCTTCAGCGTAGAGGAAGTAGTCAACGAGGACGCTCTATTCCCGTGCTCATGTGGGAACCTGTGCTCCATGGGAACGACGCGACCGACGAACTCGGTGGCGACCTCCGGTTGGTTTCGGCGGAGAGGAAACAGGGAGATGAGAGAGGGGACATCAGAGGCAATGAGGGAAGGAATTAGGTTGAGGAGGGAGGCGACCGCGTCTGGGTTTAAGGAGCTGGAGGGGTGCTCCCGCCGTCCCATCGAGCCACATCTGATGTAGACACCACGGATGCGCTGCTGTACCGGCGAGGATGAAGAAAAGAGAGCGATGGAAGAGATAATGGGTCTGGGGAGAAGATGGGCCGAAGATCTACAGACAGAATCATGCCTCCTGGCCTGCTACAAAATTGTTGGATTTTCTCAAATGCCAAGGAAATAAAAGGGGAGAGGAAGAGAGATAGAAAACGAGGACATGAATAAGTAAGAAAACAAGAAAAGAAGCGGAAGCAACTGTTACAGTCGTAGGCGCGTAAATGATCTACTGAGAACACAAAGCAATCACAGCACGATGACGACACCGAGATTTGTTAACGCAGTTCGGCGAACTCCCCTACATCTGCGGGGCATGACTACGGGCGCTCCTCCCCATTGATACCGCAACCCTGGCCGCCCTAGGCGCCGGCACAAGCCGCCGGCTCTCCCTGCGTGTCTGTTGCTATCAAGTCGTCATAGGTTACACATGTGGTGCTCCCCTCATTATATGGGAGGCCTAGGCTAGTAGTGTCCGACTCGAACACTACACGTATCCTATCCACACCTAATATAACTCCAAATCCAAACGTAACCCAACACGTACACAATATTCGACACAAACACAACAAACTCCACCTTGGCGAATATTCTCCACCACCTTGAATTCGTCAATGCGTCAAAGCTCCATGTACTCCGGATTTGGTTGTCTCCATGAGCACCACTGCTACTCCCAGACTCCACGTGACTCCACCTGCAACTGTAGTCCCTTCTTCCCGTTTCAACATCATCACACACTCAAAGTTTCCGACATTTCAGACTTTCCAACACTTTCTCAGATTCCCCATGGCTGACTCTTGTCTATCACTTGATCGCCATCCCGATAGACCTAGTCACCAACTTGAACCCGATACTCGCCAACACTGCTTCAGCACCCCCTGCACACCTATCTGACCACATGTTTGCCCGCCTGTGCCCTGGTCTGTCACTGTGTCCCGTGCTTACCGCACGCCTCGCTGCTATTACCGCGTTGAGCATCTGCAATCTTGGCCAAGATCTACCGGGTCGCTAACCCACACCACCTCAGACCCCAATGCAGATAATCACCAGTCATACCCGACCGGTGCCGGGTTCCACGTATCTCTCGAACCCTGACGTCCAATCCGACCAACGTGCTTCTCGCCTTCCCGCTGACTAGGCCTCGACTCTCCGCATGCTTACGCCGCAGCCCCTCCATCAGCCGAGTGGAATCTCCCGCCGGACTCCAGCTCCACCTTCAACATGACTCCTTGGTAGATGATCAATCCACCCCACGCCCTGTCGATCTCAAGATCCCATAAGCGCTCCATCTTGAACCGACCCTGCGCCATCGCATGTCGAAGCACGCATAACCATGCGCTACGTGTTGCCATGCCACATAATTCGGACACCATCAGCCCTCACGCTCATATGTCGTCATCGCCGATCTTCACCGTCTTCTGTCCCGTCAGACTGTCCAGTCCAACCCAGCCAAACTTGTTCGACTGCACGACATGCTCCAGACTCCACGAGCCTTATACACACGTCGACCCCTCGCCGCATCCGGTCCATCTTGATCAACTTGGCATCATGCTGCCGATTTCCATCGATCTTCTGGTGAACCTGCGACTCTGCGTCTTTCTTCCGTGCACCGCTTCCATCCCGTACACAAACAAACATTGTACCGAGCAAAGAAAACTCAAAAGACAATAGCCTTGGTGCCTTCCATGTGCACGTATCAAAGGACTGCAATCATTTGAATCCAATCAAACATCAGCATGCATCCTCACACTACGTGCCCAAAGCTCCACGGTCAACCTCATCTTTTTCTCTCTCTTACTCCAATGGATAAGCAAACCACGTATCGACGCTCCTTTTTTTCACGTAACAAATCTCATCAGCTTGCTCTCTTGCCTCTAGCAGCACGTACACCCACGCATATCCTGGACACGAACACAGCCAGCTTCCACGCCAGCGCTGCAGCACGTGCGCCGCCAGCTAGTCTGCCTTGCCCATTGTGTTCGCTTGCCGCACGCGCGAATCTGGCCGCTGCTCCCGAAGCCACGCAGCCCCTGCTCGCCCGCGCTATAGCCGCCACACGCCTGATCCCATAGATCGATCGAGTCGATCCACTGTCGCCGCCTGTACGTGAAGATCGAGCCCACAGAGCCGATCCGATCCGGTCGATCGAATCACGCCGAAAATTTGCTGTTTCGATTGCTTTCTGATTTCTGACGCATCCCAATCTGGTTCTCACCGCACGTCGCCCGTGCTGACAACTCCTGATCACAACATCGAAATTCCTCCGTCCTCTAGATCAACTTTTCGCGACCTTCAAGCTTGCTCTGATACCAATTGTTACCGTCGTAGGCGCGTAAATGATCTACTGAACACAAAGCAATCACAGCTCGATGACGACACCGAGATTTGTTAACGCAGTTCGGCGAACTCGCCTACATCTGCGGGGCATGACTATGGGCGCTCCTCCCCATTGATACCGCAACCCTAGCCTCCCTCGGCGCCGGCACAAGCCGCCGGCTCCCCCTGCGTGTCTGTTGCTCAAGTAGTCATAGGTTACAGTGTGTGCTCCCTCATTATATGGGAGGCCCATGCTAGTAGTGTCCGACTCGAACACTACACGTATCCTATCCACACCTAATACAACTCAAATCCAAACGTAACACAACACTTACACAATATTCGACACAAACACAACAACAACATTTGCAAAACATTATAAAAATCGTTAGTTGATTTGAAATAGCTTTGCAAATAATCCCAAATATTATTTCTGGGTTTTAATTGAAAATAGAAAGAGAGGAAGATGGATTCATTATTTACAAAACAACACAGGGTTGCGCAAATAATATTTTTGAGTTTTTTAATGCATGATGATGTCATGACGATGCCAAAAAAAAAACAAACAAATCTAATTGGAGAAAACCCCGGAACATTACAATCGACACACTAAAAATGGATCGCGCCCCGCGATTCACATCACGGCAAAGGGAAGAGAGGGGGACCTACTGAGTCTACGTGCTCCATGTTAACATCTACCCGACCTTGGCGTGGATCGTTTTTCTCGACACCACTAACAAGAAGTTCTTCCGCCTTCTTGAACTTGTCGACACCACTAACAAGTGTTGCTCATGTCATTGACGATGTCCTTCTGTCGATATTCTTCCATGGTCGACCAATTAGGATAAAAGGCATAGAGATCGTGCACCCACACGTAGAATCCTAGAACTTTGAAAGCTGGGTAAGAGGGAAAGTTCAAAACACAAGAGGATAATAAGGAAATGAGTTTAGAGATAAGGAATAAACAAGAGTCCTATTGAGATATTTCCAACATAGCTTAGTAAAATAGTTTGGACTTTCTAGATACATGACCGTTAGCGAGGTTATCCTACAGACCGAACGGACCCGCTGCTTAGATAACCAATTGTATCGGAGCAGCTCGGGTTTCGGAACCTAAGCTTTGATACCACTTTGTGATGCCCCAAAACTGGTAATATGTAGATTTAGCGATCCAGCCAAATCTGCATAATAACGATCCTAGGACACTCACCAAGCATAACATGCACGCCGAAACATACACGTTATGCGGTGGAATTGTAGTAACATTACAACCGTTCACAAAATTATCCGCGACAACAACAAAATGTATATACAAAATGACTCAACGAGTCAAGATACAACTGGATACAATATAAAGATACAAACCACAACGAAAGCAAAATAGTATCAGGCTACGGATAAGGTACAAATTAGACTAAGAGTCCGAAAATAAACGATGGCGCCATATCCCTGCCAGGCAAGCGGGAGGGATTCCCAAGACTGAGAGACACAAGCGGTCAAAGAAGTGTCATATAGGATATATGGTGGACTTAGCGCAGTGAACAAGCACTAAACAAACTGTAGAGACACGCCTTCCGTCTATTAAAGAGGGATAAGAGAGCGCGTAAAGAACAAACTAGCTACTAACATCAAACATAACCCGGCCGATTATCATCGACTCGATTAACCCGCGTAAGCAATCCAAAGGCAGTCACACAGTTTGCAAGTTTATAAGCTATCATTACTAGGTGTAAGTTTTCTATGATCTTGTTAGCCATCATTAATACTTGTAAAATGTATCGACAAACTTTGTAGTTTATTATGACATTTTACTTAATACTTAGTTTATTTATTTGGACTAAACTATTAATATTTGTGAAAATTCACAAGTTCTTGTTTTACACTTTGTTGTGTAGCAATTACTTGGAAAATGGCAAAAACACAAGAAAAGACTTCGTTGCGGTGCAATTGTGAGTTTTTTGATAGTTGGTGACGGGATTGAGTCCAACTCTTTCCTAACTTAATGGATTCTGCAGGCCGCGGTCAGGCCAAGATTATAAATTTTTATTTCAGGCTGGGCATGGTTCAGGCTGGATTTTGCCCGTCAAGCTTTTTCGGGTTTGGCCTAGAAAATGCCTAGGTCTAGCTGAGAGGAAGCCGTGTGTACCAATCATATTTCAAAGTTTTTGTAAAAATATTTTTAAATATTGTGAGAGAATGAATACATGTAGAGTACATAGAGTACATATAGAAGCGCAATAAAATGATATGAAAATGTTGTGACGCATACTTATCGTGACTTGATGAGTTTTTGGATTGGGTTGTCATGACTTCTATAGCTTGGTGTACAACAACTTAATTTGCTATTTATTTCTCATCTCAATAGATAGATATGATATTTTTCACTAAGTTAATTACCATATCGCCATCGCATCGCCCTTGAGAAAATTTGTACTAATATGGTCTTGCCATCAGTAAGAACCGCATGGTTCAACAGTCAGCAACTGCTTACACATCAATGTTTCAAATAGCGTGCTATCGCAATTAGTGGCGACCCTCTAAAACATGTATAGACATGCTAAATGGGATTATAGTGAAAACCTATAGATGGATTAATTCATTTGGCGGCAACATGAGCAACTATAAGTTAACAGAGTTATAACGGGGCTATAGCAGGCTATTTAAAACATTGTTGCAAATACACCTTGAAACAGGGACCTTAATCAGGTATTAATTTATTTTCTGTCCGGAATCATGTTTTTTTTTATCTCGATTCATGAAAAAGGAGGCACATAATTCACACTAGATACATGCCAACGACGACAGTTGGGATTTCTCATTTCACTTGTTTTCGTAGAGGAGGGAGCAAAATCATTAGCCAATGACGATGGTAGCTAGCGGCAACAGCGACGAGCCAGAGCCACCGGGGCTAAAAGCTTCGTTTGTTGGATACAGTAATAACTTGCGTGCTACTCCGAGACGTACGGCACGCTACCTTCTACCCGCCGACGGCCGACAGGACCCGCCCTGATCTTTTCTATTCTGTGTTGTTCCGTTCTGCGTTGGGGAGGATGCTCCGTAACGCGAGTACGCGATCGATCAGTCTTGTCGCAACGTAATCTTGGGACACCCTCTAGACATCATCAGTTATATCTACTCATCCTGAATGAGTACGTGTATCTGCGCCATCACGGGGTTTACACGACTATCAGCTGTGTAAGATGCCAAAGAGTACGTGTGTCTGCAGACAGATGTGCATATGCGTTCAGGATCGATGGCGATCGATCATCGACGAGTCATGAGTGGCAAATGACTAAGTTACGTAGTACGTTAGAGTATTGAACAACGAGAAGCGGAGACACGATTCTCGGATGGCGTGTTCGGCCTCCATCCGAGAACGTGTCTCCGCTTTTGCAGATTACTACAAACCCTAGCTTTTGCCCTCGATGGTGTGTTCGGCCGATATGTCTCGGCGTGTCTCCGCCACAGAACTGAGCGGGAGAATGGTTGTGCCTTACAGTAAAAAAAAATGGCTGTGCCGGTGCTCCCCGTACGTAGTCAGACCGCGGTTTGCGCACCAGGACGTCGGAGCGCATGAGCAAGCAATTAATAAGCATAGACGATCGAGCTGATTTTTCAACCCACACATCTGTACCACTGTAGCGCAGGACGGTGAATCGATCTCGTGGCTTAGCGTCACAGGTGACAGTAAGCGGATGGGTGTCTGCGTCACGCGCATCTCACTACACCCTCTCAACAAAACTAGTTAAGCTATGTTCAATGATTGATAAGACAGTCTTATGTTAAATTCGTCACGTAATCAAGATATGGAAATGGAATATGATGTACAGTGGCTTATTTGTTTTTTTTCTTCCAAAAACTTACTGCAAAATGTAAGACTTTCTAGTCTTTTTCACTCTGTCCTGAATCCTGATTAAATATGGTTTATTTTTTACTTGATTTTCATAAATATGTGGTCAGGGATATTATTGCTAGAAATGTCATTTCTTAGATAAAAGAAAGCAATTTTTTTTCCTTTCTCCCTGCTACAACTGAGCACTCAAATTGTTGTGATAAAATAATCATTGTACATGCCCTTGTTCTGGGTAATTCCTGTAGCTCCTAGGCCACCCGGCTCTGCATCGGTACAATGTCAGTTACCTATTTGTTGTTTTTTTACTTAATAGTTTGATAGTCTTGTTTATTTTTATTCAAAATACTTCTATCATTATGTTGCATTGTTTCTTCAATGCCACAACCAGTCGATGAGAAAAAGGTAGTACTCCCTCCGTTTCAAAATAGATGACTTCTATTTGCCTAGATACGGATGTATCTAGACTTGTTACACATCTAGATACGTTTGCATGTAGACAAATGCAAGTCATCTAATTTAGAACGGAGGGAGTAATATAATGTTGCTCAGCCTTCTAGAGGCCCAAGGGCAGCCTCGTCATCAGGAGCGGAAGCGGTGTTACGTGTGAGTCTACTGCACTGTGCTGCCGCTGCACCAAACTATTACCACGAGCCAATTCCAACACCCCATGATGAACTGACGATGAATCCAATTTTGGCAACGACGATTATCGATCTATCTCCCACTTTCCAACAAAAGGCCGCACTAGGTCCTCCATCATTGTTCCGATCGCATGCACGTGTCAATAACACGTACTGCTAGCTGCGACGATAAGTCAACACCTTCCACTTCAATGAGTTTGAGCACATCGACGGACCACAGTCAAATCAAAAGCAAGGGGCAAGCATCAAATGAGAGAGCAAAGATCAAGTGAGAAGGGATTTCTGATAAGTAGCTAATCTCCTGTCTCCACTACAAGTAGATGATTTGGATCGGCTACAGTACTAAACCTACCACTAGGATATGGCTAATCAAACATTCAAACTTTCGTTTTGGATAAGCCACCTACCATAAAGCTAAAGCAGAGGGGCATAATATCTTGACCAGGAAAGATAAATCTTCCGGGACATGGAGAGCTTTGCGTACGTGTTAGCGGCAACTTTTACCACTACTCATTCGAAACCCATGGTAGACATCAGCCTATCTATAAGATCAACCACGACTGAAAGCCGACTTGTGTCGTGTCCCCGTGTGTACAGGCTGATTATACATGAGAAATGTGCCAAATTTCAAAGGTTGCCGGTCGATAAATTTGGAAAGCATTAGGGAATAAATGCGGCAAAAAAAAACACTTCAAGGAATATCCGTCGGTCTGTTGCCCAAATAAAAGTAGGTGACCGATAAATCAATTCCAAGAGGCAAATGCAAACAGTTGCAAAGGGTACATTTTGCAAAAATTCTAAGTCAACAAAGATTATCTTGTGCCGACTAGGTTAAAAAAAAAAGAATTTCATGTGCCTAAGCTGACGTCCCGGGCTGTTCAGTGTCTTCCTATTGAGATTCACGCAGCAGTTGTGGAAATAAAAATTAGCTTGTCACCATCAATATAGACCTTAGAAAATCTTAGTTGATTTAGGTGTAGACTGGGCCGATATGAGAGTGCGGAAGGAGCGCAACTGAGTATCCAGTGAATCGAACGATTTTTCATTTTGCTCAAAGAGAGAGAGTGTAGTTGTCCTTGTAGGTCTTCGTTCTTCTCTTGAGAGGGAGGTAACAAGGCAACGTGTATATTGTTTCTTATACTCTTAATAAGTTATTCACACATTTCTCCGAAGATGTTTTTTTTTTTTTAAAGGATCCAATTTCATATAACAGGAGCTCAGAACAAATTACAAACAGGTCCAGAACAGAAAGAAAATACAAAAGGACCCAGCAATCATGCAAAGAACCCCCTGAGCCACCGGAAAAAACCGCAATTGGATCCATCGCCGCACCCCAAGCACCTAGCCGTCGCCGGAGCCGCCGCACCACTCGCCGCCGGGGAGACCGCACCTCCACACCTTGTAGACGACCGCTGAGCCGTCCGCCGCCGCGCGACGGAAACCTAAAACGTTGAACGAACACGGCCAAAGCACCATCTCCACCGCTCCACCCAGCAACCCACCGACACGGCGCCGACCAGGACCACCAACCACAACAGCCACCGCACTCCAGCCGCCTGTTCCCCTCGCCACCACGGCCGGCCGGAGCAAACTCGAAGGAGAGAACCACCACCACCAGCACCAAAAGCAGCTCGCCCACACCCACCAGCTCCTCCCCTCGCCACCAAGGCCGGCCGGAGGAAGAAGGAAGGAGAAGACGACCTGACAAACCTTCACAGCCTCCCCGGTGACGAGCCGGAACGGGGAGAGGAGGGGAAGGACCACGCCCAAAAACGCCGACACCATCGCCACCGTCTTCGACGAAATCGGCAGGGCACGCACACCTAAACTACAACCTACAGGCCAGAGACGCAGGACCGGGGCTCCCCCACTCTCCCGCCGCCGAGGCGGCAGGCGGAGAGGGAGGGAGCCACCAGCCTGGCCGGCGGCGAGGTGGGAGAACGGGGGTCGCCTTCTTATCGCCTGCGGGCACTGTAGCAAGAGATAAGAAGGGAGGAGGCGTTCCAACTCGTTGTGTGTTTCCGAAGATGAATTTTTGGTGTGCACTAAAACATCAAAATAAAGATAAAAATGAAATAATGCATTTTTGGATGCGATCATACTAGCACTAAAGCACCGGATCCCATCAGAACTCCGAAGTTAAGCGTGCTTGGGCGAGAGTAGTACTAGGATGGGTGACCTCCTGGGAAGTCCTCGTGTTGCATCCCTCCTTTTTGGAAGGGGAGCCTTGGCGCAGCGGTAAAAGCTGCTGCCTTGTGACCATGAGGTCACGGGTTCAAGTCCTGCAAACAGTCTCTTGCAGAAATGCAGGAAAAGGCTGCGTACTAAAGACCCAAAGTGGTCGGACCCTTCCCCGGACCCTGCGCAAGCGGGAGCTACTGCACCGGGGCTGCCCCCTTTTGTCAACGAAATTAAGAAGAGATATAGCAAAAGGTCCTAGTATTGTACGATCATGATATTTGAGTTAGCGAAAAATATTTTTTTAATTTATCAATAAATATTGTTATAGAATTCTAACTATTTAGAGTGCATATAGATCAGGTACAAGTGACTGTGGTAAAAATCAGATTTGCTAACTGGGAATTAGGTTAGTGTCCAGTCAACTTGTACATCAAATTTGCATCATGATTCGGGTACATATTAGTTGTAAGTTGGGTTGCAAGTGAGATTTTTTCACTTGCCAGTTTGGCATGCAAATGAAAAAATATCCTAAATTTGTAGATTTTGTTCGTGTGATTGGTGTAAGCTAGAATTACGACATGAGTTGCCACTAAATTTTGGTGACGTCATCTGATTAAGAACTAACTTGATTCTCATTCGACTGAGAATTAGTCACACACAAGACAAACTACAATAGTTTTTGTTTGTTTATTTATTGTGACATGATTTTTTGTATAGTTCGTCTTGACATGCATATATTGACAAACTGCATGCATGGTTCAACGGTCAGCAGAGCTGAATGCACGGTTCATAAATTTTTTTTTTTTGAAGCTCATACCTGGATTATATTAAACTGGAAATCGAGAGTACAGGTAACATCCAGATACGGGGCAGCTGTCCCCAATTTTACAGAAGAGACCCCAAACAATAGGAAAAAAACAACAAGACCCTAACCCTACTGTGGATCTTCTCTGCACCGAACACTCCGCCACCGCTTGCATCTTCACCGACGGATCGCCGGAGAAGAAGACGAAAAGGAGCAGCAGCTGGGTCGCCGGCTTGGACCTTTGGAGGAGAAATCCTCGTTGAAATCGCCGCATCATCCACCCGGCACGAGTGCCAGGATCTAGCAAACCTGCGAGATAACACATCGACGGGAGACACGCTCCGATCCAGGCCGTCGGTCGGGTCGCCGGCCGAAACCAGCAAGCAGACCCGCATAAATCCATTCCTGGGAGCAGCCAAAGCAGCAGCATCTGCCGCCACCAGCCCAACTTCTCCACCTCCCTTCTCCTTCCACCTCGGTAGCAAGAAGATAAGTCAAGAAGCAGCAAAAAACAAGCCTTATCGAGCTTATTGGAGAAGATGTCCTCGACGTTGAGCTGCCGGCGCACCTCCCGCCACGGGAGCTCCGCACCGCACTGCATCGCCAAGACGCAGTCAACGCCCGCCATCGACTGCATCAGACACCAAGAGGGGAAGACGGCTATTATTGCAGAGATGCCTCGGCCGAGCTCCACCGCCCACCATGCCTGCCGGAGCAACGCGAGCCAGAGAAGCCAGGCGAGGGCGCACCAGATCCAGCTGATGAGATCCGGCGACCTACTCTGATACGCCATATAGGCAGCCACAAACTCAGAACTACTCCTACAGCTACTATGTACAACCCGCGCTACACATCCACGCCCACGCCGGCCGGCAGAGCCGCCGGAGATGAGACGGGAGCGAGCCGGGGAGGCGAACTGGCAACGGAAGTCGACTCTCGAAAGAAAGCGGTGGGGAGGGGAAACGCGTTTCTGTTCATAATTTCTTCTTGCCAACATGTTCTTTGTTCTTGACAAAGGGAGCATATCATTCACACATGCATGGGAGGACGACGGTTGGAGTTTACCGGGCGACGACATCGATCCGGCATGAGTAGAGCTCACGGGAACCCTCCAGATCGACTCCAGTTATACGTACGGATGCCGATCGTAAGTTACATCCTGATAGCACAAAAAGGTTCGTGCTGATCGTGTATGCCGCTGGACACGCCACTTACTCAGGTCAGTGCCGATGGCGACGGATCATGGAGGGGTCGATCATGAGTGGAGTTGGCCTTTGTAAGTTAAGTGAGTGGCCGGGGGCGGGTTGGAAGCTTTGCATGAGGCGCCGTGGTCGGTATGTCCGGCCGGCGAGTTTCCGCCACATAATCGAGTGACAAGTCAAGCTGTCCGCTTAGCCGTTCTGACGTTTAATTTTGTCCTTGATTCCAACGCAGTAGTTGCACTTGGCCTTCGGAGTAGCCGAATTGTTTTCTCACCCACACGCGTCTCTCTGCATCTCGCATGCTCCGATCCCTAGTACTCTTGGCGTCACACATGACGCCCCTGCCACATCTTCCCTCTACACATGGCCTCTACACGTCCGCCACCGAGAAGAAAATGTATTATCGTCGCTGACTAAGTTTGAGGCGAGCCTGCACTTTTGCTTTTTATTGAAACGATCAGGAAGTTACATGAAAAGAAAAGAAACTATATATGAATCGCAAAAAAAAATGTGCTAATATTGACCTAGCTAGCTAAATTACATAGACGCACGTATGCATGCGCGTACGTCATATACCGGCAAGCTGTCCGGTCTCTTGTGCAAATGTCAATGTGTGTGTTTATAGATGAATTAATGTAAGTGAAACCTTACGTACAAGAGAGGAGCGTGTCAATGTGTTAGTCCGTGACCGCGACAGTAATAGTGAAATTTGCCGTCGAAGTCTCTAGATGAATATTAATTACCGACTAATTACTGTTCTATCCATGCATGCGACCGATTCATCCAGGAGCCTGTAGCATGACGACCAAGCATGCATGATACCTTGATCATTACCACCTACCCCGGCCCCGTTCTCTTATTTATACCCCGGCACTCCCTCGTCATCACCGGGGCAGCCTGTAGCAAGACGAGTGGACGTCTCTAGTCTAGAGGAGTGTACCTAGCTAGAAATGGAGGTGAAGGTGGTGAGCTCAAAGCTGGTGAGGCCGCGGTACCCCCAGGGCGTGGCGAGGCCGGACACGACGGAGCACGTCCCGTCCTCGGTATTCGACAGGATCGCGTACCACATCCAGATGGCCATCGTCTACGCCTTCACGGCGCCGGCGCCATCCACGGCCGACATCGAGCGCGGCCTCGCCGACGTGCTTGGGGTGTACCGCCTCTTCGCCGGTCAGGTCGGCGCTGGCCCGGACGGCGCGCCGGGGGTACTTCTTAACGACCACGGCGCGCGGCTCGTGGAGGCGCGCGTGGACGGCGCTACCCTCGCGGACGCCGCGCCCAGCAAGCCCACGCCGGAGCTGCTGAAGCTGCACCCGGACCTGGAGGGTGAGATCGAGGAGGTGGTGCAGGTGCAGCTCACACGGTTCGCCTGCGGCTCGCTCGCCGTCGGGTTCACGGCCAACCACGCCGTCGCCGACGGCCACGCCACCAGCGACTTCCTCGTCGCCTGGGGCCGCGCCGCGCGCGGGCTTGATGTCCGCGTCGGCCAGTCCTTGCCGCCGCCGCACAACCACCCCGACCTCTTCCGCCCACGCGACCCGCCGCTCGTCGAGTTCGAGCACCGTGGCGTCGAGTACTACCGGCCGACGCCCAAATCCGACCACGGACACCATGGCGAAGCTGACAGCGTGGTCATCCACAAGGCGCACTTCGCCAAGGACTTCATCGCGGGGCTGCGCTCCAAGGCGTCGGAGGGGCGCGGCCGGCCGTTCAGCCGCTTCGAAACCATTCTCGCGCACCTATGGCGCACCATGGCGCATGCACGGGGCCTCGGTCCACGCGAGACCTCCACCATTCGCATCTCCGTCGATGGTCGGCGGCGCCTGGCCACGCCGCCCGACTACTTCGGCAACCTAGTGCTGTGGGCGTTCCCGCGCGCCACGGCCGGTGACCTTTTAAGCCGGCCGGTCAGGCACGCGGCGCAGGTGATCCACGACGCCGTGGCGCGGGTGGACGGCGCCTACTTCCAGTCGTTCGTCGACTTCGCGAGCTCCGGTGCCGTGGAGATGGAGGGGCTGGAGAAAACGGCGGTGTTGCACGACGTGTTGTGCCCGGACCTCGAGGTGGACAGCTGGCTGACGCTCCCGTTCTACGAGCTGGACTTCGGCGCCGGGAGCCCGACGTACTTCATGCCGTCCTACTTCCCCACGGAGGGGATGCTCTTCATCGTGCCGTCATACCTCGGCGACGGCAGCGTGGATGCCTTTGTACCTGTCTTCGAGCACAACCTCGAGGCATTCAAGCAGTGCTGCTACTCCATGGAGTGATTAAAATAAGCTTCATCATATGGATCTCATTGGCTTGCATGCGAGTATTTTTGTTTTAGTAATGCGTCCTTCCATATGGTTCATACATGGGCATGGTGGTGTACATGTACAAGTAATACACGGCATGTGCTTTAGTTTGCCGTATACTGCGTTTTGGCGGTTGATATAAATTGCGATGATGGCCCCATCCAGATCAAGGATGGGTATAAAGGGCAAATGATTTTCTACTATTCGTGCTACTAGTAAATATGCAATGTAACAATGATGGAGATTTGTGCACCTGGTCTTTCTCGATACTACTAGTATGTCCAAACATCACGATACACTCTGGAGAAAAAGTGACATAAAACCACACAATTTGCGAGAAATTATGATACAATCTAGAATAAAAGTAAGTGCCATGCACAATATCAAGACAAACTTCGAAACAACTAGAAAATGGGTTACGAATGCCGTTCATATTTGCCAAGACCTCTTAGGGGGTGATTAAAAAACATAAACCAGCTTCTTTCTTAAGCTTTGGTGCTTAAGAAATATAAATTCGTTTCAATCAACATCTTTCTAAGCATCTTACATTGTGAATGCGTTAACTAGCATGTTTGCTGTTCTTACCTACTCGTACTCTATTTTCTTCTGACCACCGGCCCTGGTTCCCAACAAAAGAAATAGGACCACCTCCCCTAGTACCAACGAAATAGAACGCTGCCTTCCCTAGTACGTGTTGCTTCTGCTGTCGGATCCTGTAGCTTAGTATGCATGGGTGACCAATGTCAATGATAATTGACCTTTTGGTTTGCAGTAGGTACGAAACAAGACATCACGTCCTGTTCCTTGTGTTCTCTTGCAGTACTATGTGTGATGGGACCTAAATCGTTTTGATCAGCGGAAGAAAACAAAATATCGAATTAATAGGGAGGATAACAAGAGAGCGACAGTGCGATAGCAGTAGGCCCAAGCCCATGAGGTAGGCCCAGCCAAACAAGTGTTCTTTACCGTGGCGGTGGAAAAGAAAAAGCCACCAGACTAACCGGAGGTGCGACGAGCCGGCGGAGGCACGGTCCTTCCGTCGGCAGCTGGCAAAGTATCTCCTACTACGGTCCTGTCTCGATTAGTCGGGTGAGAAGATTTTACTCTCTTTTTCCTTCTCTCTCCTCGGTTTGGTCAAAAAGTAGTAGAAATTCTACGAATCTCCTTTAATTCGTTCTGTCTTGATGCTTGACAAGTGGTGCTTAGCCTTACCGACACGGACATCACAGTATCATATCATGATTCACGAGTCAAATCGCTCAACGAAAACAAAGAAAAATAACAAGGTCGACACGACGCGGCTCACAATTTTATATTTTCTCAACTCTTCCAACCACAAAACACAAGTCAAAAATCCTGCATGCCAATGCCCGAGATGCCAAACACTTTGTTGCCATGCAAAATTGCCGCGCGACACCATAACCGTCGTGATTTTGTGACGACGGACGATTGCTTTACAAGCAAAATAAGAAAGACCTCCTCGCTTTCGTAGAGGAGAGATGACTTTTTTCAGCGCAAAACGGCAATATCGACCAAACCCTAGTGCTGCTAGGGCTGCTTTGCTCATTTCGGAATTTGACGAAGCACTTCAACATAATAAATGAAAAACACCATATTCAGACTAGAACCGTGTAAACACCATCAAACATCTATATTTTGATCTTTGTGGCTACCGGCCTTGGAATCCAATTTCTATGCGGCAAAGGATGGCAAAATTGCAATGTACTTTGGGAGTGTCTACTTACAAATTCTTATACTTAAGTTGAAGACTTGGCTTTGGTTTAGTGGTTGCCCATTTTAGACTATAGGAAATAGGATCCCCGTATAATTTTTACCGACACGGACAACACAGTATCATGAGTCAAATCGCCCAACGAAAACAAAGAAAAATAACAAGGTCGACACGATGCGGCTCACAATTTAAATTTCAACAACTCTTCCACCACAAAACACAAGTCAAAAATCCTGCATGCCAACGACGGTTCCCCGAGATGCCAAAGACTTTGTTGCCACGAAAAATTGTCGCGCGACATCACGATAACTGTCATACTTTCGACGAACTATTGCTTTGCTCATTTCAGAATTTGATGAAGCACTTCAACATAATCAATGAAAAACACCAAATTCAAAATAGAACTGTGTAAACAACATCGTACTATCAATTTTGATCTTTGTGGCAACCGGCCGAGGAATCCAACTTCTATGCAGCAAAGGACGGTAAAATTGCAATGTACTTTGGGAGTGTCTATTTACAAGTTCTTATACTTAAGTTGAAGACTTGGGCTTTGATTAAGTGGTTGCCCATTTTAGACGATAAGAAATAGGATCTCCGTATACTTTTGGGACAATCTAATTGTATGGAAGTTGCAGCTTTCAACACAAAACTTTCAAATAATGTCTTCAGCAATGACAGAGATCAACTTGAAACAACATTGCCAAAATCCACCAAAAGATTAGATTTCAAATATCTTGGTTAAAATGTCTTATTCCTCTCACCTGAACCAACATGTTCCAGATAAAAGGAGCCCTTTGGGACCATAGCTTGCTCACTGGAACAGCAAGTGCTTCAGCCGTTTGCGAAAAACATTTTTAAAAATGCATTTGGGGCCCTGCCTATAGCTAATTTAATTGTGAAAGAGAGAAAGCCTCCATTGCTGTCAGTTTTAACTCCTCTCCCCTTTCGATATTGGCACCCAAGAGCAGCAGTCCTTCCAGGGCATCCAGCGCAGTGGCCGACGTCGTGGAGCCATCCATGTCCGCTGCCTCGCCCTGATGACCAGCCGCATCCACGAGGATGACGGGCAACGCCACGTCCTCCGGCACATCATCGGGCTCCGCCATGACCATCTCCTGTGCAGGCTCTTCACCGTCCGGCACCGCTTCGCCTTGCTGATCATCTGGACCTTCCGATTCCATGAAATCTTCAGAACCGCACGGCTCCTCCTCGGTGCTAGCGGGGCCGACGTCATCGGCATGCTCGGCGGCCCCGTCTTCTTCTTCGTGGTAATGCAGCATGACCATCCCCATCGCGCCCTCCGTATGGTCGGTGCATCCCATCTTCAGCTTCGGCGAGCGGAACACCCACAGCTCGATGCGGACATTGTCGATCTCATGCTTCTTTCGGCCGCAGCCATTGGGTTCCGGTGAAGGCGAGCTGCTCTGGCCCTCGCTGCCATCTGATTTTGGCGATGATAACTTCTTGCCCTTCCTTGTCTTTTCCCCCATTTTCTTAACGAGTAGGTTGTTTTTCTTCAGGAACTCTTTCCAGTCTTCGCCTTTGATTCGGTAGCCAGTGTTGCTCACCAAATACCTGTACTTGAGATGGTACATCTCGCCGTTCCGGTCGTATGCCTGCACGTCCAGACCAAGTTGTTTCTTCGTCCTTGAATTCGCTGCCTCCTTTTTCCGCTTCCGCTTCTCTTTCTGCTCCTCTGTTTTGTTGTTTTCTTTGCCCTCAGCTTTGTCTTCCTGTTCATACACTATGGCTAGCTCCTTGTCTGAAAGTATCACCTTACGACGACGATGGCTGTCGCTGTGCTTGGTGCTCTTTCTCTTAGATTTATATGACATGAGGAGGCGGTTCTGTCCGTTCTCTCTGTCAGAATACGACATCTTCTTTTCGTAGACGCAGATGGGGCTGACCGGGCCGAGATCACGGAGGATGCCGCGTAGCGTATCACTGACGATGGGAATGTCGTCGAAAACGATGTCTTTCACGGCTGTCAACATGCACGCGTCGTGGGATTCGTCAACCCCTGCCCGGATGGCGTCGCCCATGAGCTTCTCGACCGGAGGCTGGAGCAGGGCGTCGCCGTTCTTCGGCGTCTGGTCTACGGCTAACATTTTCCCCTTGCGCAGTCGTTCTTCCTCAGATTTCAATTGTGCCGCTGCCGCCACAGCTTCGCCATTGTTCGCAGACGGAACGGACGATGACGGCGACGCCACAGAGATGTCGGCGCTTGAAGATCCACCATCGCCGCTCGTAGGGTCCTGCTCCTGGTCAATGGCCATGGTGGGTGGTGGTACCACCAACCCGGTCCTCCTTCTGCGAGGCACGTTCGCAGAAAACACCATGGCGTGAACAGCGTTGGACTCCTTTACTTGCGAATCGAGGCAGGTACGACGAGGAAGGTGCCCGGCGGCACAAGATGGGACTACACGCGGGGCGAAATAGCTCAAGAAATATAGAGCACATATATAGAGCTAGCAGCCTAGGCCTAGCACACACATATATGGATACTACGACCGATCCTGGCGTGTAACACCTGCGTCGTATTGGATACGGGCTCTACGGAAGTATACTCAAATAGGAAACAGGAACGCAGAACTGAGAACCACATGGACTCCTACTCGTCTAAACCTTTGATATTCATGTTGATCACCACACCATATACGGCCTGGTCGCCTTGACGCCTTCCTAATCCTACGTGCTGCCGGGACCTGGGCTGGCCGTCAAAATGTGTGTTTGGATGTCAGAATTAAGGAAAATGCAACTCCGCATCTAGTCGGATGTCTCCTGCTCATCTGGAACCTCCAACTGTTTTAGAATTTGTGCACAAGTTATCAATATATTTTTAATTGTCAATGCATTATTATCAATATTTTTTGGATTCATATGATTTATTTATAGATTCATGTACTAAACAAGAATTGTTTTGGCAGGAATTGACAAAAAATTAAAACCACGCAATAACATAATTTTTGTTTTATCAATATGTCAATTAGTAGGGGTCATATACTTGTTGGATGCAAATTCAACAGTCATGATAGTTAGTGGACATCCAACTAGATGTGGTATCGCTGCGTTGTAGAATTATTCGCGATGGTGATGGCTGGATTTATACATACGTTCGGTTCGAGTCAAGGTAAACCCTTCGCTTAGCATATTACGCGTACATGCATACTCCTCTGTCCAAAATTATAAAACGTTATGGTCGGCCAAAAAAGACTACCAAAACGTGTTATATTTTGGTACAAAGGTAGTAATTGCATATTCAAACCAGCGGGTCCATGCGAGGTAGCTTTGTTAGTCCCTACTTTTTTTTTTTGAAATAGAGCTTTAAACTCTTGGCATCAGCATTGAATCGATACACACAATTGTTTTATTAATTTTTCAACGAATCTTTACAAAGAAAAAGATGAATCCACCTTTCTGGCAACATTTGTCGCTACTCCTACCAAGTTGATGAAGGGAATGGATATGATCAGAGTCGTCTGGCCAGACCACACACGAATGCACATCATGTGAAACCGGAGGCCTGAACCAGTTCGCCCAACATCAATTCGGAAGAACAAACCGGTCCACCAGACTGGCACCACATGTGCATGCTCCAGAAATCGTCGCCACCGTCTTCCGCCGATATATCTTCAGAACAGACATCAACAAATTAATATTGCCAGAGTTGCGGTCGAAGTCATTACGACGCTAGACGGCGCCACCTCCGTGTGTGCGTCCATCATCACGCATATGTCGTGGAGACTCTGCTGCGCCACGCTGCTGAGTCACATTGTCGTCGATGCAGAAAACGAAACGCGGCTCCACCACTGAAAACGTCCACTGGTCCCCCGAGCCGATGCACACATCTAAAAATGATGCCCCGAGGGGGAAAGACACCAGAGCGCCGCCATCATTTTTTGGGATGAGTCATGAACATTATTTCCGAACCCGCAAACATTTTTGTAGTATGCATGACCACATTTTAAAAAACATGAAAAACTCAAACACAATTTTTTCATGTTTTAGAAATTAATTTTTCATCATTAGTAAACTGATTATCATATAGAATTAACTATAATTTTCGGGATTAAAAAATAAAGTCATACCTGTTACTGGGCCGGCCCAGTAGATGACCGATGCGAGCGTTTCCACCCCTAGCGCTCGCCGTCCCAACTCCTCCACCACGAGCCCTACGCAGAGGCGCCGGCGACCTGCCTTTTCCGCCACAAGCCCAGCAGCGCCGACGACCTCCCATTTCCTCCTCTATCGGCAACCCGGATCTCCGCCCTGAGCAGCGACGCCGTTCTCCCTTTTCTCCACCGCGAGCCATCCTCCTTGGCATCCTCTACAAGAACCGCGACGGTGCGCCACCTCCCCTCTTCCCTATATCATCTTCCTTGTTCTCCAATGAACGGATCAATCGTAATGGTTGGTATCCGCTGATCTGATTGGAAATTTTGTAGTGATTTAGTTGGACGTGCACGATGTTGAACTAGTTTTTATTGGCCGTATCAGTTGCATTGAAGACGACGCGATGCCTCTGCTCCGTTGTCGCCGCCTCTCCCACCCGCTCGTCCGCCGCCACACCCCATTCCATACGTGGCGCCGTGGCGGCCCGCGGCCGACGTCTTCCTCCGTCGCGGGCTCGCATCTTCCACCTCCTCCTCCACTGCCGCTGCTGCGGCTGGCAGGGAGAAGAGCTCTAGGAGGACCCTGGGATACCTTCTCAGCGTCGTAGTCGGTATGGTCGGCGCCTCCTACGCCGCCGTCCCGCTCTACCAGCGGTTCTGCCAGGTTACAAGTTACGACGGCATTGTTCAGCGCCGAGAGGTCTGCCCCTCCCCTACTACCACTCATTCCATTTACTTGTTAAGTGTGGTGTTTGTTGGTGTCATGTGCAATTGTGCATTTGCGTGGATCATTTAGGATGTGCTTGATTTGGTCGATATTAACAGTGTTGTGTTTGTGTCAAATATTGTGTACGTGTTGGGTTAGGTTTGGACTTGGAGTTGTATTAGGTGTGGATAGGTACGAGTAGTGTTTGAGTCGAACTCTTGTAACCTGGGTCTCCCATATAATGAGGGGAGCACCACACGTGTAACCCACGACGACTTGATAGCAACAGGCACGCAGGGGGAGCCGGCGGCTTGTGCCGGCGCCTAGGGCGGCCAGGGTTGTGGTATTAGTGGGGCGGAGCGCCCGTAGTCATGCCCCGCAGATGTAGGCGAGTTCGCTGAACTGCGCTAACAAATCTCGGTGTCGTCATCGTGCTGCGATTGCTTAGTTCTCGGTAGATCAATATTGCGCCTACGACGACAACAATTGGTATCAGAGCGAGGAAGTCGAAGGCCATGGATTATTGATCTAGAGGAAGAGCGGCGAGATCGCCGTGCCTACATATTTGTCGAGATCGGTGTGCGTAAACCGAACAACATGTGTCGGTGAGAAGCGAAGGCAGATTCGGCGAGTTGGGAAGGTGCTCCGGCGGGATCAGATCGTCGTGTCACATACGCGATCGGAAAGCACAGGAAGGATACGGCGGATCGATCGGAAGCGGCAGCATGCGTTGTAGGCATAGAAGATCGATGGAGATCCGATTGAACGCGGCAGGCGTGTCGTGTGTAGTGGTGGGCCGGAGGGCACGTGGTCCTGAGACGCAGGTGCTGGAAGGCCCAAGGCTGGCAGTGCGCGATGTGCTGGCCCAGACAACACATGTACGGAAGCGCTACCGACTACACGCAAGGAGCAGCATGCAAGATGATCGGGATCAGCTGTGAGATTTGTTTAGGAAAAAAAAGATGCGTCGGATGTACTGTACATGCTTGCCATCGTTGGAGCAAAAGAAAAAAAAGGATTGATCAGGTGCTTGGAGCGTACGTGAGGAGGAGGATGGTGCATGATTTGGTTGATTCCAAGGCATGCAATTCTGTGCTACGTGCACCCGGAAGGCACCAAGGATGTTCTTTGGGGTTTTAATTGCTCGGTACAATGTTTGTGTACGGGATGGCTGCGGTAGATACAAGACGCGGAGTCGCAGGTTCACAGTAAGATTGACGAGGTTTGGTCAACGTTATTTGGTCAGAGCGTTGTATGGGCGACGCTCGATGATGTAGCATGGGGCCAAGTTGATCAAGATGGACTGGATGCGGCGAGTGACGACGTGCTGGAGCGTGTCGTGAGGATCATGCATACACAGGGTGCCGGACAGTGCGCGGAAGGTGGACTGGGCACAGGGTGGAGCATGGGAGCAGTCGGATACGTTCGGCAGGGTCGGACTGGACAGTCTGACAGATCGACGGGATGTCGGTCGGGCAGAAGACGGTGAAGATCGGCGACAACGACGTAGGAGCGTGAGGGCTGATGGTGTCCGAATTCTGTGGCGTGGAAACACGTGGCGCATGGTTATGCGTGCTTCGACATGCGGTGGCGCGGGGCCGATTCAAGATGGCGCGCATATGAGATCTTGAGGTAGGCGGGGCGCGGGGTAGATTGATCATCTACCAAGGAGTCATGTTGAAGGTGGAGCTGAATTCTCTTGCGGAGATTTCACTCGGCTGATGGAGGGGCTACGGCGTAAGCTAGCGGAGAGTCGAAGCCTAGTCAGCGGGAAGGCGAGAAGCACATTGGTCGGACTGGACGTCAGGGTTCGAGAGATACGTGGAACTCGGCATCGGTCGGGTATGACTGATGGTTGTCTGCAGTGGGGCCTGATGTGGTGTGGGTTAGCTACCCGGTAGATCTTGGCCAAGATTGCAGATGCTCGACGCGGTAGTAGCGGCGAGGCGTGCGGTAAGCACGGGACACGGCGACAGACCAGGGCACAGGCGGTCAGACATGTGGTCAGATGGGTGTGCAGGGGTGCTGAAGCAGTGTTGACGAGTATCGGATTCAGGTTGGTGACTGGGTCTATGGAGATTGATGCATCAGGTGATAGACAAGAGTCTGCCATAGGGAATCTGAGAAAGTGTTGGAGAGTCTGAAATGTCAGAAGCGTGGAGAGTACATGACCGTATATTCTGTGATGTTCAGTGCACATGGCAAAGTGCGGATGACTAGATACAGAAGGAGGCGGAGTGCTATAGCTGTGGGACATGTAGAAGACTATCCAGGATGAGACGACTGTGAATTTGACTCAGGGTGACTAAAAAGCGACGGTGAAGTTTCTTCAAGTTGAAAGCACTTTTACGCAGATCAGTGATCGGTGTGTGATGATGTTGACACGGGAAGAAGGGACTACAATTGCAGGTGGAGTCATGTGGAGTCTGGGAGTAGCAGTGGAGCTCATGGAGACAACTCAAGTCCGGAGTACATGGAGGTTTGACGCATTGATGAATTCAAGGTGGTGGACAATATTCGCCAAGGTGGAGTTTGTTGTGTTTGTGTCAAATATTGTGTACGTGTTGGGTTAGGTTTGGACTTGGAGTTGTATTAGGTGTGGATAGGTACGAGTAGTGTTTGAGTCGAACTCTTGTAACCTGGGTCTCCCATATAATGAGGGGAGCACCACACGTGTAACCCACGACGACTTGATAGCAACAGGCACGCAGGGGGAGCCGGCGGCTTGTGCCGGCGCCTAGGGCGGCCAGGGTTGTGGTATCAGTGGGGCGGAGCGCCCGTAGTCATGCCCCGCAGATGTAGGCGAGTTCGCTGAACTGCGTTAACAAATCTCGGTGTCGTCATCGTGCTGCGATTGCTTAGTTCTCGGTAGATCAATATTGCGCCTACGACGACAACAAACAGCACATGTTCATCATTGAGTAAGGTTTGGATTGAAAATATTCTGCTTGTTTATGTTATGTGCGATGATCGATGTCATTCCTACGCTACAGTGAGTTCATAGTTTGTGTTTCTCTTACCTAAGGTTTACGTGGGGATGCGTCTAGACTTCAGAATGTTAAGAGTCCTTAAGGATGCCATGAAGATTAAATTGTTCTCTTATTTAGAAAGGCCGTACTCTATGTAAAATGCGGCCTCCTCTCGCTTTATCTGTTGTCTATCATTGGCATTTCTAATTGTGGCTGAAATTTGTGCATGTTGAATAAATAGAGTCGGAAGAGTGTTCCACGTATCTTGTTGGAGATGTCATCAATATATAGCTGATTCTTTTTTGGACAAAGACATACATGGAGGATGATTATCTAATTAGAAATTTTAGAACATGGTGACTGAACCTTCATGAAAATGGTCTGAAACAAAAAATTGTTATGGAGAGAGCTCTTGTTTGGTGCTGTAGTGGCCCACATGTAAATGGTCAAAAAGGGCGTCATAAATTGTTATCCAGTGTGCTTGTGATGTAACAATTCAAATGTCTGATTCTTTGCAGACTGTAGAGAAGAAGATCTCCCGACATGCTCAAGATGGAACCACGCCATCAAGGTGACCCTTGCAAACCATGGGGTACCAAGTTTCTGGGCACTTCCATTTTGTTTTGATATTTCTTGCACCCCGAACCGAAGTACTGGACTACCATTGACTTAACAGTTTCCTCTAGATAGTTCATATTTTTCTGATTCATTGCATAGTACTTGAATGATAATGTTGGGAGGGGCGGGGATAGTGAATCTGGACAGTTTCTTCTCAGTTCTCAGCTGGTCATATCTTATGAAGAGACCGTTCTAGTATGACTTGAAAACTTTGCCGTAGTCAGTTTTGGAAGCATTAGAGCTATGTGTTGCTGGCTAGCTGGTGGTTGCATAAATAAGATTCCTTTTACTTGTCTGTAATTCATCCTTCTGAGTATCTTTCCTCACCGGCACTCAGCTGATCTGACACTAGAGAGTTGGTGCTAGATATTGCAGAAGATATCTGGAATACGTTTTGCTGAAGGTTTACTTGGTACAATGTTGACCATTACATGTCTGCTGTAATATATATACTGGTATAACCATAAGCTCATTGTTGTAGCACTTGAGAAAAGCGGTCAAGGTTTTGACATTGGTCCCATCTTCACGTTTAAGCATGATTTAAGCTAATTGCAGATCCTTTAAACTGACAAAAATATCTGCTCGTAGTTCCTGGTATTCCCATAAATGGCTTAACAAAGATGTATCCTATTATGTTATGCATGAAGATAAGTAATACCTTGATTTTATTGCTCGGACATTATTACTTCATTTCTTAGATTAAGGCTGCCCATTTTATTTGCAGAGAGATAATTATCCAATTTAATGCTGATGGAATGCCTTGGAAGTTCATCCCTACACAGAGAGAGGTACACATCAGAACTTAATTGCCAATAAATACATTCTATTTTGTGTATTTATTCATGGTCAAGGATAATTATAGGTGAAGGTTAAACCTGGTGAAAGTGCTCTCGCATTTTATACAGCTGAAAATCGCAGCTCAGCTCCAATTACCGGTGTGTCCACATATAATGTTGCTCCGACGAAGGTATGGAAGTGTAATCTTGCATATTTCCTTTATTTCTACAACACAATTTTCATGTCCCTGCTGTTTACTCTTGGAAGCTAATTGCAGTATCACTGTATCAGTGATCATTCATATTTTACTATTTCTTCGGACATGACATCTTCGTGTAATCTGCTATTCCGGTTCCTGCGTTATTTTCCTTGTACTACGAGTTGTTCAGCCAAGAATGTATTGTTCCTTCAAGCAATATTTTCTATGTTCTGATGATTTTCATTGTTAATATTAACGAAGGATGTCCATTGTACAATGTGAGAGTACGAAACAGTGTATTTAAGCCTTCAAAATGCATTAAACATACTTTGACTACTATTTGTAGATGTAAGTTTAGGTATATATCCTTCATTCTTCAAATATTATATACAACTTTGGTACTACTATGATTGCTGGTCAGAAAATTGTAAATATAAAAACATTTTTGTGGTTGTGCTAATCTTGACGTCAAGGGCTAAGATGACTTTACATTTTCAGCCTAGTTATGTTGATAAACTAAAGATTAACTAAGACATGTGACAATGGCGTTCTAGCCAAACCAAGATCCGAATCATGATGTTTTGAGTTTACAAGTCATTTTATTCTACCCTGCAGGCTGCAATTTACTTCAATAAAATACAATGTTTCTGCTTTGAGGAGCAAACACTTCTTCCAGGGGAGCAGATTGACATGCCGGTGAGTTGAGTTTACATTCCGTAGAGCAATGATGGCATTTCTTACCCGTCACTACTATTTTGTAACAAAGGAAAATAAATGAACAGTGAGATTCATGGCTCCTCACCTCTCTCGCTTTGTAGGGCAAAAACTAATCCCGGAACAGTAGTAAAAAGGATAGATCCTATAACTGTCAAAAATCAAGGCAAATTATGCTGGACTTAGTCCAGATTAATTATAAAATGTTACCAGAGAGATGCATAACTAATACTACAAAGTATATTTCTGGTGATAGGAACTGAAGTTCTGTAACAGAGATTATTGTATCGTAAATTCGTAATACCTACCAGAGGTAATGCTGCTAGTTATTCTAACCTGCATATCTGAAAATTCTTAGGTATTCTTCTACATTGATCCCGAGTTCGAAACGGACCGCAAAATGGACGGGGTGAACAACATTGTTCTTTCGTATACATTCTTCAAGGCGAAAGAGCAGAAATAACATTGGAAATTATTTCTACCAATAATTGTATTGAACCCTTACGCTATTCAATAGTCCGTGTCGAAGTGCAATCGAAGTGGAGAATTCAGTTTAATTAGTTGGCTCTCGAGAAGTGCTTGGAGGAATGTGCTGATGCTTCATCACATACGTGTGTAATGTGCGTTTGGACTTTAATTGTTTTTATTTGCTCTTTTCGAATTCGGACGAATGAACTGGCTTGCCTAACAAAGACAAGCGCAAAGAGGAGAGAGAGGGCCCTCCTGCAGCCCTTCGGCATTTCAACACATCTCGAGTGCCGTATAATGAACTGAAAAGTATATAACTGTATACTCACTTGGAGCGCGGTAATTAGTACTATTAAAAATATAGAGTTAGGCGAGGGCGTCTAGTAACATTGTGTGTGTTCAGCAAGCATGCAAGCAAGCGGCTGCATCCACAAGCACTTCTCAGTGAGCCTACATAGGAGATAAGGGTAACTACTGTCAGTTGGAAGGTTTCCTATCTCGGCTGTCTACGATGGATCTGCGGCACCGCACCTCCATGTATGCGGATGATGTGGTCACCTTCCTGAAGCCTTCGGTGGTGGATCTCCGGGTGTTCTCCACGCTTCTGGATGATTTTGGAGCCGCATCCACGCTACGTACGAACTTGGCCAAAAGTTCGGCGCATATTATACGTGGAACCGATGAGGTTTCACTACAGGTGGCTTAGGATTTAGGTTGCGCCGTACAACCTTTACCGATGCGATACTTAGGCCTCCGCAAGTTCTGCGGAATGCTACAACCACACAACTCCAACACTTGGTGGACGGCGTGGCTGGGTGGCTCCCGAACTGGGGAGCTGCTCTGATGAACTGTGGAGGGCGACTTTCCTGGATCCGCACCACCCTATCGACGATCTCGATCTTTGCCATGATCTCTTGACCTTCCGCCCGAGACGCTCATGGCCATTGAGAAGATCTTTAGGTGTTTCTTGTGGAAGGGCCGCAAGGAAGTTCATGGTGGGCACTGCCTCGTGGCGTGGGACCAGGTGTGTATGCCTAGGGAGCTCGGTGTGCTAGGTATCCTCAACTTAAAGTGGATGAACTGGGCGCTACGTACTAGGTGGTTGTGTTTGAGCAGAGTCGACACCGACAAACTGTGGAAGGATTTCAACATCTAGGTACCCCGGGTGGTATGAAAGATCTTCGATGCGGCTACTAGATCAGTGCTAGGAGACGGTTCCTCCACCCTCTTGGTTACCAGGTGGCAGGATCCGGGACTTCGCCCCGGACCTTTTGAGGGTTGTGCCGGTCCTAGCAGTCGAGACCAGTTGTGTGCGCGATGGGCTGGCGGGGGGATGGCTTGATGACCTTTCATCTGACCTCTCGGCACCATCCCTTGCCCAGCTCTTCGACCTTGTCGGTCGCCTTGGCCAGGTGGAGGTCCAACCCGGACGTGAGGATGTCTTCAGGTGGATTTGGAATGTCAGTGCCTCCTACACTTCGTGTTCTTGCTACACGGCTTTAGTCGAGGGGACCACAAGGATCAGGTGCCCTCCAGATCTGGCGCTCGAGAGCCCCCCCTCAAAATGCAAGGTGCTCATGTGGCTCACCCTCGAGGACCGCTGTTGGACGGCTGGCCGGTTGGCTAGGCGTGATTTCCCATGTCCAGAAGCTTGCCCGTTTTGTGACTAGGAGGAGACCATCGACCACATGTTAGTGGGATGCGTCCTGGCACACTCAATCTGGGGGGGCTTGCCTCAGCAGCTGGCAGTTGGAGGCATGGGTACCAGAGCTTGGAGAATCTCTCGTGGAGTGGGTGGCCTCAAGCCAGGGGGCGGTGCAAGGTGCGTGATTACTCGACGACACTGGCCTCGTCTGCTGGTCCTTGTGGAGTCACCGAAATGTTGTGGTTTTCAACAACGCATCCCATTCTCGACAGTGGTACTCAAGACCATCAAGGAGGAAGCCGAGGTCTAGAGGATGGCCGGCTTGTTCAAAGGTTGACTTCTAAAGGCGGAGCGGTGGAGGTTTGGCGAGTAGTAGGTGTCGCGTTGTGGCTGATTCGCAACGTGGGTGTACGCTCAGCGAATGTGCCATGCGCCAGCTCGCTGTGTAATCTTGTCCTCTTGGCCCTCCTTTTATGAACCTTGATATACCTTTCAATGGCATATGCTTGAAAAAAAAAGTAACTACTGTCAGTTCAGGAGTGACGGGGGTATTACATGCATATGATCTCCACGGCCCTTAATGTGCAAACATATCTTTTGCTTACTATAAACGGTGAAGGGATGGTGAAACGTGGCTACGAATTTGGCCTGAAGTATATCACCTATTTCGGCGGGACCGTACGTGAGGTCTTTTCGTGTATAATCTTGGCATGTACTTATTCCTTTCTACTCCCTCTGTTTTTAAATGTAAGATCTTTTAGATGTTTCCCATATTGTGTAGATACATACCAAAATGAGTGAACATATATACTACTAAAATGTATCTAAATACATTTATATACATATAAATATAGACAAAGGTTAAAATATTTTATATTTAGAAACGGAGTGAGTATCTTGGTGAAATGACATGCAACGGTTGTTTACTTACTTAAAAAAAAATACACTGGATACGACTTGTGGTTGGTCCCGTGCATAGATGAGGAAATAGGTCAAAGGAGAATGAAACAAGGTATATATGACCTGATGCCAACTAGCGGAGACGGCCGGTATATATATATGGCCGTATGGGCTTGTAGCTAACTTCTTCGCAACGGTTAGTGTTCCACAGAAGATTCATGAAAATGTAGTGGTACAGATCCAATTTTCGCGGTCGGTACACTAATAGGGAAAAGTCTATGTACAATGTGTCATTTATCCCTGTTGGCAACGTGTGGTAGCACGTTGCCAGTATCACGCTGCTCTAACTCGTACCGGCAACGTGTGCGAGTTACTATCACTAACGGTGCTACTAGCGACGTGCTGCCTGCTCCACACGCCGCTAGAGGTTACTAGCAGCGCGCACTGTTCTCAGTTCGCTGCTACTAAATATTTAGCAATAAAAAAACATCCATATATTTCATTTTTGTTCATCTATTATACATCAAAATACATATACGTTGTTCATCCATAAGTCCAACATACATACATTTCATTCATCCAGTATACATATAAAGCCAAGTGCTGCAACCGATTATGTTGATGTCGTCGTTGTTGTCGCCGCAGCCCGTGTCGATGTCATCGTCACCACCGCAGCCTCGTGCCGATGTCGTCGTTGTTGTCGCCGCAGCCCGTGTCGATGTCATCGTCACCACCGCAGCCTCGTGCCGATGTCGTCGCCGCCGTAGACCCATGTCGATGCCATCGTCGTTGTCGCCGCCTCGTCACCAGCTGAGCCCCGTATCGGGGCGATGTCGTAGAAACTGCAACCAGGAAATCAAAGATGAAAAACACCATATTTATCACAAACACTTAGCTTGATGTAAATGCCAAAACAGTCAATAAGATGCACCACAAGAAACTGATAATACTCCAAATAGATAATATTCCAAAAAGACAGGGTGGCGACGCGGCGAGCAAGAGGGTGGAGGCGGCGCCAGAGTGGAGATGAGAGAGGGAGATCGAAGGGGATAGGGTTAAGGATCGGAGTGTCGATCTGTGTGCGTGTTGGATGTGTGGTGTGCGTGCGTGAGTGGATAGAGGGTTAGGGAGGGGAGGAGAGAGAAAAGGAAAGAGATTCATATGGCAACATGCTCTTGCCGGACACGCTGGCACTGAATAGTAGCAACGTGCCCAACAAAACAACACGTTGACAGTAGTTTCGTGGTGCCAACGTGACATCAGCTTGCACGTTACCACTAGTTTGCACTGAGGCCCTCAGATAGGGCTCGCTTACCAGCAACGCGTGATATATAGTGGCATGTTGTCAGTAAGGACTTACTAGCAACGCATCCCTACCGGACACGCTGCCACTAATTAGTAGCAACGTGCATTTTTTTAGGCCGGCACACTGATAAGTCTCGATTGTCACTAAACTATTTCCTACTACATAAAAGAACAAATAGTCATAGTGATAGTTTTCTATGAAAGTAGCCACAAAAGTGTGTGAAAAATCACTTTGGCGCATGGGAGAGCTCCTGCCACCAAAAAAAAATCGAAATGTCTGCACACGCCTAATTTTGAGAGTTTTGTGAAAAACTGACATTATTTGTGGCCCGTGTAAAAAGACAAAAACATATCTCGTGAAAATTCATTTCAGCACCAAATTTTATCTTTTTAACTCGTGACCCAAAAAATTTGGTTTTCATAAAACGAATTTGTGAGCACATAGAATGTGAGATGTACGGGCACACATTTTAGTCAGATTTTAAACAATTTAAATTACGTTTAAAAGACATTTAAAAAAACCAGGAGCATATCCTTCGGCCCGAGCTTCTGCTGGCTTTCCCAAAACGCCCCTCCTCAAAAGTGACATTTTTAGAGCTGCCAAAATAGCGCACGACCTGTCAATACAGGGAGCGATTAATGGTGACGCGAACACTGCGGCATCGGCAATTCGGCATGCATGCAACCGATTGGCACCGTACGTCGCCCCGCGAAGCTTTCATGGCCTCACGCCCTCACACCGTCTCCGGGTGTCGTCCCTGCATAAAAGCCCGACGACGCCATCCCTGTCCTCCATCATCGCGGCCAAGAGGAATCCTCTGCTGGCAGCAATACCTTCGTCAAACTCCCCCGCGCTTAACTGTCCAGGCTACAGAGAGAAAATGGTACACCAGAGCAGGACCGCGGCCGTGGCGCTGTTCCTGGTCGCTGCCGTGGTGGCGGCCGCTTCGATGCCGGCGGCGAGCGCCTACGGCTGCTACGACGACTGCTACGAGCGCTGCGCCAACGGCAAGCAGGACCCTGCCTGCGTCAAGATGTGCAACGAGGCCTGTGGAGGCGTCGCCACCACGCTCCTCGGAGGGGCCGCCGCCGCCGCCGGGGCAGGGGCCAGCGTCGTCGGCGCCGGGGCGAGTGCAGCTGTAGGCGCCGGAGCCAGTGTCGTCGGCGCTGGGGCCGCCTCCGCGCCCACTGCCTGAGTGCGCGCGCGTGGCCAGGGCGTTCCGTCATTTGATTCCTCTACGTGTGCATGCATGGCATGGCACACGTACGGAGTAAGATCATACCGAATTGAACGAAAAAGTATTCGATGTCAGTTTTGTTGATTCATTCCAGTTTCCAAATAATCATGTGCTGTTTACAAGACTTAATTTGGTTCCAGCTATATAGATGTGTGAGTATCGTATTCATGTAATGTTATATTGTAAAATGTTCGGATGTACATCCAAAATGTTTGAAATTTTTTGACATTTTGAAATACAGTTTTTGGTAGTGGGATCATATGCTCCTACGACCCAAAACTGATTTTCTGACTACCTAGTTCAGAGCATCTTATATTAGTGAACAGAGGTAGTACATAACATGTATCATACCATTGTAATTCAAAAATTTCATGTTTTACACATTATGCCTTTATTTCCATGGTTTTTAAACATTCTTTGCTAAAGATGGACGGGCGCGACAACGTGCGTCTTCATGGTCTACTTCATTGTTTTTGTTCATAGAAGTTTGCAAAAAAAAAAATAGTAGTCTCTATGAGAAAGGTGAAAGTTACACCACAAGTTGCAATTATTGAAGAATTAAATTTTGATAACATAAAGTTAACAAATGTGGCTCCGATGTCATGTGTGGGAAGGCTAACAAATGTGGCTGAAATAATATCCTTGGAAGAAACATGTCTGTTAATCCAACTAGGATATAAACTGTTGAAGTCCTTGTTGGTACTCTTGTGTTTGGTCCATTCTTGAATGATGTTGGCGCTGAAAATTCTCCTATAGAGGGTTTTATTACTTGTGGTGGAAAGGTCGTATTTTAATTTCTTGAAGTTTTTTAATAAGCATGTTGAAAAAGAGGTTCCCTTAGTAGTTAGTAGATGAGGTCGATACTCTTGCATCTGTAAGTGTTGCCTCATCCGATGCGTTGGAGCAATACTTATTGCATTAATAAAAAGTAAAATGTGCCGTGACCGCCCGTTGGCTATACCACCCCTCTATTTGTCGTTGGATCAATCATCAAGATTCGAGACCGGCCTCCATAGGCATTTTCCTAATTAGCCTAGCTTCTGCAAACTAACTGGTGCACTGACACATCATGGCAACCAATAGGCATGCATGCCTCCTGGACTGAATCAATGACAAGAAAGAGAGAAGGAGGCATGCATGCTCACCGTGTAGGTAAGAAATTAAGTCCATGACAGTCTTTATTTCACATGTCGGTCTTGACACTGCATGAGCATAACGCGCCCTATTTCGGCGCAAGACGGCAGTCATTGACGCTGTTTTTTCAATGTGAAATAAAAGTCAAACCTCAGTCCTAACTTCACCCGTTAATTTGAACAAATGAAACGATGATGTACGTAAGAAAAAGGTTACTCTTTGTAATTTCGTATTGATCATCCACAGTTTGTATGCAAATAAATAAAGATATTTGCAACCACGTTCAGTCAGCTACTCAGCTCCGTGCAACAGTGAAGATTGCAAGGCACAAATAATATCCCAACTTGAATCTGAAGCTGACAAGATCGTGGCTGCTTCCTTTCTTTGAACATAAGATCGTGGCTGCTTGAACATGTATTACAACAGATCCATATAAGGCTAGCTTGAACTCAAAGAACGCTTGTATAGCTAGTCTTGCCACGGTGACCAAGTTCATTTGCCGTTCTTGAGACCGTGGACTCCTTGGGCAGTGTCACGCATGCCATCGGTGACGTGGACTCTCCTTGGCGCGGCGGCGCGGGCTCTGCCATGGCCAACTCCAACCTCAGCCTGCAACAATGGCCAACTCCGAGCTAAACTGAGAAAATTATGGAGAAAAGAGAGAGAACAAAGCATATAAAAAGCCATCGGCAACAGTGGTTTTTTCCTGTAGTGGCTTCAGTATTGAGTGTCGCACGAGCCTGTTATGTAGAGGGAGACAAAAGGCATGCATGCTCCAGCGTTAATATCTTGCAGGATAGCTGCAGTTATAACTGCGATGTAGGAGTAGACGCGGGAAGCTAAATTTTCGGCTTGCAAATCGAGAGGAGCACCGTTCTCAGGAGTCAGACCACAACACTGCGTTTTGACCGGGTCCAACCTCACTAAACCATTTCACTGGCAAATAGCAAAAGCTGAACATACACAGACACGGTAAAATGAGTACATAAATTTTTGTCTGACAAGTTCGGCCGTCTGACTGCCAAACCCAGAGATCCTGACACTCTTTCCTGGTGCATCGTCGCATAATTAGCACCCAAGTCTGTGTAGTTTACGTGAAGTTAGGAGATTTGACTATGTTGTGCAGCTTTCCTGGCACTTGAGAACGAATCTCCAGTACATCATCCAATGGCAGTGAGTAGGGTGGTATAGCCAACGGGCGACCAAAAATCCGCTCTATAATAAAAAACAGTCGGCAAGAAATAGAACTATTAGAACGAGAGTTTTTCTAGCAACCTCCTATAACCCTGTTAAATAATCCTTCAAATTATTTAGGATTGCCCAAATTTGGAACAATTGCCTCATGATCTCAAATATGATTTTGTAGATGATAAAAGATATATCATGATAATTTTAGTGCTAACCTTACAGCTAGTGACGAAGAAAAATTGGTTACTTCTTTCAGACAATATCGCCGAGCTATCGGATACACTCTTGATGACTTGAAGGGTATAAGTCCAACTCTTTGTATACATAAAGATCATTTGAAAGAAGATGCAAAACCTATTGTTGATCATAACACCGGTTTAATCAAATAATAACAAAAGTAGTAAGAAAAGAGTTCATAAGTTATTTGAAGATGGTATTATGTATCCTAATTCTAATAATAATAATAATAATAATAATAATAATAATAAGTGAATTAGTCATTTGTATTATGTCCCTAAAAGTGGAGGTATGAATATTGACGTGGACCTACCTATCGGGTGCCCCACCATGAGGATACCTGGTGCACGTAAGAACTAGGGCCCAATCAGCGGCCCACTAAGAAGACAACGCTCTAGGCCCATGACGGGGGCCAAACAAGACAGAGTGCGTCCCAAGAAAGGCGTAGTTTATGTCGGTAGAAACTTACCTTACCTGTAAACCTAATCGGTTGCGAACTCCTGGGACCCAGCCTCCAATATAAAGGCTGGGAGGGCCGCCGATCTAAGGTACGCTCATATTCCACCACCAAAACCCTAGCGAGATCGATATCTCGCCGAGATCACCATTGTAACACCTCCATATAATCAATCTCAGACAAGCAGGAAGTATGGTGTTATCCTCCGGGAGCCTGAACCTGGGTAAATCGCCTTGCTTGTCAGCCGTGGTAACTACCAGTACTTCCATCTTTCTTCTCTCAATCAACCTGGGGTACTCGACCCTGAGACTTGCCGTGGCCACCCCACGTCAACTGGCGCCGTCTGTGGGAAGGACAAGTGCTGGAATCATGGTTGCACCGGCTCCATCTGCAACGACAACCGGCGACCTGTCGGCAATCGCGAGGCCGATCCGCTTCGGCTCCTTCGAGTTCAAGCCCCATCCACCAACCCAACACTCGGTGTACGCCGATCTCTACTCGGGTATGAATCTTACTTTTGGCAGTATGCATGTTTATGTGAATCGTTGGGGAACGTTTCGGCTCTCCGACTGCGCATCTGCTCCGACCGCGGGACTCGCGTCTTCATCGACCGCGGAGATCACATCTGCTCCGACCGCGGGACTCGCGTCTTCATCCACCGCGGAGATCGCATCTGCTCCGACCGTGGGACTCGCGCCTTCATCGACCACGGAGATCACATCTGCTCCGACCGCGGGACCCGCGTCTTCATCGACCATGGAGATCGCATCTGCTCCGACCGCGGGACTTGCGTCTTCATCGACCGCGGAGATCGCGTCTGCTCCGACCGCGGGACTCGCGCCTTCATCGACCGCGGAGATCGCATTTGCTCCGACCGCGGGACTCGCGCCTTCATCGACCACGGAGATCGCATCTGCTTCGACTACACCCGCGTCTTCATCGACTACGGAGATCGCATCTCCTTTGACTACACCCGCGTCGCCTTCGACCGCGGAGATCGCATCTGCCTCGACTACTTCGCACGCGTCCTCCGAGAAGATCGCATCTACACCAACCACGATACACGCTGCTCCATCGGCTGCGTCTCGTTCGACTCTGGCACCTGCGACACCATCGATGGCCACTTTACCGGACGAGTTCTGCGTCGACTGCGGCGTCTACCACGTCGCCTAAATCTTCAGCTCCGGGGATAGCTCCGACGGTGAGAGCAGCAGCAGCAACGCGAACTCGACCGCACAGTCTTACCATGTCCAAGTCCTCATGGTGGATGCAACTCCAAACAGAGACCCCGGAGGCGGCCCCCGCCGCGAGGAACCTGTGTTTCCAATGGAAGTCACCATGCCGGACAAAGTAACAACCCTAGTGATCACTCGAGAGATGGGAGTCCAGGCCATGAAACATGTCCAAGAATGCACCTTCCCACCTGCGGAGGTGACTTGAGAAGAGATGATGGCATACCAGTACCTTGTTTGGAAGGAAAACGAGAAGCTGTTGCGCGAGAAAGCTGATCTAGCCAGACGTAAAGAACTCGCCGACGCGTCGAGTGCTCGCCGAGCAGCCTACTCCTTCTCCTCCTCGGGACCTACCATCACGCAAGACAAAAGGCGCTCCAGACCGCGCCTCCACCTGATGACAGACGCCGAGAGGGCTGCGACCACCCGCAACCTCGAGTCGTCATTTATGACAGAAGACGCTGACGGGATACCCATCCCCAAAACAACCTCTGGAGCTCTCATGTCGGTGGCCACGTACCTGAGGGCAACACAGCCTCCGGAAGGCGATCCTCGCGCAGCCCTGCACCAGCAACAAATCAAGGCGCTTCGCCTGGCAGAAGAGGCACTGATCCCAGAAATAGATCAAGCACGAGGAGATCGCGACGCACGCGCCCGCGAGCGCGCAGCGCGTGGAGACCGACCCGTTCGACACCTGCAAGAGGGGGAAGATTTGCGCAATGTCATTACGCAGCGAACAGTCGACCGCAACCACTCCAAGCGACCCGTCAACATCCCGAATCATGACCTATACTCAGTAGGCGATTACGAGCCCTGTGGTGTTCCCTGTTTCAGTCTCCATATCCGCAATACAAGGATACCCCGAGGCTTCAAGCTCACAGCCGAGTCGGTCAAGTTCGATGGTACACAAGATCCGAAGCTCTGGCTCGATGACTACCTCATAGCAGTCAACTGTCAAGGGGGAACTACAACAACAGCGATGCAATACATACAGCTCATGCTCGTAGGCTCAGCACGTACTTGGCTGCAGAACTTGCCTCGTAACTCCTTCGACTCCTGGGACCAATTTGAGGATGCTTTCATCAGGAACTTCCTCGGAACATGCTCAAGACCCGCGACGTTCGCAGAACTCCAAGCCTGCAAGCAGCGAAAGGACGATACACTGCGATCATACATCCAACGCTGGACCCTCTTACGCAACTCCGTTGGAGTCGTTTCGGAAGATAGGGCAATCGATGCCTTCACCCACGGTGTCACCCGACACGGCCTTCGAGAGGCCTTAGGCCGCCTTTAGCCAGCATCCATCGCCGAGCTCATGAAGATCGCCAACGAGTGGGCGGACGGTGAAGACTCTGTACGCAACGAGTTTCCTGATGAGGAAGGCGAACCAAAGCAGTCATGCCATACGCAACGAGTTTCCATTTTTCATGGTCTATGGCGCCGAAGCAGTCATGCCATACGATCTGCGATTCGACGCACCTCGTGTGGTTGCCTACGACGAGTCAGACGAAGACGAAGCACTCGAAGAGGGCGTCGACACGCTAGACGAAGCACGGGACATCGCACTCTCCCGCACGGCCATTTACCAACAGAGTCTCCGCAACTACCATGGCCGTCGACTGCGCACAAGATCCTTTGTTCCTGGTGACTTGGTACTGCGCCTCAAGCAAAAGAAGGTGCACAAACTCGTCTCCCCATGGGAGGGACCCTTCATCATCACAGAGGCCATCGCACTAGTAGGGAAAAGCTTATAGATGCAAGCCGGTCACTGACGGGCAAAACATGCGTGAGTCAGTGCTATATAGCACTGACGTGCAAAATGCATGCGCGTCAGCAGTGTCCAGATAGCACTGACGCACGGCCTAAGTAGCCCGTCAGTGGTAAGTGGGGCCCACAGTGGTAGCCGGGGGAGGCGTACCGCTGACGCGCGGAATTACCGTGCGTCAGTGGTGTGAAGGGTACCACTGACGCACGTTATATTCACCACGTCAGCGGTACGCCTCCCCTGGCTACCCGCATCGGGCCCCACTTACCACTTACGTGCGCCGACTGCGCGCGTCAGTGTTGTGATTCGTACCACTGACCCGCATGGGTCCCGCACGTCAGTGGTAAGTGGGTCCCGACGACTAGCCATGCATGTTTATATATGGTTTAATTAGGGTTTAGGGTTTTTAGGGATTTAATTAGGGTTTAGGGTTTTTAGGGGTTTAATTAATTAGGGTAATTAAGTGCGGGTCCCGATCGCGATGACCACCGTACGTACCTCGCGATTATATATGGGGCCGGGAGCTTTAATTAGGGTAATCAAAACTCAGGGGTACACCGGTGACGTGAAGTTAAGTTACTACGGAAGGATCGAGGAGATTATATCGGGCCGGCCAACTTTAATTATACGTTAGAGGGTGTGTACGTGCTGCCGATGTTCCGTGTCAGATGGGTTAAGATCCAGCATCATCGAAGAAGACCGATACTTCACCACCATGGTTAATTATACCCCGAAGCTGGCACTTCAACAAGCGAGAAACAACGTCACCGCACAAAATGAGCATGCGTATTGGCTAAGCACGTGTTCCAATATATATGTTTTCTCTCCATAATTAACCGACCCGTCACGGCCTAGCAGGACCACACTACCGAGTTCAGGTCGTCCGTTCAAAAGGACAAGTCATGATGTGTGGCTAAATTATTCAACGGCGACAAAAAAAGGCAAGAAGATTGTTAAACGTTGAGAACTATATGCATGTATCTCTCTTTTGTATAATTATGGACTTGTATCGATCAACACATATTTTTGTATAATTATGTGCTTGTTTGTATCGATCAACTAATATTCGATGTGTGCGGCAAAACTATGCATGTATCGTCTCTCTTTTGTATAATTACGTGCAACTTGTATAGATCGATCAACTAATATTCAATGTGCATGCGGCGTTAACTATGCATGTATAGGATTTGAATCGATCAAATAATACTCGCGATAACACACTTATTATATGTAGATGACACACTTATTATTGGAAAAAACAAAAGAATTGGCAAAAGCAAATTAAAACAAGAAAAAGAAAAAAGTGCCACTGACGCGCGCCCCTGGCTGCCGTCAGTGGTACGCGTAGTGCTGACGCGCGCTGCTAAGAACCGTCAGTGGTGCAAAACGTACCACTGACGCGCGTCCTGGGTCGTACGTCAGTGGGAAGTGGGGTAGCTAGTTACCCCTTGGCCTCGCGCGCGCGAGTCTTAATTTCCCCAAATCCTTTCAACCGCGCTCTCTCTCCCGAGCACACCGCCGCTGCACTCTCTTTCGCCTCGCCACCGGCCGCCGCGTCTGGCTCCCTCCCAGAAGCCTCCGCCGTCCACGGCCCCTATCTCCCCCCTCTCCCTCCTCTCTCGCGCGCCCCCTCTCTGCTCCAAGCCTCCGCCGTCCACGTCCCCGACGCCTCCGCCGTCCACGGGGCCCTGAGCGCCGACGCCGTCCACGGCCCCGAGCACCTCCACCGTCCAGGACGCGAGCGCCATCGCCACCGTGCCCTCCTCTTCCTCGGCGCCTCTCCCTTCTGTAGGTTCGCTCGGTTCTCCACCTCCTCTCCCTTGTGCAGCCAAGGTGTTTGTGAAAATGCCACTAAGGATTTTGTGTAGTAAAATTTGTCAAATTCATGTTCGGCCACTAAGTAAAATTTGTGAAAATTGTCTATATTAGTTCTGCAATTTTAGTTATTTTAGGTACTGTTTAGGTTTAGTTTTCAATTTATGTTAATTTAGGTTAGGTTCAATTCTAGCAAAAAAAACAACTAAGGAAAATTTGTGAAAATTGCAACAAAAATTGGATATTTGTTCTGCCATTTTAGATTCTAGTTTTGTGATCATTTTGATATTTTATTTGTAAATTTCCGAGCAATAATCAAATGTTTATGATCCAGTTTCAGGTGAGATTTGTCGATGATGTTGTGGTGGTGGTGATGATGCTCTTCTGATTTGTGTATGCTGCCGGTCAGAGATGCCGGTCGGGGTTTGATTTTTTTAAATGATTTGTGGTTGGTGTCGATGATGTGGTGGTGGTGGAATGAGTCCCATGATTTGTGGTGGTGAGATGATGATGTTGTGATGATTTGTGTATGTTTGCAGGTACCCATGAGGCCCTTGAGATTGCCGGAATGTCGATTAACTTCCATTCCGGCAAATTTCGGGTACTCCATATATCATATTTTTAGCAAAGGTCATGCCGAAATTTTTCGTGAATTTCGGCATGACTTTTGCAAAGAAAAAAATATATGGAGTACCCGAGATTTGCCGTAATGAAAGTTAAATAACATTCCGGCAATCTCAAGGACCTCAGATGCTCAGCACAGGATATTGTGGTGGTGGTGATGGTGCATGCTGTTGCATGTGATTTGTGTGTATGCTGCCGGCCGGAGATGCTGGCCGGGGTTTGAATTTTTGTGGTGTCCATGATGTTGTGGTGGTGGAATGATTTGTGTATATTTGCAGGTACCCATGAGGCCCTTGAGATTGCCGGAATGTCGATTAACTTCCGTTCCGGCAAATTTCGGGTACTCCATATATCATATTTTTAGCAAAGGTCATGCCGAAATTTTTCGTGAATTTCGGCATGACCTTTGCAAAAAATATGATATATGGAGTACCCGAGATTTGCCGGAACGGAAGTTAAATAACATTCCGGCAATCTCAAGGGCCTCGTGGATTTTAAATGCTTTAGTGAATTTTAAATGCTTTTGTGGTTTTAAATGGTTAAGTGGTTTTAAAATGATTTAGTGAATATTTAATACTTTGGTGAAATTTACTTACATTTGTTTTACTAACTACGAGGTTTTATTGTTAGCGCGGACATGGCTCACAACGATGAAGCCGGGGGTTCATGGGTAGAACGAGAAGCCGGGGGTTCAGATCAAGGAGGCGACGCCGAGTGTGATCCTTTAACGGAGCACTACATGTCAATGCAAGGAAACTGCAGTGAGGACGACATGGCAATGCCAAGGAAGCGTACCGCTGACGAGCGGGAGGATGCCGAGGGCAATAAGGGGACCGTCGACGATGCCACTTACTATAGCACTGACGACCCCAGGGATGGCAACGAGACCACTACGAGTGGCACCGCGGATGGTCACGAGACCACTGATGCAGGTAGCAGTGCCAAGCGTCGCCGGAAGGAGAGAAAACCAAACAGGCTCCCCGCCACCAGATCCACCTTTGTGGAAGTGGACCCAACTGGTGTGCCTCTGCTGCCGCGTAAACTTGCGGGTGGGTTCGGCAACAATTGTGGATGCATCCTTCGAGACACCGCCAAGATCTACGATGAGAACATAAGGGACAAAGACCATGAAGAACTGGCGGGGCTCCTTATTCAGAAGCTGCACGCACGATACAAGTTCCCCCCGGACTACCGCAGCTTGGATCTCTACACAAATCCGGTAAACTCATTCGCCCTCGGCAAGATGAGCAGAGCTCTGAGCACTTCGAAAAATAGGGTGAGGGCCAAGATTGATGAAGGTGACAATTTCGAAGACATCCACCGCGTCTTTCCCTCCATTAAGCATGAGGATTTAAATCTCTTTATTGAGTTGGAAAAACATCCTTCGAAGGTGCTGCGGAGGCAGTGGGGGAAGAATATGCGGTAGAAGAACTTAGGTGACCACAATCTCGGAAGCGGTGGTTACCTCGGCAAGCAACCAATTTGGGACGAGCAGGACAAAGTTTACATAGAACAGAAGAACGAAAACCCGTACGAGAAGTTCAAAGACCCGCGTGCAAGACGATATATCAGGTCCCGATACAACGAAGATCCCAAGAACGGGAAACTTCTTTTGAACAATAAGGTCAAGGATCTCCAGGACCGTTATCTGGTAAGGAAGTTTACCAGCTAAATTATTAGCTTCTATTCAAGTCGATGAAATGCTAGTAGCAACATTTCTAAATGGTTCACACGTTCCTTTTGCAGGAGGAACAAGAACTTGCGCGGACCCAGGCTTCATCCCAGGAGTCGTCGGCGGTGAAGGCCCCTTGGGACGACCCTTTTAACAGGGCGGTGAACAGGGTAAAGGAGTTGCCGGTGACAAAAAAGCCTCATCGTGGGCGTGTGATCGGCGTCGGCTCCGGTAGAAAGTATTCTGACTTTTTCTCCGGTAGAAAGGAGAGGAGGAGGCTCGAGAGGGATAACACCCAAAGGGAATTGGTCCAAGAAGAAGTGATCAAGCAGATCCAAACCCTCCTTCCTTCCATCACGCAGTCGGTCATAAATTGGATTGACGGTGGCCGAGAAGGGAGTGGCCCGACTCTTTCCAGCTTAGGCGCCAGCCACTCGAACAACCAGGCGCCGTTGCAAGTCCCGCAGAACCCTAATCCTAATGCGTCGGCGGCCGCCAACGATGCACAAGATACGCCGGCATTCACTGCGCCTCGTAGCAGCCCTTCCGTCGTCTCTTGCACGCCGATGGCTGCCCGCGGTCCGTCGATGTTAGACGAGATCAACGCCCTCACGGTAAATAAGCGTCACAAAAGGCTCAACTAGTTATTACTTTATCCTTCGCGGCCCTCTCTAACGCCTTGCGTATGTGTTTTCGCAGGCCGACCAGGTGGAATGCACAATGCTGCTTCATTTGAACAACGAGTTCAAAGACGTGGCTAAAGGAGTCATCGTGGCACCACTCAACCGCGTCTTCCACTTTGGGGCTATTCCCGAGAACATGGTTCGGGTTACCTTTCATCGGGTGTTACAGGGTTGCGCTAACTTGGATCCTCCGATTCAACCCCCTGAAACCGATAAAGAGTTGAACCTCGGGGAATGCATTAGTATGCCCATGCTATGGCCAAAAGCATTGATTCGTTTGGACCCCGCTATCAACACCCCACAGCCAACAGCGGCCGGGTCGGCGCCAGAACAAGACAGGACCACTCCATCTGCCGAGCCCCCGAAAGAGCCACGTATTTTTTTGGATGACGACAACAACAACTTCCTCAATGACTTCTTCTATGACGACCTGAGTCCTCTTGATCCGCTCAACCGTGATCCCGATGCCCCCGCGGCCGATATCCCTCAATGTTCGAAGCGTCTATTCGGTTCTCAGGAAACGCCTGAAGTGGCCCCCTTCTTCACCGAGAACCAAACAGCCACAGAAGGTGTTCTCAGCCAGGGCAAACTCCACGAGGGTATAAAACATGCGCTAGCATCTCCCGTGGTTGAGCAGAAGAAGCAGCCGAAAAGATCTAACAAGAAACGTGCCAATGCCTCCAGCAGCCAGCCGGCGCCTACGAATCAGTCGGCTCCTACGAAGCCGTCAGCGCTTATGAAGCCACCGACCCACTGTAATGACAAGGTAAAAGTCCGTAACTGGCATAAAACACATCAATTGGGTGAACCGATGCTGCCGCCGGAAGCCCGGGATCTCCTAGTTGGGGATATGAGGAGCGTACATGAGGGTGTTATGTATTTGGAGAAAAGTTACCTCCGAATGCCAAATCCACCATACCCACTTTACCTGGCAAGGGTGCCAAACGACATGGGCTTTGTCGACACTTACCCCGGGGACGTGTTCTTCATCAGATTTGATGAGATCTTCGACCTCTACCACCTGAAACGGCTCCCGACAGTTATGGTCCGCCTAGTTGCTCTCACATTTGCGCACCAAGTCAAGACGGAGGAATCCCGGAACTTTGCGATAATGGACCCCTACTACATGCGTGAGAGCAACCTTAAGACCCCTGCGGCTCGGCTAACCGTGACGCAATTCGTTGAACGTTTCTTCCTAGAGAATAAGGGCAAGGGGACCCTCCTCGTGCCTTACTTTCCCGAGTAAGTAGTCATTCAATTTGATCGCTAGCCACCATAAAATAATTTCGTACATTTTGTAGAATACCGATAGTCGCTTTTTGACAGGGACGAGCACTGCATCCTCATCATGTTGAACCTGGAAGATTCATCAGCCACATACTTGGACTCGGGGAGGCATAAGAAGAAAGACTACACACATATCAAGAGTGTTCAGAATGATGCTCTAACCGGCTACGCCTTCAATGGGGGGATAGTTAAAAAGAAAAAATCTCAAGCAAGGCAACCTGGTATTCGGCCACAAGACAGACTTCCTATGCGCCCCAAAGGCGGAGAACATTATGAGGGAGGCCTACTATGCCATAATGCACATGAGGGAGTGGTTCGTAAGGGACGAGGACACTCTTGGTCGCATCCAGCCCATATCGGAGTACACTGATCAGGAACTCATGCATGAGTTTTGGTCGCATCCAGCGCATGATCACGCGAATCATCCACAGGGATATCTCCGGTAGCGATGGGCTATTCTACCACGACTTACCAATACCACCTAACCGCGAGATAGAAAGCCGCTTGGAAGCGCAAGGTGAAGACATGCCTTTCAACTCGTTAGAGGGCTTCCGCCCCTTCCCGCCGAAGCCGAAGCCGAAACCGAGCAAGAAGCAGTGATCGACGGTTGATCCCTTAGTCCGTTATTGTTTTTAGCGATCGATGAACTTATATGTCTTGTAGACATTATTCGTAAACTTGGTGCTGTTGTTTTTACTTTCTGCGAACATGCTATCTAGGCACAAATCCAACCATTTCTTGTTTTGTTTTGTCTTTTTCGTTAATTAGAACTCTTGCTTTCTTTTTGCCTAATATTTCGATCCGTGTGTCTTGTGTGTAGAGAGATCAAAAAGTTAGGGCTACAGGACTAGACCGGAGGCGAACCACCGGCTAGAGAGGAAGAAAGGAAGAAACGGATGAAGTCCAACTTCATCGTCATCCCTCCTTGCTCATCGTCATTGCCACTCTTTTGTACTGTAGTTTAGATGACAGTAGACTTGCTTTCGAAACCTTTGCGACGAGCTTAAACTATCGACTCTCGAAATGTATTTGTGTATGATACAATATTTGATCACTCTTTGTGGTATATATATTTGTCGGTTTGTAATGCATGCGTGATTTATACTTGTCTATTTGTACTACTTCATTATTCATACTGTGAATTTATACTGTATTTGCCAACTGTATACGCGTATAAATACGCTGGGCAGAAAAATAATAAATTCACAAAATTATAGCACTGACGCACGGCTCAGAGTACTGCTGATGGGCGGCGTATATTCGGACGGAAAACGGCTGACGTGCGACTTTCGGGTACCTCTGACGAGCGCGGCGCGCGTCAGTGGTAGCTCAGATACCACTGTCGTGCGGCACATATGCACGTCAGTGGTACCGGAGCTACCGCTGACGCGCCACTGACGAAATAGCGCTGACGGGCGCCCGCCCGTCAGCAGTAGGCAAAAGCCGTGCGTCAGGGGTAGGGTTTTCCCTACTAGTGATCGACGGCGGCGATTACCGCCTGAAGCACGCGAAGACAGGAGAGCTCTCCCACAACTCGTGGAACATCGCGCACCTGCACCGTTTTTACGCATAGCATACACATCCATGTAATTGTGCCTACACGACTACAAGCAGCAGGTTTCAGACGCGCTCTTTTCTTTACCAGGGTAGCTAAGGGGACTGGAAGGTTTTTAATGAGCCGGCTTGCTAGCTTAATATACAATGGTTGAGATACAAAAAAAAATCCCGCTACTTTTTACAGAGTCGAAAAACAAATAAAACATAGGCCGCACTTGAACACTCGGGGGCTGCGCCATACAGGTTCACTTCAAAAACAAATAAGACCTAGGCCGCACTCGAACACTCGGGGCTGCGCCATACAGGTTCACTTCAAAAACAAATAAGACCTAGGCCGTACTCGAACACTCGGGGGCTGCGCCATACAGGTTCACTTCAAAAACAAATAAAACCTAGGCCAGACTCGAACACTAAGGGGCTGCGCCATACAGGTCCACTTCAAAAACAAATAAAGCCTTGACCGCACCCGAACACTCGGGGGCTGTGCCGCACAGGTTCATTTCGAAAAACAAACAAGTCATGCCTTGGCCGAACCTGAATACTCGGGGCTGCACCGCCCAAGCTGCGTTAATCAACATGCATAGATCGCACTCGAACACTCAGGGGCTGCGATCCTACGATCGAACAACTATTGTCTTCAACAAATAACATCACATACATACACTCGGGGGCTGCCCCCCATGGATATACATTGTCCATGTACAACGTAGCACAACGAGCATACACATTTTCACCTCCTAATCTACAGGCTCACTTTTGGGTACATCCAGCGGACCTACAAGGCGTTCCGTTTGCTTCTGGACCTGCTCAATAACCTTTCTCGCCGGCTCGAGAGTATCTGCATACTGTTCCTCGGAAGACAGTCCATCAGTAAGCTTCTCAATGTTGAGATGCGGACGGTGGAGCCGCACATAGGCAAAGGCAATGTTCGCCCCTCCAACAAGTTCAGCGTGCAGCATCTTCTTGATTGCTTTGCCTTCGCGGAACCTCTCCAACAGGGCAGGTATACCTTGCGGTTGTTCATTATGGGGAAACATAGCTCGGTGCACCCGAGCCAGAGTAGCCCTGCACGACTCCAGCAGCATGCCGCCTCGCCAGGCGCGATCCAACAAGACAGCAAGCACTCGACCCTTTGGTCTGTCAGACCAGAAGTACTGGAGCCAGAAGCCGTGCCAGTAATGGCCCCATCCAGGCGCTCCTCTACGCGAGTTTTATCGGCTCTCCAGTCAGGATTCACACCTGCCAAGCAACACAAGGAAGCACATTGAGTAGCAGTCGAAGCAACAGCACTTCGCAGCCGAAGATTTTGTCAGGCGCACTGACATTCTAGTTGCCGATTGATCAGGTCCAGTTCTCCAATCAAGTAGTCCTCTCGCTCAGACGAGGGGGCGGGCCTTGCCCTCTCCTCTAGTTCACCCCGCACATCCTTCAGCTCCCGCTCCAGATTCGCAATTCGTGTCTTCATGTAAGCCATGACGACTTCATCATTCCTGCTCCGTGCGGCCGGTCGGACAGGAGCACTCGTTGAGGGAAACTCGCCAGGCGCGTCAGGTGCTTCAGGCTGCTCAAACAAGCAAATTTCAACAATGTGAGACCATTGAATACAAGGAAGAAAGTAAGACAACACACTCGGGGGCTGGGCCTCGACAGAGCATTCAAACAGAACTCGACTGTGAAGCCGAAAGCAAATATACTTGATCAACAAGTGTCTTAAAAGTTCATTACAAGCAAAATAACAAAGGGGGTCGGCACTACACCCTATGACACCAACTCCGACCTAGCCCTAACAGCGCGGCAGCAACTTCAGCACTGCGGCGCTCCACCATGGACACCATGTCCTCCGCCAGTCGCGCCGCCTCCTCCTTCACCGAGCTCAATGACGTCGTCCTTCCATCGGGTTTCCGCGGTAAGTCCACAACAACCTTCTTGAAGTCACCCGCAACACCGTGACCCGGCAACAGCTTGAATGTAAGCTCCGATCTGTGTACCGTTTGGGTGCGAGTGAAGTTCGCCATGGTGGAAGACTCGGGGCCGAGTACTGCGGCCAGACCATCAACACTGGCAGGTGGCGTGCGTAGTGGAAAGACGCTCTTGTGCACCGCAGCAAGAGCACCAGTCGACTTGGTAAATGCGTCCTTGGCATAAGCACACATGGAGTCGAAGATGCTGACGGCACGCTCTAGCGGGACATCGTCGTCCGTCGACTCATTAGGCGGGGATGCATGATACGTCTCCAACGTATCCATAATTTCTGCTGTTCCATGCTTATATTATACCATTTGCTACATGTTTTATATACACTTCGTATCACTTTTATGCATTTTCTGGGACTAACCTATTAACAAGATGCCACAGTGCCAGTTCCCTGTTTTCTGCTGTTTTTGGTTTCAGAAAGTTACTTCTGGAAATATTCTCGGAATTGCACGAAACAAAAGGCCAGGTCCCTATTTTTCCAGCACGTACACGGAGTCCGAAGGAGAGACGAAGAGCCACGAGGTGGCCAAACCACCTGGCGCGGCAGTGGGCCCAGCCGCGCCGCCAGGTGGTTTGGGCCCCTCGGGGGTCCGCCGACATCGCCCCTTCGCCTATTTATTCCCCGAGACGTGAAAACCCTAAAACACCGAGCCTTTCATCCAGAACATATTCGCTGCCGCCGCCGTCGTCAACCCTAACTCGGGGGGTTCTGAAGCTCTTCCCGGCACCCTGCCGGAGAGGGGAATCATCACCGGAGGGCTCTACATCGCCATGCCCGCCTCCGGAGTGATGCGTGAGTAGTTCATCCTTGGACTATGGGTCCATAGCAGTAGCTAGATGGTTGTCTTCTCCACTTGTGCCATCATGTTTAGATCTTGTGAGCTGCCTATCATGATCAAGATCATCTTATTGTAATGCTACATGTTGTGTTTGCTGGGATCTGACTTATATTGATACCTATGTGGAGCTGAATATTATATTATCATGTCTATGTCATTTGTGATCTTGCATGCTCTCCGTTACTTGTTGAAGCCTTGGCCAAGTGAATACTTGTAACTCCAAGAGGGGGTATTTATGCATGATAGTTGGGTTCAACCTCTATTTAACCTGGGATAGTGACAGCAAGTTCTAAGGTTGTAGATGTGTTGTTGCCACTAGGGGTAAAACAGCAATGCTTTATTCAAGGATGAATGTATTGTTTACATTACGCACATTACTTAATGCAATTGTCTGTTGCTTGCAACTTAATACTGGAAGGGGTACGGATGTTAACCGGAAAGTGGACTATTTAGGCATAGATGCATGCTGGATAGCGGTCTATGTACTTTGTCGTAATGCCCAAATGAATCTCATAGTAGACACCACAGCTCACACATGCATGTTATATGCACTTATCAATTGTCAATTGCCCAGCTGTAATTTGTTTACCCAGCATGTTAGTTATCTTATTGGAGAGACACCACTAGTGAACTGTGGACCCCGGTCCATTCTTTTACATCTGAAATACAATCTACTGCAATCATTGTTCTCTACTGTTTTATGCAAACAAACATCATTTCCATTCGATACGTTTAACCCTTTGTTTTCAGCAAGCCGGTGAGATTGACAACCTCACTGTTAAGTTGGGGCAAAGTAATTTGATTGTGTTGTGCAGGTTCCACGTTGGCACCGGAATCCCTGGTGTTGCGCCGCACTACACTCCTTCACCAACACCTTCGAAGCAAACCTCGTTTTCCTACTGGTTCGATTAAACCTTGGTTTCATACTGAGGGAAAACTTACTGCTGCACTCATCATACCTTCCTCTTGGGGTTCCCAACTGACGTGTGACGTACAAGCATTGTTTCTGGCACTATTGCCGGGGAGATATTCCCTCGTCAACTAGAGCCACCAACACGTTTTCTGGCGCCGTTGCCGGGGAAAACGAATTGCTTCTGCAAGGGGAGTCTCTCACACCCAATCTCTTTACTTTGTTATTTGTCTTGCTTAGTTTATTTTTATTTAGTTTGTTTGCTCTCTTTATCAAAAACACAAAAAAATTAGTTACTTGTTTATTTCGGTTTTGTTTTGTCTCTTGTCACCATCATGTCTTGTTCCATGCCTGTTGCTATGTCACCTGAGGAATTGATCTTCACTTTTAAACAAGGGAGTGAGGAGAATTTTAAAGAAGCTTGGTCTAGAATTAATGATTCCTTTGGTAAAACTGATCCTAAAATGACTTTAAGTTTGCTTCTCACTAGCTTCTACTTTGGTCTAGCCCTTTGTTATAGATATGCTTTAGATGCTATTGTGGGAGGAGATTTCCTTCACTGTGATGGGGACCAAGCTTTTAATGCCATAAAAAAGTTGATTGCAACTTCTAGCTCAACTAATAAATTTGATTCGGCCCTTGTTAGCATCCATGCTAGATTAAACACTCTTGAGACACATATATCTTGTTTAAAGGATGGCTATAATCAAATTCGGGAATATTTTGACTATGTTCCAACAAATTTTGAACCTTCGATGTGGGTCCCTACGGTAAAGGTTGCTATTTGTGGTGAAACCTTTTATGCTCGTTGTGATATTATGTCTGAGTTTTGCCTTATGCCTAAAAGCATTTATGAAACTTTGAATCTTTGGGGACTTGCTGAAGGAGGAGAAGGAATAACTCTTACTGATAACTCTGTTATATTTCCCGAGGGGATAGCTGAGGGTGTGTTTACAACCTTTCTTGGGAGAACGGTGTCCACTGATTATCTTGTTATTGAATGTGCAGGGACAGGACAAATTACACTTGGAAGATCTCTGCTCAAATTAATGGGAGCAACCATAGATGTGGGAAAAGGCACTCTGAATCTTACCTCCACACCAAGGTGCGGCCATGTATTCCCCAAACCAAAGAGTAAGTCTAAGGGTAAGAGAGGTAGGCACATGGCCCTTGGTATTGATGTCAATGCTCCTCCACTTGACAACACTTGATTTTCACTTTCTGCGCCTAGCTGAAAGGCGTTAAAGAAAAGCGCTTATGGGAGACAACCCATCGTTTTTATTTGCTGTTATTTTTGTTTTCTTTGAGTCAAGGAGTTTTGTTACTTCTGTAGCAACTCCTTTGTATCTTTATTTTATCGCAATGTTGTGCCAAGTAAAGTTCTATATTGAAAGTTGATGCAAGATTTGGATTTCTGCGCAGTGACAGATTTTTAGCTGTCACGGATTTGAGCTTATCTCCCTGTAGAAAATTCAAAAAATTCTGAGAAAAATCACGCATATTCCTGAGATATGTACGCAACTTTCATTATTTTAGGCCAGATCCATCTGAGCAACTTAAGTGCCTCGAAAAAATTCGTCATTCCAGACTGTTCTGTTTTTGACAGATTCTGCCTTTTGTTTTGCATTCGCTCTTTTACTGTGTTTGTGTGGATTTCTTTGCTCCACAAAGCATTGGTGGCTGTAGCTAATGTCCAGAAGCTTTGGGATTGATTGTATCATTACAGAATATGAGAATTTTTGATTATGCACTAACCCTCTAATGAGAACTGTCTTGAGTTTGGTGTGAAGGAAGTTTTCAAGGATCAAGCGAGAAGGGTGATATTATGTGATCAAGAAGAGTGAAAAGCCTAAGCTTGGGGATGCCCCCGTGGTTCATCCCAACCATATTCAGAGAGACTCAAGCGTCTAAGCTTGGGGATGCCCAAGGCATCCCCTTCTTCATCAACAAACTTATCAGGTCATCTCTAGTGAAACTATATTTTAATTCTTTCACATCTTATGCGCTTTACTTGGAGCGTCTGTGTGTTTTTATTTTTGTTTTTGTTTGAATAAATTCGGATCCTAGCAATCCTTGTGTGGGAGAGAGACACGCTCCGCTTTTTCATGTGAATACTCATGTTCTTCACTTATATTTGTTGAGTATTCTTAACTAGCTACTGCAGTGCTTTTAGCTCCTGTTTTTCATGCATCTCTTCGAGCTGTTAGCACTTGTTTATAAATACTCTCTTGCTGCATTATATTATCATTTGGAGAGTTTATGTTTAAATAAATTATTGGTGTTTGTTTGGAAGAAAGAAAATGCTACATGTAGTAGTTGGTATTGGAAAAGACATATGCATTCTTGTAGATCATTGTCTTGTTTGATTTGATGCTTTGCAATTGTTTTGAGCTCTCAAGTAGATCATGTTTAAGCTCTTGCATCATGTAGTTAAAGCCTAGTAGTGGAGAACTACCGTAGAGCTTGTTGAGACTTGGGATGCATATTTGTTCTCTCTAAGGTCTAGATATTTTCTGGTAAAATGTTTGAGCAACAAGGAAGACAGTGTAGAGTCTTATAATACTTGCAATATGTTTTTATGTGATTCTTGCTGTACCGGTTTATACTTGTGTTTGCTTCAAACAACCTTGCTAGCCTAAACTCTGTACTGAGAGGGAATGCTTCTCGTGCATCCAAAACTTGAGCCAAAACCCATGCCATTTGTGTCCACCATACCTACCTACTATGTGGTATTTCCTGCCATTCCAAGTAAATATTTCATGTGCTACCTTTAAACTATTCAAAACTTTATTACTCCTTATTTGTGTCAATGTTTTATAGCTCATGAGGAAGTATGTGGTGTTTTATCTTTCAATCTTGTCATTTACTTCTGACAGACTTTCACCAATGGACTAGTGGCATATACATCCGCTTATCCAATAATTTGCAAAAAGAGCTGGCAACGGGGTGCCCAGCCCCAATTAATTACAACTTTCATTAATAATTCTCTTCACATGTTTTGCCCTGATTTATCAGTAAGCAACTTAATTTTGCAATAGACACTCCTCCATGGTATGTGAATGTTGGAAGGCACCCGAGGATTCGGTTAGCCATGGCTTGTGTAAGCAAAAGGTTGGGAGGAGTGTCATCTATAAAGAAACTAAAATACATGTGTAAACAAAAGAGAAGAGGGATGATCTACCTTGCTGGTAGAATAACGTCCTTCATGGGAGCCGCTCTTTGAAAGTCTGGTTGACAAGGGGGTTAGAGTGCCCACTACCATTCGTTGACAACAACAAACACCTCTCAAATACTTATTTTGTGCTCTCTATATGCTTTCGAAAACTTAAAAAGCTCTAGCACATGATTTAATCCCTGCTTCCCTCTGCGAAGGGCCTATCTTTTACTTTATGTTGAGTCAGTTTACCTACTCCTTTCTATCTTAGAAGCAAACACTTGTGTCAACTTTGTGTGCATTGATTCTTACATATTTACTTATTGCACTTGTTATATTGCTTTATGTTGACAACTATCCATGAGATATACATGTTACAAGTTGAAAGCAAATGCTGAAACTTAATCATCCTTTGTGTTGCTTCAATGCCTTTTACTTTGAATCTATTGCTTTATGAGTTACCTCTTATGCAAAACTTTTTGATGCTTGTCTTGAAAGTACTATTCATGAAAAGTTTTTGCTTATATGATTCATTGTTTACTCTTTATCTATTTGTTAGCAAACTATAGATCATTGCTTTGAGTCACTTCATTCATGACATGAGCCTTGCAATATATTGATCAAGATTGTGTGAAAGCATGTCTCCTCAGAAATTATTTGTTGTTATCGTTTTACCTACTCGAGGACGAGTAGAACTAAGCTTGGGGATGCTTGATACGTCTCCAACGTATCCATAATTTCTGCTGTTCCATGCTTATATTATACCATTTGCTACATGTTTTATATACACTTCGTATCACTTTTATGCATTTTCTGGGACTAACCTATTAACAAGATGCCACAGTGCCAGTTCCCTGTTTTCTGCTGTTTTTGGTTTCAGAAAGTTACTTCTGGAAATATTCTCGGAATTGCACGAAACAAAAGGCCAGTCCCTATTTTTCCAGCACGTACACGGAGTCCGAAGGAGAGACGAAGAGGCCACGAGGTGGCCAAACACACCTGGCGCGGCAGTGGGCCCAGCCGCGCCGCCAGGTGGTTTGGGCCCCTCGGGGGTCCGCCGACATCGCCCCTTCGCCTATTTATTCCCCGAGACGCGAAAACCCTAAAACACCGAGCCTTTCATCCAGAACATATTCGCTGCCGCCGCCGTCGTCAACCCTAACTCGGGGGGTTCTGAAGCTCTTCCCGGCACCCTGCCGGAGAGGGGAATCATCACCGGAGGGCTCTACATCGCCATGCCCGCCTCCGGAGTGATGCGTGAGTAGTTCATCCTTGGACTATGGGTCCATAGCAGTAGCTAGATGGTTGTCTTCTCCACTTGTGCCATCATGTTTAGATCTTGTGAGCTGCCTATCATGATCAAGATCATCTTATTGTAATGCTACATGTTGTGTTTGCTGGGATCTGACTTATATTGATACCTATGTGGAGCTGAATATTATATTATCATGTCTATGTCATTTGTGATCTTGCATGCTCTCCGTTACTTGTTGAAGCCTTGGCCACGTGAATACTTGTAACTCCAAGAGGGGGTATTTATGCATGATAGTTGGGTTCAACCTCTATTTAACCTGGGATAGTGACAGCAAGTTCTAAGGTTGTAGATGTGTTGTTGCCACTAGGGGTAAAACAGCAATGCTTTATTCAAGGATGAATGTATTGTTTACATTACGCACATTACTTAATGCAATTGTCTGTTGCTTGCAACTTAATACTGGAAGGGGTACGGATGTTAACCGGAAAGTGGACTATTTAGGCATAGATGCATGCTGGATAGCGGTCTATGTACTTTGTCGTAATGCCCAAATGAATCTCATAGTAGACACCACAGCTCACACATGCATGTTATATGCACTTATCAATTGTCAATTGCCCAGCTGTAATTTGTTTACCCAGCATGTTAGTTATCTTATTGGAGAGACACCACTAGTGAACTGTGGACCCCGGTCCATTCTTTTACATCTGAAATACAATCTACTGCAATCATTGTTCTCTACTGTTTTATGCAAACAAACATCATTTCCATTCGATACGTTTAACCCTTTGTTTTCAGCAAGCCGGTGAGATTGACAACCTCACTGTTAAGTTGGGGCAAAGTAATTTGATTGTGTTGTGCAGGTTCCACGTTGGCACCGGAATCCCTGGTGTTGCGCCGCACTACACTCCTTCACCAACACCTTCGAAGCAAACCTCGTTTTCCTACTGGTTCGATTAAACCTTGGTTTCATACTGAGGGAAAACTTACTGCTGCACTCATCATACCTTCCTCTTGGGGTTCCCAACTGACGTGTGACGTACAAGCATTGTTTCTGGCACTATTGCGGGGAGATATTCCCTCGTCAACCTAGAGCCACCAATGCACCAAAAGCACCTGCACATCCCGAAAACCTTAAGTACCAATTCGACTGAATTGGGAGAACAAATTTCAAACAAACAACAAACGAGAAGGGAGCATTACCTCCAACAACATGGGCAACTGCTAGCTGGCGCTCCACCTGCACCTTTTCACCCTGGAGGGTGGCATCCTCGCGGTCCTTGGCCTCCTTCAGCTTCCGCTCAGCATCATCATGCTGATCCTTGAGTTCCTTCTCTAGCTCACGCACCCGCTTCGCAGCAGTCTCCTGATCGCCTGCATGAAGACAAAAAGCGTAGAGTGGATGCAAAACAAGAGCGACAGCAAGTTAACACAAACAAGGGAGTCGCTTACGCTTAGACTGCTCCAGAGCAGAGCGAAGCTGATCCCTCTCCCGCTCCATCTAGATGTAGGCTGCACCTGACTCCATGAGGTTGCGGTAGAAAGGATGTACAACGCAGAGCAAAGCATGATTTTGAGCCTATACCCAACTATACTAGTTGCACATAGCCTCGGGGGCTACTCCCATCGGGAGCGCTATCGCGCACCCGATAAATCTAAAAGACAGAAGACACTTACATGATCCTGGAGCTGCGCAGCGCTCGAAGAAGACGGAGCAGGTACTTCCGGAGCGGAGGGAGCCGAAGCCTTTACAACCTCCGTAGCGGCCGTCGCAGTCGCCAAGGTAGAAGCCTCCGGAGGGTTCAACTCTGATTCGCCTGTTCCCAGACAGGAGAATGAGGCACACCTGTGCCCTGACCGGCACTGCGCACGGAATGATCAAATCAACACATTGTGCACAAACAAAGACAGAAGCCTAGATTGGAGAAAGGTGCTCACCTTATTTCCTCCTCCTCATCACTACTGAGAGCGTCGACGTCAAACAAACTGCCGAACTCGGTCGCACCACCAACGGAGGCGCCGTGTTGAGCGGTTCGACCTCCAGTGGGTCCTTCACACTGGGTGACGAGGAACCCAAGTCTCCATCATCGCGAAGCTCTACTTTTTCGGACAGTGAGTCTTCAGCAGCAGCTATAGCCCGGTCCCGACGCTGACGCTTGAGCGGTTGCTCATCTTCATCGTCTAGCTCCGTATCCTCCACCTCTTCATCAGGCGAGGTGGTTGCGGAGGGGATGGAATCATCATCATCAACCGGCTCCACCTCAGGAAACTCCACCTCAAAAGTCGACCCATTTTCGGGTAGAGGTGGTAGACAAATGGGAGCCAGTTGATTCTGCAAGTCAAGCACAAAGAAGTTCAACAAAGAAGCAAGCACAAAGTATTCACACAAAAGCGAAATCGAAGAGTCAAAAACAAAGAGCAAGCGGACATTACCTCAGGTAGTGGGTTTTCAACCTCATATGGAGTAACTGTGCAGTCGACGTTGCAGGGGTCTGCAGCTCTGAGGCTGGTCACGGACCGCACAGAACCTTCGACTTCCTTCTTCGACCGCTCCTCCTTCCTCAGGCGAGTGGAATCATCCACGTCTTGGTACTCCCACATCGGGTGGTCCCGAAGGCGTAGTGGCTGCACGCGCCTCTTCATCAATGTGGCAATAAGATGGATGCCGCCCACCTCTTTGCCCATGGTCTTGATCAACCCGGCGACATTCTTCAACAAAGGTGCCACCTCCACCTTGTCTTCACTCGACAGCATATGCGCCCAGGTGTTCGTTTTCCTCAAGGCTTGTCAGCCACAAAGTCCGGGAAGCCTGCCTGGTCGACGCGGACGTAGAACCACTTCTTTCGCCACCCTTGGGCGGACTCGACCTGCTTCAGCGCGAAGTAGGTGGTGTCGCCGCGCACCTGGATGCCGAAGCCGCCAAGAGGATAGGTGCCGCCTGCACCCGCATTCCTCTTGACGTTGAAGATGGCCTTCCACAAGGCCCAATGCGGGTGCACTCCTAGGAAGCACTCGCAAAGGACGATGAAGCACGCGATGTGGAGGACGCCGTTCGGGGTAAAATCGTGTATTTGCACCCCGTACGCGTACAGCAATCCGCGCATAAAATCATGGAGGGGAAGGAAAACCCCCGAGACAAGAAGTCAGCAAAACACACGCGCTCGTTGGCCCGAGGCTTTGGAAATACCTCTTTCCCAGGCGCGCGTGTGGCTAGCTGGTCCGCCGGCTACAGCAATCCATCTGCCCGGAACTCATCCAGGTGGTGCTCCTTGATGGTGGACTTGACCCAGTCACCTGGGATCTTCTTCAGAACATCGACGCCAGCGGCATCAACAGTGGCGGCGGCGCTCGCCGCCGTGCTCCCCTCTTGTTCTTCGTCCCGCGCATCGGCGGCGTCGGAGCTCGTCGTAGTAACCCCCTTCTTCGCGCCCGCTTTGCCCATGGCTAGCAGCTAGCAATGGGCGCGTGGACGAAGCTTGGGCGCAGTGACAATGGAGATGGGGCGCGAGGAAGAATACGATGCGGCTCGCCGCCGTGCTCCCCTCTTGTTCTTCGTCCCCGCAGCACCGGCGGCGGCGGAGCTCGTCGTAGTAACCCCCTTCTTCGCGCCCGCTTTGCCCATGGCTAGCAGCTAGCAATGGGCGCGTGGACGAAGCTTGGGCGCAGTGACAATGGAGATGGGGCGCGAGGAAGAATACGATGCAAAGAAGGGGAACGACAAGAATAAGGAAGAAATCAATCTGCCCTGCCATGGTGAAATAAATATACCGCGGGGCCGCCAGATCCAAACCGTCCAATCGGCATCGGCAACAACGGCATGCATCCAACCCTACACGTGGCGGCCACGGAACACAACCGTCGCAAGCCACGCCACCCACTGCGCACAAGAAAAGAGGAAGCCATCATCACGTTCTGAAGTTTTCGCACCGTGCGGTCAAATCGAAATTGAAGCGGCGTCGTTCCTGGTCAACACTGACACTGGGACCACCACGACGCGTCCTATCAGCGAAGCGCGCCAGAAAGGATCGTCATGCATGACGTCAGCATCCCAACCAGAAGAATCACTCGAGTCAGGCTCGGGATGACAAATTAAAGCCAGCAGGCTATCGAGTCCCCCTAGCGGACCCTCGCGTCACTCGGCTGTGGCGCGCATTCGCCAAAGCATTCCGCACAGTAGGCCAGCAGGCTGAAAGGGACACCTTCATCTGTCGAGTCCCCATATCATACTTCCGCACAGTAGGCCAGCAGGCTGAAAGGGACTCCTTTATCTGTCGAGTCCCCAAAAAGAATTCTCCATTCACTCCCATCGGGAGCGTATCAAAAATTTCTTTCGACTGGAGGTTAATTGAGATTAACCTCAATTGCAAGCAATTCAGCTTAATCTCGGGGGCTACTCCCATCGGGAGCGCTGTCACGCCCCCGATAAGCACAAGACTACTAGACCATTGAGTCCCAAAGCAGGCACTCGAGTTCCTATCGACCAAAGCTACTAAGCTCTATACGAAGCCCAAGACTATAGCAGTCGCAAAACATTTTGTACCCAAGATGCGTCCGCCGCATATGATCCTCGGATGCTGCACTCAACGTGCAAAGATAAGACCCGCCGATCAGTCGAGCGGCCAGGCCTCGCACCAGCTGGGTTCACCCTGTAATTTCCATGCCAGCAGGCATGAAGAAAATCCTGACGGACGCGTTGGGTACCTAATTCATTATACTGCTATATCCTCTGTAAGCCCTCCGCGGCTTGAGTCGAAGCTTATCAGCTCTTTCCAGGTTCGAGCCCGGGGACTCGAACTTGAACTAGGCTAGCTAGGTTTTTGCCCAAGTGCATTTAACTGGTCCCGATCCGTCGAGTGAGGCCAGGCCAGCTATGTCGCCATCCCTAGAACCTGTCGATTGACAACAAAATATGAGCATATCTGGCGGTCGATGTATTACCGACTCAAGACAAAACACCTTGTAACAGGTAGAAGACGACGTGCACCCGGAGAGGAGTCCTTAGCCGATTCTTCGTGACTCGACCAAGCACTCGGGGGCTACTGACGTGGGCCTACCTATCGGGTGCCCCACCATGAGGATACCTGGTGCACGCAAGGACTAGGGCCCAATCAGCGGCCCACTAAGAAGACAACGCTCTAGGCCCATGACGGGGGCCCAAACAAGACAGAGTGTGTCCCAAGAAAGGCGTAGTTATGTCGGTAGAAACTTACCTTACCTGTAAACCTAATCGGCTGCGAACTCCCGGGACCCAGCCTCCAATATAAAGGCTGGGAGGGCCGCCGATCTAAGGTACGCTCATATTCCACCACCAAAACCCTAGCGACATCGATATCTCGCCGGGATCACCATTGTAACACCTCCATATAATCAATCTCAGACAAGCAGGAAGTAGGGTGTTATCCTCCGGGAGCCTGAACCTGGGTAAATCGCCTTGCTTGTCAGCCGTGGTAACTATACCAGCACTTCCATCTTTCTCCTCTCAATCAACCTGGGGTACTCGACCCTGGGACTTGCCGTGGCCACCCCACGTCAAATATTGTTCCTAATAAAGATAAGGAATGTATTACTTAGAGGAGTATCATTTGATATAGAATATGCATTGCTTATAGGAAGTAAAAAAAAACTACTCTCAAAGATCATTATAATTTGCCTTTTATTGATCAAATGATAGAAAGATTTCTAAACATCGACATTTTTTCCTACCTTGGATGATTATGCAGGTTTCTCTGAAACTCATGTTCACAAGTATGATCAAGAAAATACTACTTTCACATGTAATTTAGTACTTTTTCGATAGAAGAATGCCTTTCGCTTTGCGAGTTCTCCTGCTATTTTCAAAAATGTAAGACTACTATTTTACTGATTATTTTGAGAATATTATTGAGATGTTTATGGGTGATATTTTCCTCTATGGTACTTCTATTAAGCAATGTCTCCATAATCTTAGCAATATTTTGCAGGGATGTGAAGATCAGCATCTTGTTTTGAATTGTGAGAAATGCTATTTTATGGTGAACGGATGTACTGTTCTTTGACATTGATGTATTAAAGTGGGAAAGCAAAAACTGATGCAATCGAGAAATTGCCATATCTAAAACACTAAGAGGCATTAGAAGTGTTATTGCTCATGTCGGTTCTACCATAGGTCCATTAACGATTTATAAAGTATATCTAGACCTCTAACTAATATTTGAAAAAACTTATGTGCCTCTCTCTTTTAATAAAGAATGTGTTGATGCACGTGAAGTTTTAAATAGAGACCTTATTTCTACTCAAATTTCTCAACCTTGATTGAATTTACCCTTTTGAAATAATGTGTGATGATAGTGATTATGCAATAGGTGTAGTTCTTGGTCAATGAGTTGATAAGAAAATTAATGTTATTTATGATGCTAGTAAAACACTTGATTGAGCACAAAGAAACTATGCTAGTAAACAAAATTGAATTTTTATTTGTTATCTTTGCTTACGATAAGTTTAGATCTTATATTCTGGATTCCAATGTTCAATTCATACTAATGATTCAGCTATTAAATACCTTATGGAGAAGATGTATGCTAAGCCAAGGCTTATTAGGTGGGTGATTTTGTTAAAAGAATTTGATTTTCATGTTGTTGATAGGAAAGGTGAAGATACTCTTGTTGCTGACCATTTTTATAGAATGGAAAATATTCCAGATGACCATATTCCTATAAATGATATTTCACCTCCTTGGTTTGTTGACTATGCTAATTTATTGTTTGAAAAGTAATACCTCCTCATTTAACTTGTCAATGAAAGATAAAATCTATCATTTGAGGTAATATTTTTGAATTACCATTGAATGTATAAGAAAGTAGTGGATGGCATTATTAGACTTTGTGTACTTGAAGCTGGACAAGAATAATGAAGTGTCATGCTAGTGCCTATGGAGGGCACCGTCAGATGCCCCTCCCTCCCCATCATCGGATCTCATGTTTCAATTGATTTCCAAATTTTAGGGCACTAATTGTAGACCATCCATTACAGCAAAAACTTTTCTGATGCCCTAAAAGCTTCTCTCCCATGCATGCCCTAAAACTTTTATAGCTTTACTTTCGGGTGCCCTATTTTGCATCATATGTTGGACCTTTTTCAGAAAGTCTAAACCAACTGCATTGCTCTGCAACATCCCAATTGGGTTGTTGGCTATTTGGACTTTGGATGCGTGTTTGGTGTGTTGCCGCCTTGGCCAGTCTAAGGCCGATCTTACGAGTACTTCGCTGGCCTAGAGCTCATGTAAAGTACCACATTGTTTTTCTTACGATAATCCGATTTACTTAAGAAACATTTCGACCGGCGGAGTAATCAGCATCGCAGCATAGGTTTCTTTCTTTCAAATATCGCTTGGTTTGGTTCGATATAAGAAAACAGCGACATTGTACGACACTGAGGGAGTACAGTTGAAACTGAAAGTATATTTTCAACTCCCTCCATTTTGAACTAAAATTAGGTAGCGAAGTACTAGCTATGAAGCCAGTATGCTTATCGCAAAAAAAAACAAAAAATGAAGCTAGCATGCTGAAATTAGCAAAATGTTTCCTAAAGCGTATGACAGCACGTCGAACACAAACTTAACCAATGCATTAATTATTCCATGCGATTCAATCGTCTGAATTGAAAAGGGCGAACTCATTACGGTCGACTTCGTCGTCTCCAACAAATCATATGAGCGAAACAGGCGAGATTTCTCCTGTCAAGTGAGATGAATCAGGCCGGGACCATGGAAGCGTCCATGTTCATTGAATTGCCTTTTCCAGCCGTTCACGAGTCCCGAGCGTTATTGTTTATCAGCAGTACTGTAATTGTCATAATCCTCAAAATCAAATGTACTTAACGTGTTCTTTGAGATAAGTCTTTAGTTTCATCCGTTGTAGTTAGGCTAGCTGTAGTACTGCACACAGCCATGGTTCCACACTGAATGCACCGTGCCGAGATCATGGGAAAGTTCACTTCCAAGGAACCACGTGTTCCCGCCAGTTCTTGCCAAAGCACTGTCGTGCTGTTTATTTTTTCCAAGTGGAAGCGCTGATTATTATTTTTAGATAAAGAGTGTATATTAATATCGCGGAGATACAAATTACACCCAGCCTCTGCAACAACGCAATAACCAGAGTCATTACGGTTGCACACAGCCGAAAGACAATAAGAAGAAGAAATAAAAAGAAAAGTCCCGCTACGGAGTTACAGTCCTTGCGGCAGCCGCACAACCACCACCAAAACAACACCTGATGTCCAATTCTTCAAAAGCAACGCCTTCAAGAAGAACAGTGTCAGGCACAACCAATTAAGGCCAGACCTTGGGTTTTCACCCTGAAGATAGTCATCGCTCTCAAAACAATGTCTCCAACAAGACCACTGTCATGCACAACCAATTAAGGCCAGACCTTGGATTTTCACCCTGAAAGGTAGGACTTTGGACTTCACGTATGTTGTCGCCTCCACTTACATGCCGCTGCTCCAAGTCATGAAATACCAAGCCAATTCCTCATCGCCAGAAAGATTCGAACCACCATTGCCAGTCCTCAGATCTCGCCTTCCATGTCATTCTCCGCCAGCACCATGGAACGAGAAAGCGTGCTCCATGATATTTAACAGCCAGCAGAGATTCGAAGCGCTCCCTCTGATTATTAATTGAAGGCCAGCTGATCAACGGGTTCATTTTGTATTTGGAAAAACTATATAAGCACATTAGGCTTAGAAAAGTACTCCTCTGGAGCAGATTATGGAACGACATCAGGTTTTGTTATTCACCACTGACTTTGTCTAACGCATACCTTAACCTTTGGAAATCATATCAACATGTGAGGATCAATGTATGTGTGTTTCTGATTATGGACACAGCATACGATAGCTGTCCCTCCTGAAAGGGTATTTCATTTCGAAGGAATCGTCAAGAGTAAATGAAATAAAATACTAGTGAAATACTGTAAATAATAAGATGTTAGGATTACTCTAGATTTTTTTGAGGGAAAGGATTACTCTAGATGAATACTACCATCCAGGAAAGGCCGTAAGCCCATGACCGCGTCCATGGGCTACATTTCCTTGATTTGGACCCATTTAATTACGAACCGATGATTTGCAGGGGAATGCACGAACACTCGCAAGCATTTCCAGCGCCGCGAGCCGTGACCCTGAACCGTATCAGGCTATCAGCTACTGTGATTTAAAAGCAATTCCGTCAGCATACATGATGTAAGTTCCCAAAATCGCCCGATTTTTGTATAGTCAAATGGCGCTGCGTTCACCATCGATGAAATATATCGGTGGGTGGGATCTTGGAACGGAACGGAACGATAGGAAGCGCTGTTGCTCTGAATTCTTTTGATTTTCTTCTTGCAGAGAAAGCACGTGCATGCATGACTTAGCGCTAGTCATAATCTAATCAAGAGACCATGGACTTGGAAGATTGATATAGCTAATCAGAAATACTCCGGCAGTTGGTAGCTTGAAAAGCCTAGAACCAATGGAACAGTCTCGAGCTTGTTATCCCAGGTGTACGTGAGACTCTGCTACACTCCAAAGACACTGGACCTGCACTACACTACGCCGACCAAGCAAATCCATACTGAATCTTCTTTACATTACCTGTATTGTAAACAGGCAAGCAGCGGTTGTTTTCATCAGTTACTGGACCTGATCAAGACATTTCCTTAATCTTCTCTGCGTCTACGTTAACCCTTCTATCCTTTCATTCCCTGATCCCAAGTCTGAACCCACTTGCAGTAGAAGTAAGGTGGCAAAACTGGCTAATTTTTTTTTAATAATACATTTTTTTAACTAAATTAGACAAATATTACGCAAAATCACAAAATTTCAGAAATAATACGGCCTCGGCCCAGCTCGGGCCGATTAGTACCTGTCGGCCCAGCTCTGGCCGATTAGTACCTTTCGGCCCAGGCCTAGCCGATAAGTGTCCACTGGGCTAGCCGAGTCGTGCCCTGATTAGTAGCTTATCGGCCAGGCCTGGGCCGACAGGTACTAATCGGCCAGGTCTGGGCCGACAGGTACTAATCAGCCCAACCTGGGCCGAGGCCGTATTATTTCTGAAATTTTGTGATTTTGCGTAATATTTTTTGAATTTAATTAAAAAAACATATTATTAAAAAAAAATTAGCGCAAAACTGCGCCAAGGGGTTTCGTCACGGATCAGATCAGAATGATCTCCGGCGTGGGCGACTTCCCCGGCGGTCACCACCGGACTGGAGTCGCGAGAACCGGCAAAGAGCACGTGGCGTTTACTTACGAGCACGCGCGGCAGCTGGGGAGGATAAGGGCTTGTCGGACGACGAGGCGCCCACGATGATGCGTGCATTCAGTCAGGATCAGGATTCAGGAAACGTACTTGCGGCCCCTGGCATGTCCGAGGAGCCAGTTCTGGACCCTGGAACGAGAGTCTAATCTCTGAGACTGACCTTTGAAAACGACGTAGAGGTGCTATCCGTGGCACAGTGCGACCGTGCATGGGATGGAACTTGCTCCCTCTCGCCGTAAACTGAGAAAGAACTCCGGCATCCTGGATTCCTGTTGGTTATTTGGTTAGTTCTACGAGCAATTGAAGTGAATTTTTTAATACTAGGGCTAAGGAAGAAAGCTAGTATATAAAACAGTATCAATTTTTTTCAATTTAAGTTGTCCCAAATTTTCGTATATGAAATAGTATATCAATTTTTTCAAATTTAAGTTGTGTCACTGCATGCATCTTAGTCAAATCAAGATTAGATTGGATAGCTAGCATCATCTACTTAGACATAGAAAAGGATCGACTTATGTCGACGTTCCACTTTTCCTAATTATGTAGTATGCATCTTCTTCAGAATCCACGTGAAATCTGCGCTCCAACTAAGCATGTCTTCCTTGTGCTTGATGTCGATCGGGTTTCTGGAGACCGAAGGGTGATGTTTCCACGCACGCATGATTCTCACGGAATCGAATTTTGCACGAGACTGAGCCATTTTCCCAGCGGTCAAACTCACACAAGCGTACCGTACCTTTCAGGTATCTTCGTTTTGAGAGGCAAACGGAAAAGAAGAAGGCACCGCTGAGGATTCAAGAATATAATCCGCCTCTTTAATTTCCATGGCGTCGAGTTGTCGCCGCGTCAGAGCCTCTTTCTTTCCGTATCTGATCCAGTTTCCGGTCCTGCAACCGTCGATCTCACGCACGTACCCGTCAGGTATCTACCTACTTTCAGCAGGAATGAAGCATTGCCCGCGAATACATGTTGACACGCACGTCGGTCCCGGGCATCACGATGGGATCCTCCGGCAAAGGGAAAGGGATGATCAGGGTTCCAAGAATCACATCCACGCTGGAAAGAGGAAGAAAAAACTGCTGTTTGGTTCGCGGGAGATGCGGAGAGGAATGTGTTGGCCGCCGAGTTGTTGTCGCCGTGTCAGAGGCCTCTTTTTTTTTTCTTTTTTTGATAAAGGGATTTTATTACTTAAGAGTTTTAAGCATTACACCCGGTCTCTACATAGCTAGGATGCACACAGCCAATAGTTCACGAACTCACAAGTACCCAATGCTGGAAATAAAAAGGCGAATTACATATCAGAATGAGAAATTGTAGATCCGTCTAAACTGCTGGTAAGTCTATCCGGAGACTATGTTGTCATCCATGCCGGGAGAATAACTCCCTGGCTGCAGCCTCCAAACGTGACTCCACCTCCAAAAACAAGCCTCGGTGCTCCACACGTTGCAAGGCCGACCATGCCCGTAGCGATGTTGTACACCGGTAGATAACCTGCATAAAAGAAGCATTTTTATCGTTAAAAACCTTGTCATTTCTACATAGCCACAGCGACCAAATAACGGCAATCGCTTCCACCCTACTGAAGAGTTTAAACCTAGGATCCACCCCGTTTAACCAATTGCCAAAGATGTTTGCAACGGAACGCGGTGGATGTAAGGTAGAACCTATCTGGATGGCTGACCATATAGACCTGGCTAATTCGCACTGAAAGAATAAGTGTGTAATGGTCTCATCGTGATGACAGAAGACACACTTTCTGCTTCCGTGCCAATTGCGTTTGGCAAGGTTATCTTTTGTAAGAATTACACCTCGACGGAGATACCACGTAAACACCTTAGTTTTTAGTGGAATCTTCATCTTCCAAATTTTATTATTATCTTTAATATCGACCGGTCCTACGGGTAAGATTAGTGCTCTATACATAGAATCAACCGAGAATTTACCATTCTTCGTGAGATTCCATTGAAATTTATCTGGGCCTTCCGACAGATTGATGTGATCAAACCGGTTGAGCAAAGCATTCCAGGATGCTTGCCTCGCTCCAAGTAAATTTCTCCTGAACGAAACATTTGGCGGGGAGGTACCCAAAACCTTAGCGATTGTGTCGCTCTTGTTTCATACAATTGCGTACAGAGCCGGATATTGTTCTCTGAGAGTTGACTGGCCTAGCCATTTATCCTCCCAGAATCGAATTTCCGATCCATCCCTAATTGAGAAAGATCCATGTGGGAAAAAGAACTTCTTTGTGGCCATAAGGCCTGCCCAGAAGTGTGAATCGCCAGGTTTCCAAGTAACCTGAGATACAGCTTGAGATCCCACGTACTTCCTCCTGAGGAGGGTTTGCCATATTCCATCTTCCGACAGAAGCTTGGAGAGCCATTTACCAAGTAGAGCTCTGTTCTTGACCTCAAGGTCATGAATTCCGAGCCCTCCTTGGTCTTTAGGGCAGCAAACCACACTCCACTTAGTTAGCCGATATTTCTTCTTCTCACTATCCCCTTACCAAAAGAATCTAGATCGGAAGTAATCCAACCGTTTTAAGATTCCTTTAGGTAATTGGAAGAATGATATCATATACAGTACCATATTTGTCAGTACCGAATTAATGAGTACCAATCTCCCACCCAGGGATAAGAGTTTGCCTTTCCAACTATTCAGACGTAATTGGAGCCTTTTCTCCACCTTTTTCCATTCAGCATTTGTAAGTCTCCGATAATGAATCGGGATACCCAAATAGTTGATAGGAAATTGACCTTGCTCACAGCCGAAAAGTTCAGCATACAAGGCGGCGTTTTCTTGAGCCTCGCCAAAGCAAAATAATTCACTTTTATGGAAATTGATCTTAAGACCCGACAGCTGCTCAAAGGCTGATAAAATCAGCTTTAAATTACGAGCTTTTTCGACGTCGTGTTCCATAAAGAGTATTGTATCGTCCGCATATTGAAGAATCGATAAGCCACCATCTACAAGATGTGGGATCACTCCTTCAATTTGGCCCTCAGATTTAGCACGTTCAATCAAGATAGCCAACATATCAGTCACTATATTAAATAGTATGGGCGATAGCGGGTCACCTTGCCTGAGACCTTTTTTCGTTTGGAAGAACTTGCCATAATCGTCATTGACTTTAATAGCAACACTTCCTCTCGATACAAAGTTCTCAATTAGCGCTCTCCACTCAGTAGAAAAACATTTCATCCTGAGGGTCTGTTGGAGGAAAGACCAATTGAATTTATCATAAGCTTTCTCAAAATCAATTTTAAGAATTATCCCATTCAGCTTTTTCCTATGTAGTTCGTGGACTGTTTCATGTAGGATCGACACCCCATCCAGGATGTTACGACCTTGCATGAAAGCTGTATGAGACGGACGAACTACATGATCTGCCACACTATTCAGCCGGATCGTAGCAACTTCGGTAAAAAATTTAAAACTAACGTTAAGAAGGCAGATAGGTCTGTATTGTTGAATCCTTTCTGCCCCATTAACCTTAGGTAATAAAATTATCTCACCAAATTTGAGACGAAACAACTCAAGTTGTCCATCATGGAGACAAGCGAATAGTTGTAGCAGGTCCGACTTGAAGACATCCCAGAAGTTCTGGTAGAACTCCGTCGGGAAGCCATCGGGTCCAGGAGCTGTATTAAGTTTCATTTGGAAAACGGCCTTTCTCACTTCCTCCTCTGAATAGGGTTTAGTAAGTAGGTCATTTTCCTCCTCTGAAACCTGGGGTATATCATCCGTTCGTGACTCATCCAATGTGAAGTTTCCTTCCTCGGGTGCGCCGAACAGACCTTTATAGTAATTTGTGATATACGACTTTAGTTGTTCATGGCCCTCGATCGTACCCTCCTCCTGGACAAGAGAATGAATTCGCTTTTTCCTGTGTCAGCCATTGGCAATACTATGGAAATGAGGCCTCTGCACCAACTAGGGATGCACACAGCCTTTCCCGATTCCTCCACCCCCGCCGCGCCGCGCAGCAGCAGTATCCTCCAAAGCGACCGCTCCCTGGCCGACCGTCACACCAGAGATGCCGCGATCGGCAAGTTGCAACGGGCGGCAGATCGACCGGACCGGATCATGGCCTCACGCTCACATGACGATAGCATATTATGCCGACAGTAACAGTAGCAGGTGCTCTCTCTCCTGAACTGGAACGCAATGCTTCGTTGCCGTTGCGTGGCTGAGGCTGTCCGGGAGGTCGGAGTGAGCAGCAGATCGAGCAGGAGCGGCTACCGATCGCCGAGGATGACAAGCTGTTGGTTTTTTCGGTTGGGTGAGCATGCGCCGAACTACGTGTGCATCAACTTCTTTCTTACTCCATCCGTTTGGAAAAGGATGTCTTACATATATCCAAATTCAGATGCATGCGTACACTAAAACATATCTATATACATTCGAATCTAGACAAATCCAAGACATCATTTTTCAGACGGAGAGAGTACTTCATTTCGTCCTCCTCCAATGGGAGCTCTCGAGTCTACCCGCTGACTTTTGCAGACCAGGATATGCTAGTACAATCGATCTGCTTACCGTTCGCGCGCGTAGTCGATCTTCTTTATTCGTGGAGCAACACGTGCGCCGCGAACTAGCTACTAGCTGGCTAAACTCGTTGAAATAATATTTCGAATATATAGAAATACATCCATGTATATATCCGCTTGCGGCAGTGCTCGTGGTTACATCTTGAAAGTCTTTTCGCTCAGAGCATATCCTGAAAAACGTTTTCAAGGCCGTAGCATATCCTTAGAGCTGGTCACAAGAGGGTGAGAGAAGAAAGAGTCCGAGTACAGAAGACACTGCCGGTATTTAGAAAAAACATGTCCACTGATCAACATTGCGAAAGAGAAAAGGGCCCACCGACTAAGAATGTTTAGTACTCGCTCCGTCCAAAAATAAGTGTATCAAGTTTGGCAAAAAGTGGATGTATCTATACATGAAACATGTAGCTCAGGCTACAAAACACCACACTCGGCTTAGACTCTGGTTTCTGTCGTCAACTCCTTTCATCCTTTCCTTCTTCGTCCAATGGGTGGGAGCTCTCCGTCGAAGGAGGACGGAGGTCGTCTCTCAGCCGCTGACTTGGGCAGATCGGGATATGCTCTGTCTCTCTCCGATATACTTACCGTACGTACGTCGATCTTTGTATTCGTGGAGCAGGACGTGCGACGCGAGAACCAGCTAACAAAACCGGTTAAGATATCGAAACTGTTCTACACTTGTTAATTACTTTGTGTAGCTAGCTAGCCGGCCTGTTAATTATCTGGTTGCGTCACTGCAAATCTTCTTGGAAATCATCATTTCGCTCGCTCGATCGGAGCATATCCTCAAATCGTTCTCGAGACCAAAGCATATCCTCGAAACCGACACATGCAAGAGGGTAAGAGAAGAAAGAGCCCGAGTACATGCAAGAGGGCAGTACTTTTTTTTAGAAAAAACACAGGCGGTAACGTGGTCCGCTGATTATAATTAGCTGGGTGATTAGGCTTTAGTTTGATGCAGTGGACAGATTGGATTGTGGCCTTTGTGGGTGGGGCCGGGGCTTGAGTACTGAGCAGGTGCTGACCAATCCCATCTTATCCACGCGCCAACAAAGTACACGCACCACGCACGGCTACCAGCTGCCGCGCCGGCCTCATATTCGCTCCTGCCTTTCTTTACGAGTTTCCGCTCGATCCGTCGGCTCGCCGCCGCCCACCATCGGACAGAATATGATTTTAAACCTAGATGAAATAATCAAAATCGGCTGTGTGCATTCTATTTATGCAGAGATGGGTATAATGATTAAAACTCTTTAAATAATAAAACTCCTTTATCGAAAAAAATGAAATGATCAAAATGAGACCAGCCGTACTAGTAAAATTCTGGGAATTTTTACCATTTTTATTCAAAAGAATGCCGAACCTATTGATTACGTTAACCAGTTCACCCATGAGCTCATAAATTTTCCTCGGCATTTCCCCACACATGTATGCACCATCCGAGTTGTGACGTCAGTGGCAGAAGCGAGTAATTAGTTGCTTAACTAGGGCATGCAGGACATTTTGGTTGCAACTTGTATGCACCTATATTTGTTTCAATCATCATCTCAAGTTGATGCTAGATTAATCTCTTCCAACTTCTACTTCGCAAGTGATCTCTCCCTCATGATGTGTGGCACACCATGGCTCAAAGGTGTGCTGACCACCCCTATCCATCCACTCATTTCTTCGCCATCGACTACGCCGTCCTCCGCCTCACACCCAACACTTGTGTCGTCTACTGGAGTGGAGGCAGGATCAAGGCGTGCCTCGGGCCAGTTTCAGCGCTACGACATCTACAATGCTACGATAAAGCCTAGCTATTGTCTCTGCGCCTCGGGTCTGGCTTCGCCCCTGGCCGTCTGTCCGCTCCTTCGTCTTTCTCCGAACTTGGTTCGTCAGAATCTAGATCTTGCTTGTGCCAGTAGCGGATTCGGTGGGCACGACGATAATATGTCGAAGCGACGGAGATGCGCATCAAGTTCCTGGCGGTCGGCATGCAAGCTTGGTGGTGAGTTTGGCGGAGTTGCACTCGGTCAGCGGAAGGAGGGATGCACAACTCGAGGAGCGTTGGGAGCCTGTGTGCACTTGATTTGGGAGCCTATATTTAGGACCCGTCAGGTGTTTGAGGGCTGATCAAAAAACATTATAGGAATACGGGTTGTTACAAGACATCCACTATAATGGTTTTTCCCTTATTTCGCCATTTTTGAGGGTTTGATCTGTTTGGACCAACAGGCAAGAGCACTTCCTTCTCGATTAGATGAAGAAACATTTCTTACACACTTTGCATTTCTGGTGAAGGGGAAGCCTGCTGAAACCCTTACCCCTAAAAAACTACCTAGGCGGCCACGTTTCCACATAACATAAACGCACAATTGCTCCATTGAAGTCTTCGTTCTTTGCGACCAGGATAGATGTAGGAGTTGTCATCGCCAACAATGGGTCATTGGACCAGCGCACCACCTGGTTCAAAATGGTCAAGGTGAAGGGATAATGTTTTCGGAGTTGGGTTCCAGTTTCAGGAACACGCGGACGTAGCTGGCAGATAGGATCATGAGGGCACCCTCTTAGCGCCAACATGTCGGCTCCAAGAATCCTTCCATGGAGCAATAGCAAGAGGAAGAACTTGCATTTGGGCATGGTGTGTGACTTTCCAAATTTCCGACCAAATGGAATTTGGATGAAATTCCTGCTACCACCACATCCAAGAGACCATGTCACAGTGTACCCCGTGCCAGATGGACCTATGTAACCAGGTTCCAGATGTTGTTGAATTCAAAGATGTTGAGTAGTGGTGCCTAGGCAAGAGACAGAGTGGATATCCTCTGAGATATCCAACTAGAGGAATTGGCTCGGCATCCGAGACGAGAGGAATGAAGCTCCTTAAGAGGTTCTTGTCCTAGGCGAAGGTTCTTTCTAGTGCAATAACATTCATCTAAAGTAAAAAGGACATGACAGATTTGTGATTTTTTTTCACGTGAGCGGTAGCATGCATGCAATTCGAGCCAAGCTGAGCCGGCTCGTTTAATAACGAGTATAGAAATGAAGCTCGGCTCGACTCGGTAAACTCACGAGTAGAGTATCTTGTTTTTATTCGCTCAAATACAAAGTGTAGAATTTTTCATACATTGGTGCGAAACCGTTAATATTTTTCGCACTGATAATGATAATGGTGTAGAGGTTCTATCTTCCAGCATTGATCTACCTTTTGATTAGAGATGTGAAATTATAAAATGACTAAATTATCAAGAAAATTATTAGTTTTTTCATATGTCGCATATTCAAACACTTAGAATGCGTTAAACGAGCTACTCACGAGTTGTTTGGTTTACAAATGAGTTTAGATCAGAACTCAGCTCGGCTCGTGAGACACCGAGTCATGAGCTACCATTTACCTTGTGAGTTTCGAGTTTTAATTTTCACCCATGTAGTGGTCCTGGTCCTTGTGACATGTCAATTCACCCCACGTTTTATTCCTCTTGTGATCACGTAGGAAGCATGATTTAGTTAAGAGGCATTGAATGACACAAATCCCGCTAAACAACGCCCATCAAAGAGAATAAAATGCTTAAGCATCTGGTTGCCTCACGTCGAAGCAAACAGACTCACAATCAAACTTCATCACTAGATGTTTTGCAAAACTCATCCTAAGAGCATCTCCAACAGTCGCTGCAAATACGCCGCGCGCGGAAGAAACCGTCACTTTAGCGCACGCTGCCGAAATGGCCGGTCCAGCAGTCGCGCTATCAATCCGCCCGCGGTAAAAAGCGTCCAGCGCGCTGGCAGAAGCGGGACGGAAATTAAAGCTGCGTATTTGGTGCGTTCGCCCCAGCGCGCGGGACACAGAAAACTTGCACGCGAATCGACCAACCGCTAGATCTGAAAGCTCCCAGCGCTCGCGCCGCCACCCGCACCTCTCCCTCATCTCCTCCGGCGGTCGGGCGCTCCAATACCGGCCGTCCACGCTTTCCACGCTTGTCCATAGGGCGCCGCCGCTGCCGCCAGCGCTCTCGGCAATGAATTTGGGCCCGCTGTTGCCGACGTCGCCAGCGCTTCACCCCATCTCCCGGCGGTGAATTTGGCGCCGCCGCTGCAGCCCCTACTCTCCGCCGCCCTCCAGCGCGTTGTTCCTCCGACGAACAGCGCCCGCCAGTATTTCCATCTCGCCGTCCACAAGGTGTTTGTTTTATTGCCTCCCCAACTTTTTATAGATGAATTTTGCGCGCTGTTCCTCCGATGAACTACTTGTTGTATTGAAGAAAAATTATTTGTTTGTTTTGTAATAATAATTAAACTATTTATTGTTGATTTATTTTGTGTGTGTTTGATCTTCTTGGTTCTATATTTTGAGTGCAAATGTTGTTTGTGCTGTTCGCGCGCGCTGAAGTTTGGTGCGTCTGGTGAAGTGCGACAGCGCCGCGCAAAATTAAAGCGCTTCTGGTAAACCAAAACTCCGAATCGACGCGCAAAATCGCTATTTCGACGCTGCAAACATTTTTTGCGGGCGGAACCGTAGCGCGTCTGTTAGAGATGCTCTAACGCACTGCAGCACGTTCATATTCGTCCAGGTCGCCGACATCCATCCATTTTTAAAACACAAAACCGAAATTAACGGCTATTATCTTCGCATTCCACAATTCAGCTTCGCCTAGCTACGATTACAATATCAGGACAATAATTCGCCTTACTATATTGGGGCAACCCGATCCTACAGTGCACCGCACCGGGCGAGCCCAAGTGCGATTTGGCCACACCCGTCACAGGCCCCGGTTTATTTCGCAACCGACAACCTAAAATTGACCTGAATTGTTTTTTGTCCAAAGATAAAAAGCGTATATAAAACCACTGTGGCCACGGGTACGTACAATCCACAAAATCTCTCCCCTCACCGCTGCCGGCTCCCTTTCCATTTCCCCTCTCCTCAGATAATCCGGCGCACGATTGCCGTTCCCTCCGCCGCTTTCCCAATTCCATTCCGCGAGATCGGGCGAGACCTAGCAGGGTCTGCGTGGGCGTGGGCTGATTGATGGCGGTGGAGGAGGCGGCGGAGAGCTGCGGCAGCCACGCGGCGGGCGGCGGGGCGGCGGGGTCGTCGTCGCCGCCGGCCGCGTCGGGGGCGTCGCGGAAGCAGCAGCAACAGCAGCGCCACAAGCTCGAGGTCTACACGCAGGTGCTCAGGCGCCTCCAAGACGCCGGGGTCCCTGATGCGCAGTCCCCCGGGTTCGAGGACGAGCTATGGAGCCACTTCAACCGACTCCCCGCACGGTACCTTTCCCAGTCCTGTCCGCGCGCGGGCCCTCTCGACGCGACGGCGCCGCCGCGCGAATGCGGCGGTGCTGGTGCATCGATCTCTAGACTGATTTTTCGATTCGGGTTTGATTGCAGTTACGCGATGGATGTGAACGTGGAGAGGGCGGAGGACGTGCTCACGCACAAGCGGCTCCTGGGGCTGGCCAAGGATCCGGCGCAGCGGCCGGCCTTCTCTGTGCGGGCCGTGCAGGTGAGCTGCTGCTACTTACTACGGTGTACTGTCGCCACGTAATCTGACGGTTTAGGGAATGCGATTCGGAAAAGCCACTGATGCAATCGCTGTGGACGACTCGAAATTTGCTTGCGCTCGGTTATATTATATATACATGGTTTGACTTGTGTGCCGATTATCATATCTGGTTGGCCCCTTGGTGCTCCAGTTTCTGCAATTGTCACTTCCTATCTATAATCGTCTCTATCCCATCATCAGCACTGAAGCCTAGTCAACGAGGAAAAACGGGAACATTTTGTAACTCTAGACTGAACTGGTATCCGATGAAGGATTGGCTCGTTGGCACTTTGTAGTTAGTATTGCCACTTCTGGATCGAACAGCTTGCTGACGGAACAGTTGTTTATGCTGTCAGGAGCACCAACTACTTCTTCTTACTTCTAATAGAACAGTAAGAAGCCTTATGGGTGTCCCACCACCACCGTATTTGAGATCTGAGATATGCCACGCAGGGTTTTGAATGGTCTAAATGTCTCCACTGTTGAGTATTATCGGTTTTACTTGACAGATGGAGAATTGGTCTGTTAAAGTCTGGTATATTATAAAAATGAGATCGAACTAGTATACGGGAACCTAGAGCCTTTTTAAAATGAGACTAGAAGAACCCCTCTGAGAGTAGCACATTTTGATTGGTTTTAACCACTTAGGAGCTTAGTCATAGATTAATTTCTCCCATTAGCTGACAGTGCGTTTTTTCTTCAAGTTGTGCATTTATTTTATTAACTTTAGAAGTTGCTGCAATCATATGTAAATACCTACTATTGGTTTTCATTATCCTTATTTGAGAGTCTTGATTCATTAGGTATCTCCAGTTCTTGATGGGAATCAGACTGATGCTGATTCAAACACTGCAGGGGAAGTTGCTTCAAGGCTGTTGAACAGGCAACAAAGGTACCTGCTCCTTTCCACCTGTTACTGATTTTTTTTTACTAATTGGAAATGAGCAGTATCTTTCCCTGTTGCCATGTATTGCAAAATAGTATATATATCTACTACTGTTTCAGTTTTCCTTTATTCTTAATATTATACTATTTGTGTCCAGCATCCACCCTCCTCCTGCCTTTGGTTCGTCTACAAACCTTGAGGCCCTTGCTCTTGAAGCAAGTAAGTCTCAAGGCCAAGATCATGATAGCACCTCAGATAATGTTCGATCTTTCTACAGGTAAGACTTTGCTGCTAATTTCCTTTGCCCTCTGTTTTATTCTTATACAATATATTCTTGTTAAATCATTATTGAACTTGTTAGTTAGCACAGTATAGGGCATATGCAAAATTCTAATTATTGCATTTCCTCCTTCTGTGTGTGCCATTTTCTCTGCTGCAGATAATAAGTTGCTTGTATTTGATTGCCTTACAGACCCATGCATGAAATAACCTTCTCCACCATTGACAAACCAAAGCTTCTCAGCGAGGTAAACATGCACTTACGTACATTTGTGTTTTGTAGGGATATATATAGATTTTTTAACTTCATGGTGACTTGTATAAATACCAGCTATGTGATCATTCTTTTTATCTATTTTCTTAGTGACATCATGTTTTCTGATACCCCCAGCTGACATGTCTGCTTGGTGAAATTGGTCTCAACATTCAAGAAGCACATGCATTTTCGACAAACGATGGCTACTCACTCGATGTATTTGTTGTTGTTGGTTGGCAGTCTGAGGTAGTTCCTTATCTCAATCTGTCTTCATACCTATAATTTTATATTCTACCGCTGTTTAACATATAGTTATCTGTTTATTTATTTAGGAAACAGATGATCTAACAGAAGAAGTAAAGAAAGAAATCAGCAAGATGGACGAGGTGAACCAGACACACACTTTATTGCAATTTCGTTAGTCCCGAATTATCACCTCCTTGTTTTCTTGGTGCTCATGTTTTGCTTTGGATGACTTGGACAGACGCAAGGATGGTCTACATCTCATTCATGGTCTTCGCCAGTTGAAAATATGCATATCGTGGAGAACTCAACAGCCGATCATGTTGCAATACCTACAGATGGTGCCAGTGAGTGGGAAATTGATGTAAAACTACTCAATTGTGGGAATAAAGTAGCATCTGGATCATATGGTGATCTGTGAGTGTTTGTTCCTAGCTATGATGACAAATCCATTTTGAGCTTTGGTGTAGTCATGTAAACTAATCTATTTCTCTTTCCAGTTACCGGGGTACATATTGTAGTCAAGATGTCGCTATTAAAGTGCTCAAACCTGAGAGGGTAAATGTGGACATGCAGCGTGAATTTGCCCAGGAGGTTTATATCATGCGGTCAGTTACATCATATGCTCTGTTTTCCGTACTACAGGAACCGTTGCTTTTTGTGATAATGGCATTCTTGCAAGCTATTTCAGTATACCAAGTCTTTTGAACATAAACATGTGTTTTCCTTTCTTTGTATTTACATCATCTCACTTAGTCTCATTTCTTCTGTTATAAAAAAACGAGTGGTTTAAGGGGAAGAAACCCTCAGTGCTGTTTTTACAGAAGAAATTGTGTGTACAACCTGGTATTGTGAGCACGGAGGCTTGGCCCAGGCGGGCATGCACGCATCAACCTGTGCTTGCCATCCGGGCTACGCCATGGTTCACTTTCTTCTGTTATACAATGAATAACATTCTTAAAAATGTTAGTCTCAATCTCTCAGATGCTCCTGTCTTCACATTTTCCCTGCTAAAATTATTTACTCCTAGGATGCTAAGATGACAAAGGTTTCTTGCTGCCTTTTACCTGTCAACATCTTATTATGTCAGTCCTTTGCTTGCTTATTAACTGATGCCTCCCACTGCAAGTTATGCAATTATATCTACTCCCTCCGTTCCTAAATATAAGATGTTTTAGCATTTGTCCACATGCACATGCATGTAGATGTATGTAGACATATTTTAGTGTGTATGTACACTCATTTTAGTATGCACCTAGGCAACATGTTGAAGAGCTAAAACGTCTTGTATATTGGAACGGAGGGAGTGCATGTTAAAAGCATCATCCTCATGGTGCTTTTCTGTTCTGTTCCGTTTATCTGTAAGCTTATGAAGTATATTTTGGATTTTAGGAAGGTTCGTCACAAGAATGTTGTTCAATTTATTGGTGCATGCACCAAACCCCCAAAGCTATGCATAGTCACAGGTATGATTGACCAAAAGGCTCTTGTCAAGGTTCCATTTTCTTGTATGGTAGTAACAGTAATAATTACTGAACCTATCTTCACTCATCCAGAATTTATGTCCGGTGGGAGTGTGTATGATTACCTCCATAAACATAAAGGTGCCTTCAAGCTCCCTGCCTTAGTTGGAGTTGCGATTGATGTGTCAAAAGGCATGAACTACTTACACCAGAATAATATTATTCATCGGGATCTGAAAACTGCCAATCTTCTTATGGATGAAAATGGGGTAAGTGTCGTCTACATTCAGTTATTCATGATGCATGCATCCTTGGAAACAATTCTCAGTAAATCTTAGCCCAAACAATTATTCATGATGAAATCCTTGATATGACTTCACTTCTTTAGATGTTCTATACGAAAAAATAACAGAGGTTAAGTTGTGCATTTTATCTGGATTTTTGTTGTACCTAGAAAATCTTGTTTGTCAGTGCTAAGTGCATGGCCACTGGGAGTCTTGAATGTTCTATCCTTATTGAGAGTCCATTTTGATTCATTTAATGGATTTTCTCAGAAGAATTGGATAAATTTCCTAACTTATTGTTTCCTTCTACAGATGGTTAAGGTTGCTGATTTTGGCGTTGCACGTGTTAAAGTTCAGTCTGGAGTAATGACTGCAGAAACCGGGACATACCGGTGGATGGCCCCAGAGGTGATTTCTCTATTATTAACTACTACTCCCTCCGTTCCAAATTAGATGACTTCTATTTGTCTAGATATGAATGTATCTAGACTTGTTACATATCTAGATACATCCGCATGTAGACAAATGAAAGTCATCTAATTTAGAACGGAGGGAGTACATGCTACCACTATTACCAACTCGGTTACTGTGTAATGCTAATTCTGAATATAAGCTTTAAATAGTAGATATGTCCATCAGAACTCAGAAGTTGCTGGCCCTAATACCCAAGCTATAAGTTCATTTTTTCAGATTAACAGTGTAGGAAACACCACGGCACTAACTTTTTCTTGAAAATAAGGAACCACAAGGTTCAACAGTTGTGAAGCTGTGATTCAACGCAATTTTGTGCACCAGCAACCTCAGTCCTGGGAATATGCCACCGCCATATCCCCCCCAATGATAGCAACTTGTGAAACCAAAATAAAACACTATCAGACCTACACAAGGCTGATAGGTATAGTCTTCCTTAGATCTTCACCCATCCGTGAGTAATGAGTGGCAGCATAGCAGCAGTCGCATTTTTCTCATGTTTGCTCTTCTTCTCCAAGCACGTAAGCTTTCTTTTATTCAGTACTATGCGATTCAGGGATGCTCTGAGACATGATCTCTAGTGCACCAAATGCCTATGAACCTCTAGTTGATTCAGCTTGAGTTCCAGGATTGCGCACGGCGTCGTCCATGTCTTGAGAAGCTGAGCGCAGCAAAAACACCAGTAAACCACTACATGCCATTTACCAAAATGTAGATCATTCCTCATTTTCCTGATTAACCATAATGAAGAAGTAATGGCATTTGCAACTTCAGTTTTAGTATCTAATCCACCATTTGGCTGGAAAGTTCAGACCAAATATTCTGAATCACCTCGACAAATGAGACAGAAGCACTGATCCGAGTTCATTTCTATGAGCGTGCTTGAATGTGAACAAATTTAGTGTTGTTCCATATATTTATAGAAGATGGAAACTCATTGTGTTTTTATATTATTCTTTAAACTAAAGAGGGAGTTTCAGTTTTAAACCTGTATTTAACTTTGCCAACAATGTTTTACCAAACTTTGAGATCTTATGCGGATCGCAGTAGTCGGGAATCAGGACTAGCTCCTCAGATAGTTTCCTCCTATATTTTTGACACAATTCATTTATTATCTTCCTCTCTATCTTAATAGTGATGTACAGTGTAATTCCAAATGGGATTGCAACCTTGTAGCGGCAATGAATTCCTGAAATAGAGGGCATCTGGGTAATAATACCTGCAATTGGTCTATCACCTTACAGAATTTATCTTTTGTAGGTTATAGAACACAAGCCCTATGGCCACAAGGCAGATGTGTTTAGCTTTGGAATTTTGATGTGGGAACTGCTCACTGGGAAGGTACTTGCATTACTCTTCTGCCAGTGTAATTCGTTATGTTAATTGCATTGTTTTGAATAGAGTTGTTTATTGGTTTATCCATCTATTGCTGGCAGATTCCGTATGAGTACCTGACACCATTACAAGCAGCTGTAGGTGTGGTTCAGAAGGTAAAAATTGCTCGTCATTTTTCCATGATCATAGTCCTGTTTGTTCTTGTTATGTTCAGAGATGACACTCTTACTCAACTTTCATGCCAACCACACAGTACCATGACAATGATCCTCGTATATGTTTTCACTAATGCACATGGATAACTAGCACTAGCAAAATCTGCAGAATGATATTAGGGTTCTCTTGCCAGTGCTTTGTTTAGCACTTTGCCTGATCAAAGACATTATAGTGAAAGAATAATACCCATCTCGTTTGTGCTTGTATTTATGAACTCTCTGACTGCTGATAAACATTTGTACCTCGTAACGGGAAGACAAAAGTAAAATATAATTACATTACGAATATCATTAACATGGCAAGCTTCCTTCTCAGGGATTGAGGCCTACAATACCAAAAACAGCTAATGCAAAGCTCTCGGAGCTCCTCCAGAAGTGTTGGCAGCAGGACCCCGCTGAAAGGCCAGATTTCTCAGAAATATTAGAAACTCTTCGGAAAATCGCAGTGGAGGTTTGTGACTCTGACACTTGTACCGGCTTTACTTCAGTGCATCAAGGTTTACTTTCTTACCAAAGCTACGGTGCAGGTTGGAGATGAGCACGAGGGGAAACACAAGGAGAAAACCCTGGGGGGATTCTTTTCGGCTCTGAAGGGGCGAGGACACTGAAGTGGTGCAAAATGTACATGGTTACGCTCCCCATTTGGTCCCTTCTGAAGGGACGAGTTTTCAGCTGCGGTGTTGCACGTCGGCTGCCGCAAATAGTTTTTTTTTTCTGCCTACGACTTCTAGGCTCTGTCGTCACATGGTGTAACATAGGAGGAGAGAGAGTGGTTGCAAAAAACTGTACATTATTTAATCTGATTCTTCTAACAGGTTGTAACTTGCACATGACATAATAAGCCTGTAGCTTAGGTGTGCTGTGATTCTTTCAACTGTGATTATCTATCTCTTTTCCACATGCTGCTCCCAGCTTGAATGCCTATCATGGTTGTTAGTTTTTCACAGTTTTATCTGTCTTTCGGCATAATATTATCCCGGTGAGTGCATTTCGAAATGGCAAGGCACGTGCACGACCAGCTCTTCTCTGAACAAAGATGAGCTGAAGCTGGCTGTTTCATGGTGCCAAGATTTGTTTGTTCCTGCATCGAGGCCAGAACAGAGGATTCTTTGGTGATGTTTCCCTGTAGAGGGTGATGCTTCTGATGCTAAACTTGCATCGCTAGCTTACTTTTCTGCTTTCCTCTGATGAAAGGACCAACGGATGAATAAAGTGGTGCTGCAGCCGACAGCGCTTAGCTCTCACTCTGCCTGCGGTCACCTTTTTCTCCTCGTACTCAAGGAATGAAATGTGCAGGATCTGTATGAACTTTAAAATTTACTGACCTATATATGGCCTGTGGCTTGTTATAAGTGATGTAACCTTGTCAAGCAGACGATCATAACAGTGTTCATATTAACTCTGGCAGTCGTGCAGAACAAAGTGGTTATCGTTATATAATCGTAAAACTGAGAATTTGCTTGCTTATACAAACAATAACTTCTGGTGGCAGGATGGCTTGTTTGCAGTGCCTGGCTGCATTTCTCTGCACTGAGGACCAGTGTTTAAGAAGCATGAAAAACATATAGAAGGTTTGCAGCTTGTTAGATTTGTGAAGAACTAATCTTCTAATTTTAGATGTTAAAAAGTTACTGATTTCTGATGTCGATTGAATTGGATGTTAGAAAAACATTGGGAGATAGATCCATAGCTTTGCTTTTAGCCTTCCCTTTTTCCTTTGTTTCCTTCTTGCCCCTCCTTATATTTACTCATTTCGGTCTGTTTCTCCTACTTAACCGTTTCCCTTTTTCTACTTTCCCACTTTGCATCTTCTCTTTGCTTGATCAGAGAGTCATGGAACCTGTCCTGTTGGGCAATGAGTGAGTTAATACATCTACGACACATCGTCCCAGCATTGCTGACCCTAGGCTCTGGCCACCATGGCAGGGCTTGGTACTGGAGCACCAATCGTGAAGGTGTATCATGAGAAATCTATGATCTTACCAGATGTGTCAAGGGTGCTTGCATGCCTGTATGAGAAGGATATCGACTTTAAGACTCACCACACATCCTCTTACAAGGGCCTGCTCAGACTTCAGGTACGTGGTGTCTCTAATTCTGAACTGAGCGCGGAATTTACTCTTCATTACCATAGGCAGTTCGAAACCATTGTTACATTTTCTTCACGTGCACTCTGCAGGCATCAAGCCATGTTCCAGTTCCGTTCTATGATGGACTTACATTCCTAGAAGGTAAGGTTTCAGATTTACTGAGTTCAATTACCATTCCTGTATAGCCCTACATTTCTGGATGCTTATCCGTCTTTTCCGCAGTTAGATAATCTTGCTAGTTAGCCTGCTACAAAGACATATGCTCTTTACGGGGCTGTTACTAGGAATCTGTATTAGGATCAAGTGAACCCGGATAGTCTGGCAGAACTTTGTATAGATCTGCTAAAAACATAATAGTATTCAGTGTCAAATTTTATAGTCACATTGCGGAGGGAAGATAAAATCCTAGGTTATCGTATTTATCATGTGTTAATTGTAAGGAAAAACCATCCCGTAATTCATAAATAAAAGCTGTAGGATGAATATTGTCGCTGTTATAGATTCAATGCGTTAAATAACAAAATTGAGCATCCAGTGTGATTCTACTAGTAGGTGCCACATAAAGTAGAATTGATCACCAATGAACAGATAATTTATCAACAATATTCAAATAGATATTTTTCAACTGCTCTTGGTGTTCACACTTTATCCTACATTTTTCTTATATTCGACTCTCCTGGTGTGTTTGTTCTGCTACTGAATGCAAGCCTTAAAAGTGATAATTCATTTAGGCTTTACTCAAAACTTATGTTTGTCTTTAATTCCAGATTCAAGAGAAATCTGCCGCTATGTAGCAGAAACTTATGAACATCGTGGAGAACCATTCCTCCTTGGGAAGGATTCCCTTGAGAGGGCTTCCATCGAGCAATGGCTCCACCATGAAGAGCATGCTTTCAACCCTCCGAGCAGATCCCTGTTCTGCCACTTGGCCTTTCCCATTACTGAAGAAGATGATGATATAGACTTGCAGAAGATAAAGCTAGAAGAAGTTCTGGAAGTTTACGAGCAAAGGCTGGGTGACACTGAATTCCTTGCTGGGAACAAGTTCACTCTTGCCGACTTAGTACACCTGCCAAACTCCCACTACATCACAGAATCTGACAAGTTTGCCTACCTATATGACTCGAGGAAGAATGTGCAGAGGTGGTGGAATGCTATTTCTACCCGGAAGTCTTGGCAGAATGTGCTGAAGGATATACAGGTGGTGGAGCAGCAGCGCAAACAGGAGGAATTTGAGAAGCAGCAGCAACGACAGTGGCGGAGAGAGCATCCTCCAACCACCAGACGCCCCATGCGTCTAGACTCTCGGAAGCAAACCAGCACAAAATCTCAGACAATATTGGTTCCTCCTCCTGTCGGTATCATCTCAACATCTCCCACGCCTTCCCAGAAGCCTCTTCCTACTGAAACTTCCCCTGATGAGACACTACTATCTACTCCTACCACTCATAAATCTTCAGCTGTCCAAAGCAAACACACTACCGTTTTTACTACACATCGAGAAACTCCACCAGCCCCGTCCCAAGTACTCCTAGACTTCCTGGATATCCTCATATTCCTGTTCAAAGTACAAGCAACTCCTTTACCCCAGCCACCTCTCCCACCACTGTTGAGAATCCCTCAAGAACAGGTGCCGATATTCCTGACAACCAATATACTGATCATACTCCACAGAGACCTGCTGAAACTATTTTCGGTGGATCAACTGATCAGAGAGTTACATATACTTCTCCTGGGAAGCATGGTTCAACTGAAGCTCATCAGAAACTGCAGACTGAGCAGTGGCATGGTACTGCAGCTGGTTTGAGTAATCTAAAGGGAGAAACTGATTACTTAATGCCCACTCAACAAGTAAAACCTGGCAAAGATGTGCAACATAGCTCATCACAAGATTCAGAGCAAGTAAGCACTCATCCTCTTGCTCAAGAACCAGTGAGCATGGATAGGCAACTGGTTCAAGGACCAGAAATGACACCTCGAACACCATACAGTGATCAGAAAAGAGATATTTCTTCTATGCCTTGGCGACAAGCTGCTGATGTTCAAGGAATTGCTGAGGAGGACAAATCATCATCTGATCATAGAGATGCTGTACCGCCCCCTTATGCACGAAAGTATGCTGAGGAAACAAAGATTATCTCCGCTGACCACAGAAATGATGCTTCTCCTCCAAAGCGTGTAAAAGATGAAGACACTGAAGCTATACCATTCCAAACAGCATATGATGATCATGATATCGCCCAGGAAGCAAGAGAAACTGCATCTGCACCAAGACAAAGAAAGGCTCAAGATGCATATGATACCTCTGAAGTAATAGAAACTTACCACTCTTCATCATCTAGAGTACAACCTATCAATGCTCCACAGGATGTTGCTCCTCCACCCAAGCAAGCAGCATCTGAAGGCACTCGACGTGTAACCGCACCATACCCAGTTGCTCAAGAGTTCATCAAGCAAGCTAGGGAAAGTCCTGCATCTAGGTCAACAGTACCTCATGATGCTCAAGGCAATACTGAAGAAGAGACTGTGGAATCTTCATCATCCAAAGCACATCTACTGGATTCTCGTCTGGCTGATGCTCGTCCACCGAAGAAATATTTGGCTGAAGATGGTTATGGTGAAATTGTACCATTGCAAACAGGATCTGCAGATGATCCATATTATAGGAAACGAGATAGAGACACTGCTGATCCAAAGCGGATGATACCTCAAGATGCCTTCGAAGAAACAAAGATGTCTGATTCTGCATCCTTCGAAGCACAAACATTTGATCACCGACAAGCTGATGCTCCTCCGCAAAAACAAAGACTGGATGAAGATCCTCAGACTACTGCTTCACCATGGAAGAAAAGATATTCTGGTGGTGAAGATACCACCGAAAAATCTAAACCTTCTGCTTCTAGGCCAAGGCGAATGGCAGCTCAAGAAATTCAGGACAACTTCGAAGAAACTAAGGCTGGTGATTCCCGGTCTACCAGAGAACGGCCTTCAGATAGTTGGCGAGCTCCTACTCCTCTCCCAAGGCATGAAGCAGATGATGTTCGCAGCAGAACATCACCATCCCAAAAGAGATATCCTGATGCTGATGCTGGAATTAAAGACCGACGTGATCCAACTTCACCATTAGAAAGAAGATATGCTGATGCTGAAGATACCACCAAACATTCTAGAGACACTGCCTTTAAGCCAAGTAAAATTGTGGGCCAAGATGCTGAAGACACCTCTGAAGAAGCAGAAGCCCGTAAATCCGTATTGTTTAGAGAACAACCTCAAGATGCTCGGCGAGTTGCAACTACTCCATCAAAGCAAGCAGCTGAAGATGCTCTTAGTGTGAGCCGACCATCCCCCAAAAGATATCCAAGAGCTGAAGAAACCAGCAAGCAACCTAGAGCCGCTGCTTCTAAGCCATCACATGCAACAGCTCAAGATGCTAGGGATGTCTTCAGAGAGTCAAAGGTTGCTGATTCCGCATCATCAATAGAGCAACCTTCAGATGCTCGAGCTGCTGCTTCCTTCCAAAAGCAAGAAGTCCCTGATGCAAGTGCATCATTCCAAAAGAGATACCCTGATGCCAAAGGCACCACCAAGAAATCAAAAGTTACCTTTGAAGAAACAAAAAGTCCTGACTCTGCATCATCACGAGTGCAGCCTTTGGATTCTAAGGGAGATTATGCTCCATCTTGGAAGCAAGAAGCAACAGAAGCTCCTCATGCAACTACACCATTCAAAAAGAGAGACTCCAATGTGGAAACCGCCAAACACCCAGCTGGTGCTTTTAAGCCAAGGCAAATAGTGGATCAAGATACTCAAGACACCTACGAAGAAGCGAAGGCCAGTGATTCTGGGTTGCCTAGAGAACAATCTTCAGATACTTGGCAAGCTGCAACTACTCCAACGGAGAAAGTAGCAATTGATGATGGGCCCCGTGGGACTCCACCATCTGAAAGAAATGCTCCAAATGATGAAGACACCACCACGCGACCTAGAGGCACCGCTTCAGCACCTAGGCGGAGAACTGCTGGAGATGCTAGTGGCGCATTTCAAGAGTCAAAGCCTGCTGATTCAGTGTCATCTAGGGAGCAACCGTTGAGAGCTCGGCAACCAGTTGTTACTCCAAGACAAGAGACTGAAGATGCTCTTAGCAAAATTTCAGCATTCCACAAGACTCGTCCTTTTGTTGAAGATGGCACTAGGCCAGCTGTAGACACTGTTCTTGGGCCTAGGCAAATTGGAGCTGAAGATACTAAAGACATCACTGAAGAAACAAAGGTTGCTGATTCTGCATCACCTGTCAGAGCAAGACCTACTTACACACCGCGAACTGCTCGTCCTCTGTCAGAGCAAGTAGAAGTGGAAGAGGATGCTCGGGATAAAGATAGAGAAGGTAGAGAACCTCTTTCCGTGCCAAAGAAAATGGTGTCTAGAGATGGCGAACACACATATGGAGAAAGAAAGATTCCCCATTCTGCGTCAAGAGAGCAATCTTTGGATAATCTGAAAGGTAGTTCTCCATTAAAGCAGGCAGCAGCTGAAGATCCCCGTGGTGCTAGTAAGGGAGCAACGGAGATGCTCGTTGATGAGATAAAACATTCTCAAGGTGTCAAAGGCGCCAGCAAGAAATCTGTAGGCACCTTTCAAGAAACAAAAGACCTTGCCTCTGCATTACCCACACCACAGCCTTTGAGTGCTCAAGATGCTCAACACACTGATAGATCATCTAGAACACCAACTGCTGATCAAGGGAAGGATGCTTCAGCACATATCCGGTCAAATCTTCAAGATCAGGAGGCAAAATCATCATCTGCCCATCAGAAAGGTTTGGGCTCATCACCATCACGGGCAGAAGCTGGAGATGATGATCAGGCCATCATGGATGAAAAAGTATTTTCATCCGAGCAGCTCAGGAAGACGCCCAAGGAAAGTCGATCCGCATCATCCAAAGCACAACCTGCAGATTCTCGGAGCCCTACCAAGGTGGAGAGAACACCTTCTGATTATCAGGAGGACCATTTGGTTGCACCAGACAGCCCTGAGCAACCTCAAACCCCCCCAACTGGTGTGAGAGCAGATGGCTCTGCGCGAAAGCGCCAACAAGCTCCTGTGGTTCCATCTACTTCTGAAGAGAAATCAACTCCTCCAACTCCACCCAGAGCAAAAGTTCATGATGACCAAGAGCCATCTAAAAGAGACGCTGTTGATGATCCAAAAGGGGCTAGTGGAGCCTTTCAAGAGTCAAAGCCTGCTGATTCAGTGTCATCTAGGAGCAACCTTTGAGAGCTCGGCAACCAGTTGTTACTCCAAGACAAGAGACTGAAGATTCTCTTAGCAAAATTTCAGCATTCCACAAGACTCGTCCTTTTGTTGAAGATGGCACTAGGCCAGCTGTAGACACTGTTTCTGGGCCAAGGCAAATTGGAGCTGAAGATACTAAAGACATCACTGAAGAAACTATTTCTGCACCAAAGAAAAGGGTGTCCAGAGATGCAAAAGACACATATGGAGAAAGAAAGATTCCCCAATCTGCGTCCACAGATCGATCTTTAGATAATCTGCAAGCTAATTCTCCACTGAAGCAGATAACAGCTGAAGATCCCCATGATGCTACTAGGGGAGCAAAGGAGTCACTCGTTGGTGACCCAAAAGAATCTCAAGGTGTCAAAGACATCAGCAAGAAATCTGCAGGCACCTTTGAAGAAACAAAAGACCCTGCCTCTACATTGCCCACAGCACAGACTTTGAGTGCTCAAGAGGATCAACGCACCGATAGATCATCTAGAACACCAACTGCAGATCAATGGAAGCAAGCTTCAACACAACCCCGATCAAATAATCAAGACACATACAAGGAAGTACGATCATCATCTGCCCATCAGAAAGGTTTGGGCTCATCACCATCACAGGCAGAAGCTGGAGATGAAGATCAGGCCATCATAAGTGAAAAAGTATTTTCATCCGAGCAGCTCAGGAAGATGCCCAAGGAAAGTCGATCCGCATCATCCAAAGCACAACCTGCAGATTCTCGGAGCCCTATCAAGGTTGAGAGAACACCTTCTGTTTATCAGGAGGACCATTTGGTTGCACCAGACAGCCGTGAGCAACCTCAGGTCCTCACAACTGGTGTGAGAGCAGATGGCTCTACACCAAAGCGTCAACAAGCTCCTGTGGTTCCATCTACTTCTGAAGAGAAATCAACTCCTCCAACTCCACCCAGAGCAAAAGTTCATGCTGACCAAGAGCCATTTAAAAGAGACACTGTTGACGATCCAAAAGGGGCACCACTCCTATCGGGCCGAGAACCAATTTCCCAAGTCCAACATGCCACTGAACTAACTCCTGGTAGAGATATGTCCAGTAAATCATCCAACATTGATCAATGGCGGCTCACATCTTCGCCAGCACAAGGTATAACTGCTAATTCTGGTGATGATCTGCTGGGTGTGTCTACCATTGATCAAAAGCCAACACCAATGAGTCAAAAAACAATACCTGGTGCTCGGGGTGCCAATGAGATGGTCAAAAGAGAACAAAGAAGGGAACCATCTGCACCAGCAGGAGCACAAACACCTGATGTTCAGCATGCTCCACCATCATCAGGACCTGACATGGCCAAAAGAGATGGAGAGCCAGTACAAATGCAAGAACAAACTCTGCATGATCGTCCTACTTCAGTGCCTACAAGAAAAGCAACTCCTGATGCTCGTGACACCGGTGATAACGAGTTTCTTAATGCATCTGATGCCCAAAGATGGAAGGATTTGAAAGCTAAACACGATTCAGCCATGATCGATGAAGATGATCGTGATGCCAGTTTGTCAACTCATGATGCTACTGGTGACGACAAGACAACATGGCATGCTAGTGAAGCACAAGATGCAGACACTTTGCCCAGTTCAACAGCAGCCCCTGTAAATGCTCGACCCACCAGTGGTGATGAGCTTGTCGAGAGATTTTCACGTGATCAAGGGGCAAGACCGCCTGAATCAACTCAAGCACAAACACCTTTTGATGCTCCACGTGACTCTCTATCGACCCAAAGTGTACCTAGTGATGCCTTGGACAAAACCAAATTTGCCAAGCCATCCTCAACTGAAGGCATCACACCTGCAGCTGGACCAGCTTCAGCTTTGGAGGCCCAACTTGCTGAACATAAAGCTCCATTAGGTGCGTAAATTACTCTCAACTATTGACTTAAATATGAATCTTCTGACTGACCAAGGGAGGATTCGGAACATCAAAAAAGCCATCAAAGCTAATTGTTTGCTTCATTAATTTCAGATAAAAAACCAGCTCGTGCTGCACGACCCCTGTCCTCTGGTGAATCAAGAAAAGAAGATACTAGCGTTTCTGCAGCTGATCAAACTAAGAAACCACAGACAGTTTTTCTTCAACAAGCAAGACCATCTAAACCAATCACAGAGCAGCTTCCAAGTTATGAACAGGTCGCCCGTGTGCCACAAACAATTCCTAGTGATAGAGACATGACGCCTGCACCAGGCACACGTGACTCTCCAGCTTCAAATACCCAAATCACTTCAGCAAAATTCCAGGAAGCCATTCCTGATAGTTATCGCCCTGATGAGTTAACAGCACCATTTGTCTCGAGTGAAAAACAAGGATCATATTCTGAACCGCATGAAGGACCATCTCATGATGCTCATGGTGCTGCAGATGACAAGGACATAACTAAATATCCATCTCGGCAAGCACGGGTTTTGGAATATAGGCCTGATTTACCAGTTCGTCCCACCAGTGGTGATGAATCAGGAATCTCGCCTGATCAGGGTGCAGAATCACCTACAGCAGCTCAAGCAACAAATTTTGACGATCCACGTAATGAAGTATTTTCCGCTGAAAAGAAATTGGCCCCATCAGGTAATTAAATTCTCTTGCATGTTCAAAACAGTACACCTTATATCATACTTAGAGCTACCTATCCTGCTATCACTGACATTGGTTCTCACATTTTAGATCAAGATTCAGTTTATTCTATGCAACAACCTTCCCCAGCTGAGACTAGGAGAGGAAAAACTATTGTTGCTGCAGCTCAACAGAGACTGCCAACAAACATTGGCCAACAGCACACACAGGACATGAGAGAGTCTCCAACCTCAGATTTTGTGCCTGCTGAAGATATACCTTCTGATGCTCGAAGTGGTAGACCTGATGAAGTACCCCTCGTTGAACAGAAACTCGCCTCATCGGGTAATTAGTTATTTTAATGTGCCTGTAAAGTGCACCATCCTACATATGACTATACACATCAAAGAACTTCCTGAAGATACCAAAATTACCCTCAAATAATATTCTGCTACTACTCATGCTGCTACTTTGCGTTTCAGATCAAGATGCCCAAGTGTCATCCTTTGTTGAGCCAAGGAATGAAGAGATTAGAAGTTCAACTCGTTCTGCACAACCACTTCTCTCTGCCGCAGATGATCAAACCAAGTTTCCACAAAAAACAAGTATTGGTCAACAAGATGTAGCGCTTACACCAGGAACATCAAAATCTCCATCCTCAGATACCCATCATGCTGCAGGGCAACTTCAGGAAGTTGCTCCTGATGATCATCACACTGTTGAGTCACTTCCAAGCCAAGGACAGGTCTCTCGCGCTAACCCTTCTTTTGTAGTATCTGAAGGCCCAACCCGTGATTCTCTTGACATAGATAAAAAGAACACGAAACTGCCATCTAGCCAAGCAAAAAGCTCAGACCCCAAACCCGATTCCACACAAAACCGCAGTGATGAGCCTCCCACACGAATTTTAGCCAATCAATTATCAAAACAACCTGCAGAAGCTCAAGCGCTACCACCTCTTGTGGGTCCACGTGAGTCTAAATCCAACCAATTATCAAAACAACCTGCAGAAGCTCAAGCGCTACCACCTCTTGTGGGTCCACGTGAGTCTAAATCCAACCAAGATCTAACCTCTGACACCTTAGGCAAACCCAAGTCACTAAAACCATCTTCCATAGATCAAGAAGCTACGGGTTCAGCATTAACTCCTGACACTCATCTTGGTAGTGCACCAGGGGAAGTACCTCCCGCCGGACAGAAGCTACCCTTGAAAGGTAATTAGGTTTTCTTTACTGTGGAAGACAGTGCACCTTCTAGGAAGTCTGTAACTGATTTGACACGAGATAAGATTCATAAAAATTGACTGCTCTGACATTTTTTATTCCTTTTTTGGAATTTCAGATCAAGATTCTGCTCATCCTACACAAAAGTCTTCATTGAGTGAACCAACAAAAGAACAGTCTACAGTTACTGCACCTAATGAAGCCAAGACGTCACCAACAATCTTTAGTCAACAAGACAAAGCGCTTGCACAAAATAAGATGAAAGACCCATCTTCAGGTTCACAATATGTTCCACAGAGGCTTCAGGAAATCACTCCCAAGGATCAACGCATCACTGGGTCAATTCCAATGCAACAAGAAGTTCCTCATTTTGAACACATTTCTAAACCACATGATGGACCAACTCCTGATCTGAATGGTGCCTTTGTCGAAGAACCCATGGCAGATGCAACAGGCTCGATACCAAATTCCCAATATGGTATCGTGACAAGTGGGTTATCCCCTGATGAAGGGAAACCTGAAATATCAGGTAATTATTTATTGGTCTTCATCTGTCCAACAGAATGTGCCTTCTATTTAATATTTATTGCTCTTACTTCATCTGTCCAACTGGAGAACTTATTAGGAACTTGATAGTTTTCAAAAAAGCCAATACTAATTTTCTTTCTTGCATTTCAGATAAAGATTCAGATCATCGCACACAGCTGCGTTCCTCTACTGGATCAAGGAAAGAAGAGGGAGATGTTGATCCATCTGATCAAACCATAATGCCTGCACCTGGCACAAGTGAATCTTCGGGGGAAGTTCTGGAAGTTGGTCCCGGCAATCATCGATCCAGTGAGTTGACTAGACCACTTCTTCTGAGCCGTAAACAAGATTATCATGCTGGACATCCTGAATCAGATGAAGGTCCAAATCTTGATGCACATCGGGCTGTTGCTGATCAAAACAAACCACCACCTCTGGTCAGCCAAGCACACAGTTTAGAGGCTGTTTCTAATTCTGCACCATCCCCTGATGATGTTATTCCTACCAGTGGTGATGAGCCAGTCGCGGGGCTTACAAATGAGCACGAGAAGCAGACACCACCAGCATTTCAAGCATCTCTGCCCCCTGAGGCTCTATATGACTCCAATAAGGCTAAAAGTATGTCTCCAGATGCCTTTGGTGAAGTTGGGCCTCTGAAAGCAACTGGTGAAGTAAACCCTGCTGATCAAAGTATAGCTCCACCAGGCAAGGATCCTCTTGTTAGTTTCTTCTTTAATATACTAGATGACCCGTTGCGCGACTGCGCAACTGCCGGATGCAACTACCACATTATTAATACATGCTTTATTTGTTGGTGAAAAGTAATTTTATTTGTATCCATTTAACTTATACCATATAGAAACTCATACTCTGTATGAAGCATGTACCTAAACAGATAGAATCGTTTCCTTTCCATGTCTGAATTGACAGTTTCAGAAACAGTGAAATTTGAACGTTGCACTTGCACTATGTAAATAAGCAGGCATGCGTCGACAAAGTTTAGACATAGGCAGGTATCAAATTCAAAAAAGAACAGAGCAGTAGCACATGTACATGCAAGCACAAGAAACAAATTTTAGCATCTAATTAGATCAGAGAAATAAAACACATAGAATAAGCTGACCCAAAAAACTGCACAACTGCCGGATGCAAAGATAATATTGTTCCCGTACATTTTTTGTATTTGCTACCCATCATTTTTATTGAACTTAACCTGTTAGCCCTCATTTTCAGTTTAATATGGATTTGCTACCCATCATTTGATTGAACTTAACCAGTTTTTGGTAAAGGTAAGTAGCTCTCATTTTCAATTTAATATGGCACATATTTTAAAAATAGATGGCGTCATCAAGTTTTCTTGGTCGACTTGTTTTGTGCAAAGTAGGAGCTCGGCGGTTAATATTCTTGTAGCACACATAGAGGTATGTGGCACTTTGTATCTACAAATTATATTTTTAAGTTAGTGGGATATATTTATAAGCCATATGATGTTCAACTTGCATTTAGTTTTGATGTTTTATATCGATTAAAGAATAGAATCCGAAGAAATAACTCAACCATTTTTCTTTGCACTTACTAAACTCGGTCACATATGTATAGTAACCCGTTGTGCCACCGACTCAAGTGCTGAAAGCGGGACCAGTTTCAAGAAAACGTCTTATAGACCAATAAGATAAAAAACATAAATAAAATGAACTGTAAACGGTGAAAAGTAAATATTATTTTTTGCGTTCATTTAGCTTGGTTTTGTATGGATGCTCTGAAAATCTGTTGTGGCACCTGCGCAAATACGAAATCGAGATCCGTTTCATCACATAGTTTATACAAATACGAAGAAACAAAATAATGAATTGTAAACCGGTGAAAAGTAATTCATTTTTCCGTGTTCATTTAGCTCAGATTTATATGGATATTAATCGGAAAATGCTGAAGCTGTTCGTATGGAACAACAATAAATAAAAAGCGGATTAAATTGGTGAATCTACACTATAACATAGATTAGTGTCTCTGACAACAGTAGGTTCTGTTCTGTCTACATAGTAACTTGCCCTCTGTTTGTAGCCTTAAGTTTTATATATGGTGTGTCACTATCATCATGCAGGTATCATCGATAATTTATGAACCAACAATGGATTATACTTGACAACAAATATTTTGTGCAATCTCAAGTAGTATTGTCTTGAAGTACCAGACACCACAATAGGAGGCTAATTTCAAAATGAACAATGATCCCTGATTGCACACCGTACCCATTAAAACATGGTACAGGTAGGCATGTTAGAGAATTGTCACTGAAATCAAATATATCGATCAAAAAATAGTTAGGAATACATTTAGCATAGCTCCTACATATTCCAGTAATTGTCATGGAAATCAAATATATCGATCGAAAAATAATTATGAATCCATTGTTGGTTCATATATTTAGCATAGCTAATACATATTCCAGTAAACACGGATTCAATTTTATGAAGGATGATATTTTCAGTATTTAAACCATGTCACCCTCAAGATCCATGTTTTAGACACCATCTTAGATACACTGATATTGCGGTTACAGTCAAGCAAAAATACATGGTGCATTACTTAATATAGATGACCTGTTGCGCAACTGCGTAACTGCCGGAAGCAAGACCGTATTATTGCCATAGTAACCACTTTGTTTTGCTACCCATCATTTGATTGAAATTAAGCCATTTTTCGGGCACGTAACTGGCGTTCATTTTCAGTTCGGTATGGCACATTGCATCTTAAAAACAGATGGCACCGCCAAGTTTTTTTGGTTGAATACTTTAGTGCGAAGTAGGATATCGACGATTATTTATCGAAAAGAAAATAGAATGGGAAGTAATGACTTAAACAACTAATTTTCTTTGCACTCATTAAGCTCAGATACATATATGGATACTAACATGGAAATGCTGAAGTTTTTTGCATGAAATATCAACTAAAAATGGATTTTAAATGAGCGAAAGGACACAAAAGAAACAAATTGCATGTTCTAAATGACTCTCCTACTATCTTGGGCTTTTTTCTGAGCTTCATTATCTTGTGTTTGGTGTGTCTTATCTCTCTATCCTAATATCCATCTCATTCTGTGAACCTCCAATTCCTCCATTGATAGTTCTCGGGATGACGGAGACCTTCCGCTAGGGTTTTGGTGGATCTTCTTTCTCCTTCATATCGTTGGGCTTCGGGATCCTTCTTCCCCTACCTTCTATTTTTACAAATCTCGTTGTCACTTGCCCTCTGTTTGTGATTCTGGCACTGCTGTTTTCTGTCTGCCAATCCAGTCTCGCACTAATCATGTTCTAGGTTGATAAGGTCCACTGATGCATCCAGGAAGAACGGAGGAGTTATCCCTCCTCATTTCTCGAAGGGAAGCTTCTTCTCTTCAGGTGATTTGAGTTGCCGATTTCATATATAAGCTCGTGGCTGATCGAATCTGTCGATAGACAACTACAACGTTTGTTCTCGTTCACTCGTGTAAACCTAAAATTGCAGGCATCGTTAAACTTTTTTCAACGGAATTGGCCCTCGATAGTGAGTATAGGTGAGCAATTTTACTGAGGTGTCAGTTAGAATGTGAACTACTAAATGCGTTATCTTACTTTCTTCCATCTGGATATTTTTAGCTTCTTATACTGCTGCAATGGGAAACGCACGATCATGTTCTTGCTTACAGAGATATTCTCGTTTCACAATACACACAGTACATTTCAAGACCAAGTAAATAGCGCCGTTCAAAAGAGAAGGAGGCAGCATTATACCCTGCCTAAGCAATCAACTTTTCTATCACAAGACCTACAAAAACAACAACAAAATATTTTGCAAAGTATATCGAGAAGATGACGTAAAGTTAAAAATAAACAAAATGACTGAGATACTTCTTTGTAACATAAATATTCAGGTAGAGAAAAACAGCAAATGCAACGGAGTTTAGACTTACCGACCAACATATGTCCCCAACTCATAACAAAAGAATGCATGGTCTCAAAAAAAACTCTAGCAAAAGAATGACATGGAGTTGCACCCAGAGAATGCAATGAAGGTTTTCAAAGCACATCATGAAGCAGGGAATGAAGGTTGATGCTCGACTGGATAAGCTACTTAGCATTCACTACTTCAGAAATGGTAATGGGAAATACACGAAATCCTAACCAGCTGATTCATATTGCAGGCATGATATAAATGGAGGTGTACGTATTGAAACTTTGAGTAGATGCACTTAAGACACAAGAAAAGAAGAAAATTCAGAGACATATCACATCAATAATTTATGTTAAAGTAACTAACAACCATTTTTAAACATCTCAATTGAGTAACCATATTAAGAATATACAATTTTAATCATCTTTAGATCTGAAACTGCGTTCCATGTGAGCCTGGACGTGGCAGTCCCATGTCGCTGCAGGCCTCCATGGCATGGGAGCCTGATGGGAGAGCTTGGAGGCAACGCCCTTGTTCTTCCTCCTTGCCGCCATCTAGTGGTGACACCTGAAACCCTAGCGCATCGGGCACGGGCACGCCGTGCTGGACAGAGTAGGTGGCTTGGTGGCGGAGGATCTAAAATGTTAAGTTTGGGAACATGTAAATCCTAACACAAATAAAGGGCAATCTATAAACCAGGGGGGACACAGATTGGTTACTTAAAATTAAGGACGAATTTAGCGAGTGCATGAGCTGAACATTAGTAGGCGAATAAAAAAACATCACATCACACATCAGAGAAAACATCAACAGAGCAACTTTTTGGAAAGCACCATCTATTGCATAGACAACATTCATCAATTTTAAACGTTAGTAATATAATTTTGACCAATTTGCAGAACTATTAACCATCAGTGTGAACGGCTAACTCGATTTATTGAGAATATAACTATAGCATTTAAAAATCAAAATTTTGCTTCATGGGAGCATGACTTTGTGCATGACAGGGAGATGAGCGAATGGGTGAATTACTTCAGAGGTTTTGGGAATAATTTTATCATGCTGCACCACAATAGTCCGCATACCCAATTGATTAACTATCACAATCAGCATACACCCAAATTAATTAATTGTAGTGTGTTCTTTACGGAAAGGGAAACAAACATGAACAGTTCAGCTGCTACATCTGTGTTCTGCCTTCTCCTTTGGCTCCTTTGTCGATCACCCACTACAAAAATAAGAAATACAATATTTAAAACTGGTATATAACCTAATATGTCCAACTACCAACTGATGCAGCAGTACCACATTCCACCACACAACCAAATCACAGGATTAAGAAAAATAAAAATACCAGCAGCGACCAAACAAACTGAAGGAAACATAGGAAGGGTCCTTTTCAAATGCATAGACATGCCATGCAAGTAGTTCACATTGACATGGTTATTTGTCATATAAAAGGAAACGTTTATTCGACATCAGATTGGTGTAGCAGTTTTTTATGTTGGCTGTAACACTCCACTTAGCTCCATCAACAGAGGTACAATACTCATAAATTTGATAGCAGGGTATAATAGGTCCTGAATAGTCTATAGAGGGAAACTGAAGCAACACAACACATTATAACAACATGAAGGCATATTGATTAAGGTAAGCGAATGTACTGGTTGTATCACTTCATAAGAACACCAACAAGGATGCCCACAACCGCACCATCTTGTCCACTGGAGACTGGAGTAAACCAGTCTAGTTTGAAACTCGATGGCCCATTGTTTTGGTTCAGGTACAGAATCACGGACAGGGTACCACCGTACCACCAAAGGAAAATGTATAAACTGAGTCTAAAGGGAAATCAAAACCTATCATCCCTAAGAAAAATGGTTATTTTAGAAAACAAATCGGACTCAAGGGCGCATGGTAAAAATCAAGTACTTCACAAACGTTTTCAAAGGGTAGATTAGAAAGTGACATGCAAAAGAATTTTTAATGTGGACACATATGACACCCAGCAAGCATGTACCCAAACCAAAGCATGGAAATGGAGGTTACCATCAGAACTTTAGCAGTATGTCTCCTCCCGTGCTCCCAGTTAACCACAACTGCTTGAGGTTCCAGTAACCGCCCCAGTACTCCTGAAAGTGGAATCGAAGGTTGAAGAGATGAGATCAAAATAGAACCTGAAGATGCCAAAAGGAACCAAAAAAACATAAAAGAAGAGAACTTGTAGATGAAGCAAATCACCCAGAACATGTGCGCCTGAGCATATAAAAGCTGACGGGGTTCACTGAAAGCGGAGAAGATATGGATTTAGCAACTCTATCACTTTCTTCATTTCTGAAGAAATTTGACTCAAACGACAGTTTAACCAGAAGATGCCAAAAGGAACCAATATGATGCCATCAGGTTCATCACAGGTAGCAGCCATATTGATCTTTACCTGGAAAAATATCAAGATTAAAGAATTCAGATTATATATCATTTAGAGCAAATACAATACCAGCAATTAAACATGTACACCAAATCTAAGCCAGAAACAATTGTCAACAAGCAGTTTAGTTCTTGCACCAAACCAGCTTTTAGCTTTGCACTCAAATTATTAAGCAGTCAGTCATTCAAATTTCAAACTACTAACAACATTTACCATTGTCTTCATCAAGGGAACAAACACATTCACTAAATTATGTAGCATCTTAGAATATATTTCCAGAAAGGCCCAAAGTTCATAAGTGGCAGTAAGAGACCATTATTATCTAAACACCAGGGATGATCTGATAATTTAGTAACAGCTACCGAAAGGTTTACATAGCAGAGCATGGATACAATACAGAACTCGGTGGAGCTTCAGAACCAAATCAGGACCATCCTCAAGATCTGCAACATATAATCCAGTGTCCACATCACACGACCACTGAACATTCAAATCAGGGCAAGAAAGATAGAAAGAAACTCACGTCACCTGATGAAGTCGCTCGCGTCTGTCCCAGTGGCTCGTCTCCCCCGACCGTGTGCAAAGCCCAAGCCATCTGCTAGCCAAGCTCACCCCCCAAGCCGTCTGCTAGCCAAGCTCACCAGTGGTGACAAGAGTCGAGCGACGGGCGCACGTCCTGGCCGCCGTAACACCAGCTTAGTGGTTGCAGCCACCGTTGAGCAATGATCTACTGAAATCTTCTGCATAATAAAAAACAGAACAATCACATGAGTAAAACTCAGTGTATAGTATGTATAATTATCATAAGGAGAAAAAAAGCTATTTCTTCACTATCGGATGTATATGAGGGATGGAACACCTTATCATCAAGTAATTTATAGAGACACATAAATGGCCGAGCATAGTGGTTTCATCAGTCAAATGGCAGATATTTCCTTTGAAACACCAACTAAACCTCAGAACCTAATTAGAAATGAATAGAGATTCAGTGATAGAACAAGTTGACCACACAGATTCAGTGACATAATGATAAAATACCTAAAAGAAATTACATACCCACAAGGCAGCTCAAATTCCGTCTTTATTTTTCAACATAAAATTATTTATTTAAGACTTCCACGGGTTCATATACATACTACAAATAGTTATGTGCAAGATAGCCCAATCTGAGATAGTAATGTGCATTGGTATGAACTATGATGTTTCCCTACAAACACAAGTGAAGATACAATGCTACATTGTGCTTTCTGTAAGAGACCAGCTCAGTTTTAGTCCAGCCAGCAATATGTTACTTCTACACTAAAAAGTGGCTACTTCACAATACGCAATATTTTTCAAAGTGACTCTCATTTGGCACCCCAAAAGTGAATCATGCAATTATACTTATGCGATGCATGTAACAAAGCAGAGGAAGCTCTGCTCTTAACGAGAAAACACAAAATCAGGATTGAGATCTAAAAAAAGCAGAGGAACCACAAAACTTAGTTAGCACCATATTATCTTAAGTTGTTGGTGTTGCGTTGGCAGTGGGTCACCAGGTCAATTAAACCAAAACAAAGTGGGCAATAAGAATCAGGGCAAAAAGGGCAGAGCTCACCGCATCGTACAGCCGAACGGTGAGCGTCCAGCTACAAAAACTTGCAACAGCGAAATAAAGGATGCTTAACTAACATATGAATTAGCATACAACAAATACCAATCATTTGTGCTTGAGAAGTCGATCACCGGGTGCGACATGTAAATGCATACAGTAGGATCAACATGTGCAGCCTATTATCATATACCAAAGCTTTGTTCCTTCAGGAATAAGAACAGTGCTACTACTCTCTCGCAACTGTTGAGTCCAAGAATACTTCTCGAAGATCAAGACAATTGACAACATTGATTCTGTATCAATAGGACAGGCATGAGAAGTGACACATAGCTTGAGGTAAATAACTGAACTGTAATGGCAATTTTTCATTGTCAAATGAAAGTAAATAACACCAGGACATATTAAATAATATTTCAGGATTGCAGATGAAAGGAAACATTACAAAAATATTACATATAAGAACAGGGTATCGGTAAATCAGGAGCAATATTTTATTGTATATGGCATGGCAGAAAACCAAAGTCCAGCAAGTGATTCCATTATTAAACAAATCAGAAAGTATTTCTAGAATGTAATTGACCATGGAATTCACTAACACAAACTCACTCAGTTTATATGTGCCTAAAAGCTCACTCAGCTTAGAAACCAAAGTCACATTCATGAATATCCAGAGCTTGGCATGCTCATTGAGCTGGTGCAACAATGGGAATAATCCACCACTTCCAAGCACCAGGTCATGGAACTTTAGTGAGTAACCAGCGACATCCCCAGGAGCCAATACATCCAGAAATAGAAATATGAAACAGACCAACATAAATACCATGCAGTAAATTATCTCAAACAAAACCCTCCCAGAACAAGTAATTACAAAGTGCATATACCTTTCTTATAGCTGTTTTTATTATAGCAGGAACGATTGCGCCCAGTTCCTGCATTTCAGACTCAATACTCTTAATGAAACGAAATCATAGCATGTATCTCATGACCAAAGAGATAGGACCCAGACCAATAAGGCTAAGATTATGACAGGTCACAAGATATATACCTGTAGTCCAAGACCCCAGTTATTCACATCCTGCAATCAAAGAAATAAAAATGTTGAGGTAGTAGCAGCACTAACATTGGCTATTGGGAAGAGCTGAAAATAGCATGAGTGAATGCTAACATAATTCAAGATTAATAAATTGCAACAGGTGGTGATTTCATAATATTTCATCACATCGCTTGGCCTCCTATGTGTTTAGATTCACATGTAATGAAGTGTGCCAAGGTAAGATATGACACTTTATTTTGTCGTCATGAGTGATTAATTTCATTTTTATTAACCTTAGGAAAATATGACATCATTTCTATTACCACATCCCATCGCTGCTGCAAGATGTGAAAGGAAAAACTTCAGAGTGGGTTGCTCACCTTGATGCTGCAGGTAGGCGTTAGTTGCGAAGAGTCCAGGAAATCAAACTTCAGGATTTCGATATCAAGAAGATTTAATAATTTCATAACATAACATTTCCAGCAAGGGAATATTGGCAGATGGAACTTGGGTATAACCTATAACACTTGCCAGGCCGAGTTCTCCAGCTCGTCCTGCTCGTTGATCAACCTGCACTCTAGTTATTCATGAAACAATCAGTAGGTATTGTGTATATAGCTGGACATCAGTGAGTGGAAGTAATCTAACAATAAATCAGATGCAAACTAACAGCCAGAGCGCATATTCCAAATTATTTGCATGCATCAATACTTATACTGACAATAAATCAGATGCAGACCGACATCAAGTGAATACATTGCACCTTGTTTCAGCTTTGTTGGATAAGAATGATCAGAAACTGTTAAAGTAGTAGTAAACCTGCATAATCAAAACAAAAATTTCATATCAAACAAAACAAAATGAAGAAAAAAATCGCATCTGTAGCAGTATAACGCGCTATTATGTAAATGTAAAAAAAAAAGACTTGTACATCCAGAGCAAATCGCAGCCTAAGAAATCCAGATCTAATCGCAGCCTAATACATCCATCAAAATTTAAGAATGGTAGCAAGCAAATATGTCAGAGAGAGAGAGAGACGAACCTGCAATCAGTAGCACCGTCGTCCTCGGCCGTCCTCTCGCGCTTCTCTCCCAATCACCTCCGCCCCGCTGCTGTACTTTGACTCTCCATCTTCCTTGGTGTTCTGCCTCCTCCTCCCGCTGCTCCACATCTCCCTCCTCCTTGGTGCAGTTCTGTTCTTCCTCTCTCTATTGAGGAAGATGGAGTTGCTGGCCAAACTCTCCATCAGTTCCGCTCCTCCTCTTTCCCGCGAGATTGACCTCTGACTCCTCCGTCACCGGTGCAGGTCAGGATTGAGGATGGAGGCAGAAACAGTGGCAGGGCTGGCGGCGCGAGGGAGAGGAGTTGAACCCAAGAGGAGAATGGCTGGAGGAGACGGAGCGAGCGCCGCCGCCGGTCTCCCGTCCTCAGGCCCGCTCCGCCCGATGCGAGGCACGATGAGGCGGCGCCCGCGCTCTCTCCAATCCCCTGCAGCAAAAAGGGGAACGACCGAGGAGGCCTACGACCCCTGCCGCCGGCTGGAGAAGATCTAGAGCCCAGGTTGTGGTGGACCGTGGACGGCCTTCTCGAGGCAGCGTGCTGCGCCAGCACCGGGACTCCACTGCTGCCGCCACCCTGGACTCCACTGCTGCCGCCACCCATCGCGTCGCCGCTCTCCTCCGGGACGAGCTCCAGCAGCGCCGCCTCATACCCGACACCACGGCTGCCATGCCCGGCTCCGTCCGCATCGCCGCCCTCCTCTGGGATGAGGCAGCGCCTCGACCAACGCCCGCGTCCCACAGGCTGGAGCCCAAGCCTGCCCACCTCCTTCCCCTACTCCTCCTCTTCGGCCGCGCCGACCGACACCGCCGCCGTGCTCCTTCTCCTCCCGCTACCCCCACTGTCCTCCTCGCCGCCAGGTCGCCGACTGCCTGGTCCTCCGCGCCGCCGCGCTCCTCCAAGACGCGGGCTAGGGTTTGAGTGGGGCTCCTCCATGGGATCTGCAGAGGAGCAGGCGGGGATGCTTGTCGGGGCTGGGGCTCGCCGGAACTGGCCAGGATCTACCGGAGACGGGGGGATCGAGAGGAGTGGGGAGGGTGAGAGGGAGAGGCGCGGATTGGGGGAGATGGGGGCGTGGGGATTGGAGGAGACGAGGGAGAGAGACGAGCGAGGATTGGGCTAGGGTTTCACTTCCGGGCGCTGGTTTTGTCTCGCTGCCGGGTGCAGTCAAAAGGAGTGAGACGCGCACGCTCGTGCAGTTTGGTCGCTGAAAACAGGGACCCGCGGGAAACTGGCCCCAGCGGTCATTGCCTGTGCCCCTCAGTTGAAATGTAAGAAACGGATTCACCGCATCTAACGGTCAGGGGTGAAACAACAAGGCATTTTACCGCATCGGATGGACGAAATTCACCGGGAGGGGCAGATGGGGGGAGAAGGCGGGTAGTCTACGGAGCTTTATAGAAGAGATTCACATGCAGCCCTACTGCATTGACCTGTGAAAAAATGTCCTCTCTTTGTCCGGAGAAAGAGTGTACCTTCCAGCACTCCTACCATTGAACAAGAAATTTCCTCAAAACTAACAGTTTCACCACAATTATGGCCCTTTCTTTCTTTCTTGAACTTCAACAATATTCATTTCTCCTTTCTGTTTTGCAGAACCACTTCCGGTTGTTGAGTCGATAAAAAAGTCTACTGGTGCTGAAGCTGAAGCTGAAGAAAGCAAAGTGTATCAACCAGCTACTGGCCAGAAAGACATTAGGCATGCACCAGGCATTTCAGAACATGTGCTTGATGATGCTCACAACAAGGAACCAGTTTCAAGGGAAGAACAGGTTTCTGATGATCAACATGCTTATGAGCCACGTGAGGGATCATCTCCTGATGTGCATGGAGCCTCTCTCGACAAGAACACAACTCCACCTTCTAGTCAAGCACAAAGTTCAGATCCAAAGCAGGATTCTCTACCAAAGAGTGTCGATGTTAATCCTAGCAGTGGCCAACAGTCGACTACAAGATTTTTGCGTGGTCAAGGGGCGCAGCTACCTGCACTAGCTAGGTCACCGCCACTTTACCATGAATCCAACGAGGATGTACCTGAGTCCTCTGTTAATCAAGAGGTCACATCACCTAAAGTTGTCCCAGCACCAGCACCAGGAGCAGATACCCTACTTGGTACAACATCCAATGAAATAGCTCCTGATGGACAAAACTTTCCTTTGCCAGGTAATCAAGATCTTTCCTCTGAGTGTGGACAAGTAGTAACTTTAGCAACCTATACTTGATCAGGCGCAACAAATTGCTTTTGAATTAACTATTCTGCCAGTAATAAGGGTGTTTATTGCATTTCAGCTCAAGATTTGGCTCGTTCTGCACAACGACCTTTCTCTGTTGAGCCAACAAAAGAAAAGGGTATTGTCCCTCCATCCGATCAAACCAGCGAGGCACGGACAATAATTGGTCAAAGAGGAGTAATTCCGTCTACAGACAAAGAAATAACTCCATCTGATCTTCAAGCCAGTGAATTAGCAAAACCACCTAATGAGAACCAACACCAAGTTCTCGCTGGAAGTGCTTATGAACAGCGTGAAGGACCAACCCCCGATGCGCGTGGTGCTGTTGAGGAAAAAATGCCACTTTCATCTAGCCAAGCAGAAAAATCAGACATTGCGCCTGATTCAGCACCCATCAGTGGTGATGCCCATCGTACAAGTGTTGATGGTCCAACCACAAATTCTTTCCGTAATTCAGAGGCACAACCTCCTACAGGAACTCAGAATGTAGCTGCTCTTTTCTTGGAAAAAATCGAGTCACCAACACCAACTGATCAAGAACTCATGACACCTAAGACTAGCCCAGCACCAGCTCCAGAAGCTCCGCAAGGTACCATACCACGTGAAACAGCCACTGCTACCATAAATTACTCCACTAGATAATCTGTCTCTTTTGTATTGTATGAACCTTTTAGATCAGGCATTTTTTGCAGAATAGAAAGTAATCATTCTTTCACTGTTAACACTGATCACTCCTTTACTGCAGATCAAGATTTAACTACTTCGCAGCCGTCTCCCTCTGTTGTATCAAGGAAAGATGTTGCTGATCAGAATAATGTATCACAAGCAGGCCTGAGAGAGCCCACAAGTTCAGATTCTACACGCCCTTCAGAGAAGATGCAAGAATTTAGCCCGGATGATTATCTCACCAAGTCAGAGAAATCACCTCTTCCTATGAAAGGTGAAATAGTAATTCCCTAAACTTATTCAGCATACAAAGTTTATTTTAGCCCACTAAGTTGCAGCAAAAACTCTTCCGGTATCATGCTGAACAACACTATGGACAATGTAGAAACTTGTTGGTTGACACTCGTAGGGAATGATCCCTACTCATTGAACCTATAGCAATCCATGCATACATCATACACGACGTTATTCTGCCTTTCCTTGCAGAACAAAAATACTGTTTTGTGCCTTCATACATAACATTGGGATCAAAGTCTGCACTTACACAACTAACGGTTATGCAATCATTGTCCTCAAATCATAGGAGCAGATCCAGTTCATCCACCATATGAATCTCCTTTGGATTTATCAAGCGATGAGAAAACCACTATGATCAAAGGTGATCAGGCCAATACAGTAGCAAATGTCAGTCTCACAGCCAGCCAACCAGTTGGTCTATCTGAAGAGTCAGTGTCATCATTTTCTCAAAAGAACCTCGAAAGAACATCACCTGAAGAAAAATCAAAGCAGCAGCAGCAACAAATTGACCAGTCTAGCACTAGATCATCTAAAGATGACAGCATAGGAGCCAGTGGAATTACAAGCCCTAACATGTTAACAACATCTGGAGATATACAACCATCACCACTCAAGGAAAGCATGCAAGCAGCTCAACAATCCAGAAACCAACAACAGGCTGACCAAGCTGTCTTTCAGTCAATACAGGACAACGAAAAGAAAATGGAAGAAACTGAGGCACAAGACAATGGATCTTACCAGCCCAAAATTATTAGGCCTGAATCAGCACCAATCACTGGTGATGCTCGTCGTACAAGTGATGATGGGCCAGCCACAAGTTCTTTACGTGATTCACGGGGACAGCCTCCTGCAGGAACTCTGAATGTACCTGCTGTTTTCTTGGAAAAGGAGTCACCAAGAGCACCCTCCACTGATCAAGAAGCCCATGACATCTAAGACTATCCCAGCACCGGCTCCAGCTGCTCTGCAAGGTACCGCACCACGTGAAGCAACCGCTGCTAAACATAGATTTAATCCACTAGATAATCAGTCCTTGTATGTATAATATATGCACCTTCTTTTGGACCATTTTAGATCAGACAATTTTACAAAATATATATTAACCATTGTTCACTGTTAACACTTATCATTTATGAACTGCAGATAAAGATTCAACTCAGTCTCCGCGGTTGTCTCCCGCTGTTGTATCAACCAATGTACCACAAGCAGGCTTGAGAGAGGCAAGCTTGAGAGAGCCTGCAAGTTTAAATGCTACACGTCCTTCTGAGGAAATACAAGAATTTAGCCCTCATGCTTATCTCACCAAGTCAGAGAAACCACTTCTTCCTATGACAGGTAGAACACTTACCATAGATATTTGTTTTACCTGAAAAATTGTAGATGAAAGTTTGAGAAATCCGGCTGAACAACACCAAATGGGGATTGAGAAACTCACTAGTTCAGACTTCTAACTATCCCTGATAATTTTCCAAAAAATCCAATACTAAGGTCCTTTCTTGCATTTTATTCAGTTCCCGTACTAACACCAATGGAAACCATTTATTGAACTTCAACAAAATTCAGTTCTTCTTTCTGTTCTGCAGAACCGCTTCCGGTTGTTGAGTCGAGAAAAGAGTCTACTGGTGCTGAAGCTGAAGAAAGCAAAGTGTATCAACCAGTTACTGGCCAGAAAGACATTAGGCATGCACCAGGTATTTCAGAACATGTTCTTGATGATGATCACAACAAGGAACCAGTTTCAAGGGAAGAACAGGTTTCTGATGATCAACGTGCTGCTGTGCCACGTGAGGGATCACCTCCTGATGTGCATGGAGCCTCTCTCGACGAGAAGACAACTCCAACTTCTGGCCAAACACAAAGTTCAGGTTCAAAGCGTGATTCGCTACCAAAGACTGTCGATGTTGATCCTAGAAGTGGCCGACAGTCGACTACAAAACTTTTACGTGGTGAAGGGGCACAGCTACATTCACTAACTAGGTCACCGCCACTTCATGAGTCTCGACTCTACCCTGAATCCAACGAGGATGTACCTGAGTTCTCTGCTAATCAAGAGGCCACGTCACCTAAAGTAGTCCCAGCATCAGCATCAGATACCATACTTGGTACAGCATCCGATGAAATAGCTCCTGATGGACAAAACTTCCCTTTGTCAGGTAATCAAGCTCTTTCCTTTGAATGTGGACAAATAATAAAAAAATTAGCAACCTATACTCAGGCGCAACAGTTACTTTTAAAATATAAAATTAACTATTCTTCCAGTAATAAGGCTGTTTGTTGCATTTCAGCTCGAGATTTGGCTCGTTCTGCACCACAGCCTTTCTTTGTTGACCCAACAAAAGAAAAGGGCATTGTTGCTTCATCTGATCAAACCAACGAGCTACAGACAATAAGTGATCAACGAGTAACTCCTTCTACAGACAAAGAAAAAACTCCATTTGATCTTCAAGCCAGTGAATTAGCAAAACCACCTAATGAGAGCCAAGACCAAGTTCACGCTGGAAGTGCTTATGAACAGCGTGAAAGACCAGCTCCCGCTGCAGGTGGTGCTGTTGATGAAAAAACACTAGCCTCCACTGATCAAGAACTCAGGATGCCTATGACTAGCCCAACACCAGCTCCAGAAGTTCCACAAGGTACCATACCACGTGAAACAGCCACTGGTAGCATGAATTACTCCACTAGATAATCGGTCTCGTTTATACGTATGCACCTTTTACCGGACCAGTTTAGATCCGGCAATTTTCACAGAATATAAATTAATCATTCTTTTATTTTTAACACTGATCACTGCTTTACTGCAGATCAAGATTTAACTACTACTTCACAGCTGCCTCCCTCTGTTATATCAAGGAAAGATATTGCTGATCAAACCAATGTATCACAAGCAAGCCTGAGAGAGCCTGCAAGTTCAGAGTCTACACTCCCTTCAGAGAAGATACAAAAATTTAGTCCGGATGGTTATCTTTCCAAGTCAGAGAAATTACTTCTTCCTATGAAAGGTATGTATAAATTCGCAAGTTGGCACTCCTAGCGAATGATTCCTGCTCACTGAACCTAGACCAGTCCATGAATAAATGATATACGACGTTATTGTGCTTTTCCCTGCTGGACTAAAAGACATTTTTGTGCCTTCATACATAACATTAGGATCAAATCTGCACTTACACAAGTAACGGTTTGATATCTTTGTTCTCAAATTATAGGAGCAGATCCAGTTCAGCCACCATATGAAGCTTCCTTGGATTTATCAAGCGATGAGAAAACCACAATGATCAAAGGTGATCAGGCCAACACAGTATCAAATGTCAGTCTCTCAGCCAGCCAACCAGTTGGTCAATCTGAAAATAGTGCAGTTAAAATACCGCTCTCTGAAGAGTCAGTATCGTTGTTTTCTCCAAAGAACCTCGAAGGAACATTACCTGAAGAAAAAACAAAGCTGCAGCAGCGAACTGAGCAGTCCAGCACTAGATCATCTAAAGATGACAGCATAGAAGCCAGTGGAATGACAAGCCCTAAGATCTTAACAACATCTGGAGATATGCAACCATTACCACCCAAGGAAAGCATGCAGGCAGTTCAAGGATCCAGAAACCAACAACAGGCTGGCCGAGCTGTCTTTCAGTCAACACAGGAGAATGAAAAGCAAATTGAAGAAACTGAGGCACAAGACAATATATCTTACGAGCTTAAAAATATTGGGCCTGATTCAGCACCAATCACTGGTGATGCTCGTCGTACAAGTGATGATGGGCCAGCCACAAGTTCTAGCCCAGCACCAGCTCAAGATGCTCCGCAAGGTACAACACCACTTGAACCAGCCACTGGTAAACTTAAATTTACTCCACTAGATAATCGGGCTTTTCTGTATGGACAATGTATGCACCTTTTACTAGACCATATTAGATCAAATACTTTTTGAACAATATAAATTAATCCTTATTTCACTATTGACACTTATAATTGCTGTACTACAGATCAAGAATCAACTCATTCTCAAAAGTTGTCTCCCTCTACCATATTAAGGAAATCTGTTGCTAATGCTAATCAAACCAATGTATCACAAGCAGGCCTGAGAGAGCCTGCAAGTTCAGATGCTACACGTCCTTCAGAGAAAATACAAAAATTTAGCCCTGATGCTTATCTCGTCAAGTCAGTGAAACCACTGCTTCCTATGGAAGGTAAAACAGTAATGCCCTAGACTTATTCAGTATAGAAAATTTTGTTTTAGCAACAAAGCTGCCGTTAAAAACTAGCAAGATCATGCTGAACAACACAAAGGACAATGTAGAAACTCGTAACTTGAGAGTCCTAGCGAGTGATCCCTGCTCATTGAACCTTTAGCAGTTTAGGCATAAACCAAATACGACACTATTTTGCCTCAGGATAAATGCTAGGATAAAAATATGTACTTGCACAACTTGTTTATGAAACTTTTCTCCTCAAATTATAGGTACAGATCCAGTTCAGACTTCGCGTGAAGCTTCCTTTGATATGTCAAGGAATGAGAAACCCACTATGATTAAAGGTGAGCAGACCAACACAATATCAAATGTCAGTCTCTCAGCCAGCCAACCAGTTGGTCAATCTGAAAATAGTGCAGTTAAGGAACTGCTCTCCAAAGATTTTGTATCACCTCTTTCTCAAACTAACCTCGAAAAAACATCACCGGAAGAAAAATCACAGCAGCAGCAAACTAACCAGTCCAGCACTCGATCATCTAAAGATGACAGCACCGTTGAAGCCAAGGGAACTACAGACCCGGACATCTCCACAACATCTGGAGATATACAGCCTTCGCCGCTCAAGGAAAGCACACCGGCAGCTGAAGGATCCAGAGACCAAACACAGGCTGACCAAGCTGTCTCTGAATCAACACTGGACGATGAAAAGCAATTTGAAGAAACTGAGGCACGTGTCATTGGACCCGACGAGCTGTACAAGACGAATCTCCTGCAAAATACGAGTCAGAAGAAGGATGGATCATCTCAAGGGGATGCTTTGGAACAACCAGAAGAGCTTGTCCCAGCGGTTCAGTCACTGAGCAACAACACGAACATTGGTTCCAAACGAACTGAAGATGCACCAGGTAGTGTCCAGCTGGCAGACAAGAAATCTGAGAGGAGTTTGAGAACTTCTGATGAATCCAAGAAGCAAATACAGACTGAGGGCAAAACCCAAGGTGGTGAAACAAAGGCACCGGCCTCTGATGCTGAGCAGCCTGAAGAAAGAGATCTCCAATCGAGCAATAAGGAGGGTATCACTAGTCTATCTCAGGCTGAAACCCCGTCCAAACTGGAAGAACAAATATCATCTGGTACTCAGAGTAGCAACACAAACCCCAGCAAATTGGACGGCTCGGCAGATGACGTGAAGTCTGCTGATACGGACGAGAATCCTCCATTTCCATGAATTTCAGTCAACTGACGCATGATGCTGGAGTGTACTACTGAATAAATATGAAGAAGTGAAGACTACTCACATTTACTCTCTTGTTTATTTGTTGTTGTTGTTGTTTCCAGATAAAATATAGTCAATTCTCCTGCCATCCTTGGAGTATGCCATTTTCATGTACTGTACTTTGTCAGTTCCTTTTTTGCTGGACACGGTTGCTTGCTTGCTGGTGAAAGTATTCGTATAATGTCCTGAATTTTAATACTGAAACCGCAACTGCGGTGTGGAGACGTGTTGTTCTTTTGAACCAACTTTACTCAGCTAGCTAGTTCGCTGATGTAAAGAATCTTTTGTACTCCCTCCGTCCATAAAAAGATGTCACAACTTTGTCCAAACATGCATGTATGTAGACATACTTTTATGGACAGAGAGAGTACATAAAACATGAGCAATTGAATACAATGCAATGTGTGTTGCATCAGCTGTATCTTCCAACCAAAGTTCCATTGCGAACAATCCCGTCATCGCACCGGAAATTTGTTCCGCGGCAAAAATAAAAACCATCGTATGCGATGATTTGATAGGATAGGAAAGTCCATAAAGCTGGGGCAAAATTTCGAAACATCAAGGTTCTCAACCATGTCTATATCTACCTCTAGAAACATTGGTAGACTGATGTTTGTTTCTTTTTTTCATAAAATTGTATTAGAAGCAGCTTCCAAAGAACTGGGCCAAATTTCCAGATGGAAAAATGAGGGGGTAACGGTTAACCGTGAAAGAGCAGTTTCTTCGCCCTCTCCGTCCATCCACATCCACACCCAAACCCCCACCATCTCTTTCCCTCCTGCTGACCCAGCGCCGCTCTAGTCTTCAACCGCCGCGCCGTTCTCCGGCGGCAGCTGCTGCCGGCGCCTCTCACGCGCGCCGCCGCCACCGCCGTCCCCTGCCTCGTCCCCGCTCCCTCGTCGGGTTCGTCCTATCTCCACCCCCCTGCGGCCACTGGGCTCCTTCCGTTTTCCTCCGGCGATTGGGTAAACCCCAATGGCCTCCACGAATTCCTGACCGAAATAGCGGACAGCGCTCACTCCAGGCTACTTTTGCAGGGCGTATAAGCTCCGCATCCGCTCCTGGCGCGCGCGATGCTGAGCCCGTGCGACCGCTTCCTCCACCGCGCTCCCGCCGCCCAATCTCACGGCCTCGGTGCCCGGCGCCGGCCGCAGGGACAAATGCCTCACGTTCCAGCCCAACGCGGTCTCGGCGCCGGCGAGAAGAGCCGCCGCCGTGGAGACCCACCCCGCCGTCGCGGTGGTCCCACTCCCGCGCACGGCCGCCACCGCCGCCAGACAGACCACCCTCCAAGGGAGGAAGGACAAGGACACGGGCCACCCGGGCAAGCCGGGCGGCTACGGCGGGTCGATCCCGGCGATGCTGGACGCGCTGGACCGCGTCCGGGACGTCGGGGAGGCGCTACGGCCGTGGAGGGACACGCTGAGCGGCCGGGAGCGGACCATCCTCCTCAAGGAGCAGCGGGACTGGCGCCGGGCGATGCAGATCTTCCGCTGGTTCCGCCTCCACAACGACGACGAGCTCAACGTGATCCACTACAACGTGGTGCTCTGCGCGGCGGGGCGGGCGAGGCGGTGGGACCTCGTCGCCGGCCTGTGGCGCCAGATGCGCGCCCGCGGCGTGGCGCCGGACAACGCCACCTACGGCACGCTCATCGGCGTCTACTGCAGGGGCGGCAGGGAGCGGGCGGCGCTACTGTGGCTCGCCGACATGTGCAAGCGCGGGCTGCCGCCCGACGAGGTCACCATGAGCACCGTCATCCACGCGCATAAGATGGCCGGCGAGTACGACAAGGCCGAGGTCTTCTTCACAAGCTGGTCGTCTGAATCTTCTTCAGAAGGTTGCTACGGCTTGTACACTTACAACACCTTGATCGATACCTACGGGAAGGCCAGGCAGCTCGAGAAGGTGTCGGACATGTTCAACCGGATGCTGAACGAAGGCGTCGCGCCGAGCGTCGTCACGTTCAACACGCTGATTCATGTCTGGGGCAAGCACCGGAGGATGGAGCAGGTGGCTTCTTTGGTGAGGATGATGGAGGAGTTCCAGTGCCTCCCTGACACTAGGACTTACAACATACTCATCTGGCTCTACAGGGAGAGCAATGAAATCGATGTTGCGGAGCACTACTTTTGTAAGATGAAGGCCGAGAATTTGGTGCCGGATGTCGTGAGCTGCCGGACTCTCTTGTATGGGTACTCTACCAGAGGAATGTTCGCCAAAGCGGAAGCCCTTATTAAGGAGATGGACGAGAGTGGCCTGGTGATCGATGAATACACACAGTCAGCTGTGACGAGGATGTATGTAAATGCTGGGATGCTCGAGCAGCCGTGGCGTTGGTTTGAGAGGTTCCGTAATCAGATGGACTCTGAGTGTTTCTCCGCAAATATTGACGCATTTGGGGAGAAAGGGTACATAAACCTCGCAGAGAAGGCTTTCATATGTTGCGTGGAGAGGAAAAGGCTTAGTGTCTCCGTGTGCAATGTTATGATCAAGGCATATGGGTTAGCAGAGAAGCTTGATGAGGCCTGTGAGATAGCTGTTGGCATGGAGAGGTACGGCGTACTACCTGATTTCTTGACATACAGTTCTCTCATTCAACTCCTGTCAACTGCTAAACTGCCAGAGAAAGCTCTCTACTACTTCAGAAAGATGCAGGCAGCTAAAATGCCGATTGATTGTGTTCCGTATTCTGTGGTAATTACTAGCTTTGCTAAGGATAACAATTTGCACATGGTTGAAAGCCTATTCAGAGAAATGGTCACTTCAGGGGTCTATGCGGATGCATATGTTTACTCTACCTTAATTGATACATATGCTGAAGTTGGAAATGTCCAGCAAGCTGCAGCATATTTTGGTTTAGTGACCAAAGCCGGTCTATCTGGGAGTGCTTCAATCTATAATTCTTTGATCAAACTCTACACGAAAGCAGGGTATCTTGCAGAGGCCCAAGAAACATACAAGCTTCTGAAATCATTAGATACTGGCACCAACCTTTATGCATCCAACTGCATGATCGGCCTCTACAGTGATCATTGTATGGTGAACGAAGCACGTGAGATTTTTGAGAACCTCAAGGTTAGGGAAAGTGCAAATGAATTTTCATATGCAATGATGATGTGCTTGTACAAGAAAGTTGCTCGCTATGATGAAGCTCACAGGATTTCTAAGGAAATGCAAGCTTTAGGGCTTCTAACTCAAGCATTGAGTTATAATTCTGCCCTCCAAATGTACGTGTCTGGTGGAAAGATGGAGGAGGCTGTCAAAATATTTCAGAAGATGTTGGCATCAAGCACACCACCAAATGATGTAACTTTCAAGGCACTAAAAGATATTCTACTGAAAGAAGGGGTTTCATATATTGAGATTACAAAGTTAGAATCTCTCAGGAGTAGTAATACTCATGATTGCTTGAATCAGTGGTACAGGGCACTATCATTGGTTGTAAGATCAGATGGGACTATCTCTCGACATTTTCATTGGTCATTCTGGTTCAAGGATACGTCCTTTTTATATTGACAGTTTCTAAAGTAGCTGAAAGGATACCTGAAGAAGTCCAGAACGGATTTGAGCTGGTTCAGAATATGTACTGATATCCCACAGTGATGATCCACCTTCCAGAGAGATCTTTTCTCCACTACTATTAAACGAGCGAACATCAGTTTCGCTAAACTCACCCCAACACGATCGATAGCAGTCCTGATTTATCCCCCACGAAACACCTTATCCACCGCTGGACTGGCCCCACATATCAGATCTCCGTGTGCACTTAACAATTTACAACGACGGAAAATACTTCACCCCAGCGCATCACCCCAGCGCAAGGGGAAAAAAATGACAGCGCAAGGAAATTTTGAACGCGCATGACCCACGTATCGTAACCCCTACTATCACGCGAAAACAAACTGATCGATCTCTTCAACCAAACTGATCGTCCGTGGCCAGCGAGGCTGCTTCGCCGCAAGGCAACTCCCCGTCTGCCGTCGCCACTTCGACGGCACGCTCGCTGCCCGGGAGCACTTGGTCTCCGTCGCGCCAGCGCACCCGGGCACCGGCACCGTCCACGGCACGCCCGCCTCCCGGGAGCACTTGGTCTCCGTCGCGCCTACGAAGCTGGGCACCGACGGCATGCCCGCCGCCCGGAAGCACTTGGTCTCCGTCGCGCCTACGAAGCTGGGCACCGATGGCTCGCTCGCCGACCGGGAGCACTTGGTCTCCGTCCAGCCCACGCAGCCGGCACCGGTACCTTCTTCGACGGCGCGCTCGTGGCCGCCAGGCAGCGGGAGAGGTCTCCGTCCTGGACGGCGCCGACGCAGGGGGCCAGCGCGGTCCGTCAGTCCGGCACAGTACTCGACGGAGCCCAAGCAGTCCGGCAGCACAGTACTCTTGCTGGACAGCACCATCACCGCCCTGCACCTTGCCGTCAAGTGGGCGGGCGTCAGCACCTGTAAAAACGAGCGTGAGTGGTTACTTGCTCAATTGCCCTATAGCTATTCACAAAAAACTCATAATATTCTTGTAGATTTCCGACGAACAAGAATCAAAATTGGCAAGAGTGCATAATGCATATACATAATTCCGTAAGAAACTAACATTTATTGCAACAACAATCATCTCAGGAAAATAGTTTAAAAGCATACCACAAACATTCATATCTGTGTTGATGATCCAACTGCAGCACCTATTGTTATGTCCTGTACCAGATAAAGGCAACTGCATAAACATTTAGGAAGGACACTGAATGTTAAAGGATCGTCACCTACCACATCAAAACACTTACAAGTTTATCTGCAAATTTCCTCCTTCTGTTCTTGCAATCGATTTATCATTGCCATGGTCTCATCAGCAGCTATAGCTGCTGCACTCCTTCATTTTCCATTTTTGTATATAGTGTGCTCAATGATTTGTGCGCAGTTGCCAAAGCAAACTTTAGTTGATCAACAGTCACAGTTCAACACTTTCAAGAGTACACATTACTAGCAAACACTTGTCTGGCAATTCCTTGCATCAAGCAACATAGTACCTTGCAGAACCAAAACTTATGAAAAAGAGCATATCCCAATAGAGCTCAGTTTTCCCTAATCTGGTGAATTTCTTTAAGATTCCATCAGCCTCCTTTATCGATCTTGCCATTTTCCAATCTGCAATCCATTTCATAAATGCTGGTTCAGTCAAGCTATTATCACCCTTTTACTCTTTTAGTACAAGATATCTCAGCTACTGTAATATACGCATTGACAATCTTCAGTATTCGTTCCTCAACCTTACTGAAGTCGACTTCAGATTTAGTTTCTCAAGAAGCAGCTCCAAAAGCCTAAGCCCACACTATGGTTGGGAAAAATATGCGTCCATCGTCTGCAGTATCTATGTACCCTTCACAGACCTGTAACATAAGATTTGCAAAAATAGACATCAGTATGGTGCTAAATCACACAATTATCATGATAATAAAACCGAGTGTACCCTGTCTCACATGTTAAGTTAGACACCCTAAATAGTGCTAGAGAACCATATACACCGGTCATCTCTGCTCTTTCGCTTTTTTCCCTTTTTACCCACACTGATTGTTCACATGATTATTTAAATCTTTCAAAAGTTTAATATTATGTTTTTAACATTTTCTGACCCTAGTATTCACGTGAAGTCGACGACATGGCATCTCCCAATGGCGACGACATGTCATCTCCATTTGGCACGGGTGCGCACACTCCATTTCAGGATATAAGTAACACCCACTCCATAGGTAACTATCAGAAACCACTCCCTACTGTTTTGTTTTACATATGAGCAATGCTATTGCTCATTTGCTAAATTTCTGAATGTATCTATACAGACCCTAGCTATTCACATGAAGGCGACGGCACGTCATCTCCCAATGGCCTGGGTGCGCACACTCCATTTCATGATATGCGTACACACGCTCCTTGGGTAACTATCAGAAATAACTACTCACTCCTGGTTTAGAGGAAAATGAACAATGCTATTGTTGATGCGCTAACTTTTTGAATGTATCTACACAGACCCTAAAGAATTGAAGAGGCAGAGGGACAGAGAATATTATGCACGAAAAAACATCGTCAAGCCAATGAAAACCAAATGAATCTGGATAATATTGCAGTCAGTCAATCACCTACATATGAATATATGAGCACTTTGTTCATGAACAACTGAGGCACTTATGCAGTCCTAGAGGTGAAAGCTCCATTGACATCAACCTGCCATTGTACGCATATCACATTAATTTTGGTAAATGGCATAAAAAAATTAATGTACTCCCCGAGCAGCCAATCCAGGAACAAAAATGTTAAAGAGTAAAATTTGAGAAGACAGTGATGAAAACTGGATGTTAGTAGTTTTCTGCTCTCTCAAACAGAGATTCTGAATAAATTACAAGGAGGAAAAAATAACTTCTACTAGCAGTTGATCAGCAAGCTAGCCAAAGGATGTTATTTTCTGTGTAATTTCTCTCAGGTCATGCCATCCATGATACTATTCTTGGTACTATTCAATAAAATTCAGCATATCACTCATAAGTTTCAGCCATGGACAAACATAGCATTATCAGAAAGGTCATTGCGGAGCAACATCACAGGAAATTTCAAGGCATGCATCCTTCTCCGCTACCTCGGCCTGATTAAAAACAATTTTGAGACTATCTGGTGCATAATTTATCACGCTTGGTTTAACTAACCACACCACAAGACAAATTCATCATAGGATTTGAAGCAGTCCCCTGATCCAAAACTGGAATTAGCAGGGCTAACCAAAGATGCAAAACAAAAGGGGTGAAACATCGGGTCATCAAAATTTGGAGCATTTAGAGCATCTCCAACCGGAGCCCCCAAAGGCCGCCCAAACGTCCGGGCGGACAGCCCGGACGGCTTTTGGCGCAAAAACCATCACCCAACCGCACTCCCCATAGTCAGCCCAAACGACCTGGCGGTCCGGCACACCCCAAACCCAGCCCATATCTGGGGCGGGTTTGGGGGCGCCCGGGCGCGCCCGCCCCCTATCGCTGACAGCTCTGGCCTACGCGTCGGATAGAAGACTGACCGGCGAAGTAGGCTGACCGGCGGCGTCCACGCGTCCAGGGGCTCGTCGGCACAATAAAAAAACCTACCTCCTCACCCTCTCCACCCCGATTCAACTCCAATCCCCACTCACATCGACAATGTCGGAGAGCTCCGGGAGCTTCGACTTGGAAGAGACGCGGCGGATGCGGAGAATGCGGCGCCGGCGGTGGAGAAGCCGCTCGACGAGGACGAGCTCGCCTTGCGCCTCGGCATCCTCGCTCGCTGGAGGATGTTCGAGGCCCATCGGCGCCTGCGGCCAGTGGCCAGTGCAGCCGCTGGTCATCTCCGGCGGCCGGAAGATCTGAGCCGGGCCCCCGCCGCTGGTCATCTCCAGAGGCCGGAAGATCTGCGCCGGGCCCAGCTGTCGCGCTAGGGTTTCCTCCGCCAGCCGGAGGTCGGCTCCATCCTCCTCCGCCCCACTGTGGCGGGCCCCGCCGGTCCAGGCACCGCCTGGGTGGAGGATGATACCGGATGGGGCTGGATGGAGGCTGGTGGAGGCTCCATCGTTGGGGCCGACGAGGGACTTCCACTGGATGTGGTCAAGGTCTCCCTCACCTCCACCGAGACGGACAGCCGTCGCCGCCGGCGTAAGAACCAAGAAGCTCTGGAGGCGGCCATCGAGCTGTCGAAGAAGAGGAGGCGGAAGAAGAAGGTGGCGGCGTTCCAATGCGAGCCGCCACGCGCAGGAGCAAGCCCGCACCGTGCGGATCCTCGCCGGAAAGGTCGACGACAACGACGAGGCCGAGGAGGATCCGTACTTCGTCTTCCGCAAGCGCTTCAAGGACGACGCCGCCGGCGGCTCCGGCAAGGGCAAGTCTCCGATGTGAGATTTCTCCATTTTATATGTTTTAAATGTCTACTTTTGTAGTATCTATGTCTGTCTGGTGAACTTCTATCCGACGAATCGATGAAATTTGCTACCTATCGATCTATCTATGTGCATTGATCTACGTTGCATGTTTGTGCATGGTTTTGGGGGTTTCGTTTGAGGTCCACTGCTGGAGTGACTCTCTTTTTGGGGGTGACGGTCGCTGTCCGCGGACACGCCCGGGCGTGTGATGGCCCTTCACGTAGTTACCCACAATGGCGCCAGAAAACACTTTGCTGACCCTTCGCGTGGTTACCTGCGTGAAAAGTAAATGGGTTAGGTTGAGACTCCAAGTGCAGAGTGTATGTAGTAGTGGAAGACAGTTTTCCCCACGAGGGGTGACTCGAGGGTTTAATATCGAACTCTCGGGGAACCAGTATTTCAGGTGTTATCTCCTTATCCTTCTCTTGAGAACCTGCAACAAAATAAATTGTTTTGTGCCCTCAACCTCACCAAGTGGTTGTCAAGCACAAGGTGTGAGAATGATAATAAAATAAATATGCAAACAGTAGTAAATATGCAATGATGGTAAAATAAATATGCAATGATGGTGGAACAATGATAAATGATATTTTTGGGTTTTTTATGATGAATGCAAGATGTAAAAGTGTTTTTGTATTTTCGGATTTAATAATGGCAGCAAACAAAAGTGGTGATAAAAGTGTTGGAAAGGTGTTTCTTATGATTAAAAATGGACCGGGGTTCATGGTTTCACAAATGCACTCTCTCTTGATAACGTGGTAGACAATGGAACACTAAAATTAACATGTAAGATGGCAAGACATGGTTTGACAAGTTATTAATAATATGGGCATCACGTCCTAACATAGAGATCTCAAGTATAAGTTGTTCTCTCTCTTATGCTCCACCAAGATGCGAACTAAATCATAACACCTTAGTAATTAAGATAAATCAGAGCATAGCAATAAGTTCAATGACATGAAGTTAAAATAAGAACATGCTAGATCTAGTCATGGAGTAGTGGCCAAGGTCACATCCACTCTCCGGTAGCATGGTATTTTTGTTTATCCCTAGTGAGGCAACAAAGTAAGGTAGAAAACCCAAGTGGATCGCAGAACTATCTGTCACGTTCACTGCACTAGCCACCCCCGTTACTCCAACTAATGCACACGTTCCCCCTCACATGCTCTCATAAACATGCTTGATCATGACAAGTAAATAAGAACGGGGTACATAATATGCATCTACTTTCATAACTGAAACAAAACCATTGCAATCTCAAACATGTATTAACTCATAATAAAGATCCACCACAAAGGAATTACATAGATGACCGTAATCATGTTCAGCAGCTCATACGGTACTAATTAGTGAAGCTCATAGAGAGGAGAGATACATAAGTTACTTCCACAAACCCATAGTCCAGGGGTGGACTACTCCCTCTTCATCATGGTGTCGGTGGAGATGTTGTTGGAGGGGAAGGAGACCACACCGGCAGCGCCCCGCCGGAGTTTTCCCCCTCCAATCTTCAGCTCCAGGTCTCTGTTTCGTGGTTTCTGTGTTTCGGCGCGCGCTCTTTCGCGAAAGCCCTGGGGGGTCTATATATAGTCGTTTTTAGGTCAAGACGAAGCTTCGGGAAGAAAGATCGACGGCAGCGGAGGCCCGAGGGCCAGGTGGGTCCCACGCGGTCAGGGAATCTGGCCGCGTGGGCCCACCTTTCGGCCTTCTGGTCTCCGTTTCTTCGATTCCTTTGCGCCTACGTTTCGTTCCTTCCAAAAAAGTGATCCCCGTAAATCTAGGTCATTTGGACGTCGTTTGGGTCCTGAAACAAAAATATAGAAAAAGGGGTTTTCTGACAGCGCAGGGTTAATTCCAGAAAAATGGGGAAGTTGTTAATTATCCCCAAAACTCAATATAAATCATGAATATAACCCTTATATGATGCAAATAACATGGAATAACATGTAATAAAATGTAAAGTTCATGTATGCATTTTACATGCATCAACATCCCCAAGCTTAACCCATGCTCGTCCCGAGTATGAAGGTGATAAAACTAACATGGACTTTGCATTTTAATACTATCAATGGATATCAAAGGTGATTACTATTGCTACATAGAGTCAAATGATTCATTCTTCAAAGGAATAACAATATGCAAGATAAATTATGAAGTGATATCAAATACTCAATGTAAAGATGTTCAATGATAAATTCACAAAGTGTAACATAGAAGAAAGTACTATGGACCAAATGTATGCATAATGAAAAGTAAAAACATCCTATGGTGGTCATAGAGTACTTCTTATGAAAACTGAATATAAAAGGTGGACACTTTGGATAGATAAATAAGTAGAGGTAAAGCATGAATAAGTTTCATCTAACTTCCAAACACTTCTACTTAAGTTAATGCTTGCAATGTGGTAGTCATTGGTGTGGAGCTCTCATTACCCCTATCATAGCATCTTGAATGATTAATGTTTAAAGTGAAAGCAAATATGAGTGGTGTGCTTGACAATGTATTGGTTGAATGTCTCATGTCCCTTGAATACAAGTACCTACACCATGTGTTACTCACTTTGGTCCACAAAGTAAATTCAAATAAAGGTCATTGCAAGTAATAATAGTATCATCAAGAACTGCACTGGGGTACCTCTTGCCCTTGACATGAACAAGCCCATGTCAAAACAACAAGACAAACAGACAATGAACAATCTCAGCACTCTTTTATTTACTATGGGTATAGCTTTTTATTATGAGGTGCATCACTGAATGAACATTATGGTTATGCTGTAAATTTCCACCATGAATGATGCATGGCTTAGATTAGCGGCCCAGGCATTTCTCTAACCATTTATACAAACTCTTTGAACTTACTAAGTATCCACATTCATTTCACCCATGATAGGCATCCATAAACAAAAGTACATGACATCAACTAAATATAAATAAGTGCAATGTTGAAAGCTTGCCATGTGACAGCACATATGGGCTAACTCCCAACCAAAACTATTGTCAAGCCCACAACTTCATAATTTTAATCACAATGGTTCATGCTTATTAAATGCAATAAAAGTAAATTGTGCATCAAGTTCGTGAGAGCTTTTAACCAATTTTTCCCATGACAATCAATAACATAAGCATTTAAATTCAGAAATGTAGATAACACAATATAACATGATAAACATACTTGGAATAGCATAAAGCTAATAGGTAGATATGGTGGACTCACTGGAAAAACTTTGGTTGAAGGTGTTGGGAAACAAGCTTTTTACTTGTTGTAATTTTTGGGCTAGCAATAGGGAGAAAGTTGACCATCTAAATGCATGCATAAGTGTCCATAGAACTAATCAATCCATGTTAAACCAAGTAAAGTTAAAATTCAACATCTAAACATGGTAAAAGATAGCTCTTGACAACACACTTGCAAATTAACATTCATTCAAAGCACATGAATTATGCAACTATATGTATCTTTTAAAATCAACTCAAACATCCCTATCCCAATATATTTAATAGCATCCAACATAATTCAACCCAAACTTCCAGTAGCTCTCTCATATATAAATGATAGTGGTGGTCTTATTAACAAACCGAAATAACAAAAGCAAAAAAAACAGACGCTCCAAGTTTATACGATAAAGTGCTTTGATCGAAAAACAGAAGTTAGACGTGTGCAAACCGAGAGTGTGTTGGTCTAGTGGGGTTGTCTTGACATCCCCAAGCTTATGGTCTTCACCATCCTTGGATAGCTCTTGGTGCAGCTCCTCTAATCCCTGTGAAAAAACTTCAAAACACCGTTTCTCCCATTTCTTTTCTGTGGGGTGATATTAGTAGTGATAAACAAATAGGTTCCTTGCTGCATAAAATCCTTAGGCAAAAATTCATATGAATGTCCAGAGAGTATATAATGTTGTATGCCTACTCATAAACTCAATTGAATCAAAAAGATTCAAGCAAAAAGCTCAAAGAATGCATCAAACAATATCAAGACAGAATCTGTCCAGAAAAACAGCAGCAAAACGCATTTTTCTACCCTACTTAAACTCGTCAGAAAAATCTGCAAAAAATCACGTACAGAGGATGAAAATTGAAGCTACAGTTCAAATTACAGCTCAATCGGAGTTACAGATAAAAAATGAAAAAAAACCGTGCACAGACTTCGTGCAGGCAGAAAACTCTCCGAAAATGAATAGCAACTTTTCAAACCCAAAATAGGTAAAACTTGGTTCTTTATTAAAAATCCAGAAACAAAACTAACAAACTACTCTCTTGTTACAGCAAGAGGACTCAAAGAAAATCTCAAACAAAAACAACCGGGTTGCCTCCCGTAAAGCGCTTTCTTTATAGCCATATAGCTAGGCTTACTTACTTGATAATCAAAGGGGACGTAGCTCATGAGGGAGCTTGAACCTTGGTGTGTCCCTCTTCCTTGGGAAGTGTTCCATGCTCTTCTTGTGTGGAAACTGAAACTTCACATTCCCTTCCTTTGAATCAATAATGGCACCTGTAGTACGAAGAAAAGGTCTTCCCAAAATAATAGGACTAGAGGTTTTATTCCCCATGTCCATGATTAGAAAATCAACAGGCACAAAAGTCATGTGTAACTCTACCATAACATCACTTACTTTTCCTAGAGCATGTCTAATGGAATCATCAGCAAGTGCAAGTTCAATAGAGCATTTCTCAATATTTTTAAGTTCAAGGACTTCATATAGTTCTTTAGATAATATAGAGACACTAGATCCTAGATCTAAAATGGCATGGTGTGTCTCTTTTCCAATGGTTACTAGTACCTTAGGGATCCAGATATCCCCAAGCTTAGGTGGTATCATAGCTTCTTGATTGTACCTAGCAATCTTTTCTTTTAAGACATGATTAGCAATATAGGAACCAAAACCAGCCTGGTTAATATTAACAGAAGGATCACTTGCAAATTTTTGTAAGATAGAAATTAATTCATGCAAGCTACACTTCTCTAAATCAACAAATGGTTCCTTAACTTCACTAAGCATTTTAACTTCCTCAACTTTTCTTCTAACTCGACTAAATAAGAGATTCATCATTTTTAGTTTCATTAACTTCTTCCTTTAAACCAACAAGTTGAGACATAAATGGCAACAAATATTCAGGATATTCAAGCAGTTCATTAAGAGTTCCCTCCAAAGTAGAAGGGACACTTTCAGCAATATTAATAGAATTCATCCCAACCGTGGGTGGTGCTTGTGGTTTCCCTGCAGACATACTCAATAAAGTGGCTTGATTATCAGCTAGTTTTGACAAGGCTTTGTCTAGTCCTGCAGCTTGGAGTTGTAAACCTCTAATATCAGAACTAATAGAAGCAACAGATTTATTCAACTCTTGTATCATGGTATTATGACTAGCAACTTGTTCAATAAGAATTTTATTTGCTTCGAAATTATCATTGCTTGATGACATAGGCTTCCATTTATCATTAGCATTAGGATATGGCACTAAAGGACGGTTGTTAGGAACATATGGGGGTTTATTATAAGAGTTATAATTGTTGTTACCATACCCATTATTACCATAGTTCCTAATGAAGTTGACATCAACATTTTCAGGATTATTACCAACTAGTTCTTGCAAAGGCATATTTTCAAAATTTTGTTTATTTAAAAGCAAGAATGGTGTCCATTTTAGATGACAAATCATTTGTTTCTTCTATAGAGTTCACTTTCTTAGATGAACTAGGTGCTCTATCAGTATGCCATTGACTATAATTTTGCAAGATACTTTCCAAAATGTTCTTAGCTTCTATATAGTTTTTCCCATGAAAGCACCTCCAGCAGCTGAATCAAGTATATTTCTAGACATGTAATTTAGACCATTGTAAAAAGAGTGTAAAATGGTCCATTCATTAACCCCATGTGATGGACAAGTTCTAAGCATGAGTTTAATCCTATCCCAAGCCATGGCAACATGTTCATTTTCATTTTGCCTAAAAGAGAGGATATTGTTTCTATTTTGCAGTATTTTAACAGGGGGATAATATTTCTTAATGAAAGCTTCTTTTAAATCATCCCAAGAATTAATACTACCAGTAGGTAATGAATGTAGCCACTCTTTAGCTTTTCCTCTAAGTGAGAAAGGAAATAACTTCAGTTTTAAGACATTACTTTCAACATTTTTAAACTTTTGCATGTCACAGATTTCAATAAAATCATGAAGATGCATAGAGGCATCCTCAACAGCACTACCACCAAATTGTTCCCTAGTTATCAAGTTTAACAAACTAGGACTAACTTCATAGCTCTCAGCAGTAATCTCAGGTGTGGTGATAGGCTTAGCAATAAATTGATCATTAGGAGTGTTTGTGTAGTCACACAATTTAGTTCTATCTCCCATTTTAACAAGTTTTTATGTGTTTTTAATTTTTTATGCAAAACTGAAAGTAAAATGACACTAATGCAACTCGAAATAACAAATGCAACACAAAAATGCAAAACTGAATAAATATGCAAACCGAAATATAAAGATGATATGCAAGACAAGAACAAAACAAAATAAAATGATTGTAGGTAAAGATGGATAAGATGATGCTCACGTAGGTGCAACCTCCCCAAGCTTAGGTTGTTACACAAGTTGGTGATGAAGTTGACTTGATGTGAGTGATCCTTGGATAAACCTTTCAGCTATGGTTCCCCGGCAACGGCGCCAGAAAACGTCTTGATGGCCCTTCACGTAGTTACCCCACAATGGCGCCAGAAAACATTGCTACCCTTCGCGTGGTACCTGCGTGAAAAGTAAATGGGTTAGGTTGAGACTCCAAGTGCAGAGTGTATGTAGTAGTGGAAGACAGTTTTCCCCACGAGGGGTGACTCGAGGGTTTAATATCGAACTCTCGGGGAACCAGTATTTCAGGTGTTATCTCCTTATCCTTCTCTTGAGAACCTGCAACAAAATAAATTGTTTTGTGCCCTCAACCTCACCAAGTGGTTGTCAAGCACAAGGTGTGAGAATGATATAAAATAAATATGCAAACAGTAGTAAATATGCAATGATGGTAAAATAAATATGCAATGATGGTAGACAATGTAAATGATATTTTGGTTTTTTTTATGATGAATGCAAGATGAAAGTGTTTTTGTATTTTCGGATTTAATGGCAGCAAACAAAAGTGGTGATAAAAGTGTTGGAAAGGTGTTTCTTATGATTAAAAATGGACCGGGGTTCATGGTTTCACAAATGCACTCTCTCTTGATAACGTGGTAGACAATGGAACACTAAAATTAACATGTAAGATGGCAAGACATGGTTTGACAAGTTATTAATAATATGGGCATCACGTCCTAACATAGAGATCTCAAGTATAAGTTGTTCTCTCTTATGCTCCACCAAGATGCGAACTAAATCATAAGTTCAATGACATGAAGTTAAAATAAGAATCATGCTAGATCTAGTCATGGAGTAGTGGCCAAGGTCACATCCACTCTCCGGTAGCATGGTATTTTTGTTTATCCCTAGTGAGGCAACAAAGTAAGGTAGAAAACCCAAGTGGATCGCAGAACTATCTGTCACGTTCACTGCACTAGCCCCCCCCGTTACTCAACTAATGCACACGTTCCCCCTCACTGCTCTCATAAACATGCTTGATCATGACAAGTAAATAAGAACGGGGTACATAATATGCATCTACTTTCATAACTGAAACAAAACCATTGCAATCTCAAACATGTATTAACTCATAATAAAGATCCACCACAAAGGAATTACATAGATGACCATCATGTTCAGCAGCTCATACGGTACTTTAGTGAAGCTCATAGAGAGGAGAGATACATAAGTTACTTCCACAAACCCATAGTCAGGGGTGGACTACTCCCTCTTCATCATGGTGTCGGTGGAGATGTTGTTGGGGGAAGGAGACCACGCGGCAGCGCCCCGCCGGAGTTTTCCCCCTCCAATCTTCAGCTCCAGGTCTCTGTTTCGTGGTTTCTGTGTTTCGGCGGCGCTCTCTTTCGCGAAAGCCCTGGGGGTCTATATATAGTCGTTTTTAGGTCAAGACGAAGCTTCGGGAAGGGATCGACGGCAGCGGAGGCCCGAGGGCCATTTTGGTGGGTCCCACGCGGTCAGGGAATCTGGCCGCGTGGGCCCACCTCTTTCGGCCTTCCGGTCTCCGTTTCTTCGTTTCCTTTGCGCCTACGTTTCGTTCCTTCCAAAAAAGTGATCCCCGTAAAATCTCAGGTCATTATGACGTGATTTGGTCGCCTGAAACGTAAAATATAGAAAAAGGGTTTTCTGACAGTGCAGGGTTAATTCCAGAAAAATGGGGGAAATTGTTAATTATCCCCAAAACTCAATATAAATCATGAATATAACCCTTATATGATGCAAATAACATGGAATAACATGTAATAAAATGTAAAGTTCATGTATGCATTTTACATGCATCAGCGTGTCCGCGGACAGTTTGGGGGCCAATTTTGGCAAGTGTGGTTTAGAGTGCTCTAAATGCTCCAAATTTTGATGACCCGATGTTTTTTTATCGCCATGGCCGCAGCTGTGGTTCCCCGTAGGCCTCACGCCGCCGGCGGGGAGGCACGGGAGGGGTCGGACATGGATTTGACGAGAGAGAGATGGGGAGCAAGAAGAGCAGAAGTGAGAGGGACTGGGGGTCCTCGCTAGGGCGGTGGAGAGTAGACTGTGGGGAATGCTCGATACGGATATGTGGGTATGATTTTTGTGATTGGATCCAGATTCGCTGACTTTGGAAAGCACCAAGTCAGGTGACTTTGAATCACTGACACGTGAGACCCACCATGCGCGGGGTCCACATGTCGGCGACTCAAAGTCAGCCAAAGTCAGCAAGCACAAAGTCAGCGAATCCTAATCCGGATTTAGGTACGGGTTGAAAACTAATTATTCTGCCATGATTATTTCAATAAACTGAATATTTATAAGAGTATTAAAATTTCTTGCATGATTTTGTTATTGAATATATCAAAATTTGTATCATATTTTTTGTAATCATGAAGGTCATCATGTGGTCTTTGGATAATAAATTTTACGAAATTATTGATGTGGTCACAAAAAATTCACAAAAGTAAAAATCATATTTATATTTGAAGACGTGCGTTGCACTGCACGGCTACTAGTAACTCCCAGATGTTCTTCTGTTGAAAGACATGTCATGAATTTATGACAATGGTCGAGTGGACCGATTACCTGCCTTTTAGTCTATGAATCGAAAGGGAAATCTGGAGCATACTCCTACCAATTGAAACTCAGTTGGGGCTGAAATTTCCTAGTACTAATATCAAGTACTAATATCAAGTAATACCTGGACGGGGGGCCCACACCGATTACCTCCTTTTTTCTATTGATTTCTTCGGCTGGGGCTGAAATTTCCTAGTACTAATATCAAGTAATACCTGGACGGGGGGCCCTGCCTCCCGGGGGCCCAGGGCGGCCGCCCCGCTGCCCCACCTTATGGGCCGGCCCTGACGGGGAACACACCCAGCACTTGCCGTCGCCGGTCACCACCTCCACCTCCACCACGTTGGACAGTTGCGGGCCGTACCGGAACGACTGCCCACGGACGCCGCCGTTGGAGAGCGTGCCGCCGACGGTGAGGCGGAGGTAGTTCGAGACAGCCGGGTCATGGCGCTGTGGGCGCCGTCCATGCCTTCGAGGTGGGCATGAGAAGGCGGCAGCTGCCGAGATGCGGGGCGGCGTCCTCGAGTCGCAGGAGCAGAGGAGCGCAGAGGTTACGCCGTGATTTTTAGATAAAAATCTAATTCGAACAGTTTTTTTTACTTATTGGTGGCATTGGTGGGTAATTTTCGTCAACTTTAGGGTACTTTCAACGACGTAACACAAGAAACGCAAACGGACGAAAATTTGGAGGAAGAAACCTTATTGCCTTTATTATTAACTAGGAAGCATGCCCGTGCGTTGCAACGGGATCTAAAATAATAAAATAATAGACTTTTAAAATAGAATTCAAAATAGTTGTTTGCTTCTCGAAAACATAGGAATATGCTAGGCAGCAAATAATTTCTTGTAGTAGCTAGTATGGAGTGTGCTATGTGTATTCTTTTGTTAATATCCTATCAAAATCGATAAAAATATGCAGATAGTTGATGTTTTCAAAACATTCTAGAGGAGAGCAGGAAGGCATCAAGGACATTACCTCTTTCGTCGTCGGCAATGACCAAGACTTTCAATAATACACCCCTTTTTTTATTTCAACATTCCAGTCCTTCATGGATATGTTTTGTATGGCAATGACCTAGACTTTCAGTAATTATTAAGTTGAACCTGAATAAAAGTTTCCAAAACAAATGGCGAAGTTTTTTAGAAGTAGCATATAGGAGTAGACATCATGAGGTGTAAGCCTAACCACAACTAAAAATCATGGTAAGCATGGTAAAAATCTGCAAACAAAAACCCACTTGTCAACTATGCAATCACTTGAATAAAATAATGGTTGTGCTGTTAGTATAATCCTCCTAGTGCAACAGCTTGGCGTACATCATTGTGAGGCACATGTGAAAATATCTTTTAAGTTCAGACGATTCAGGCACATCTGCAAAGTAATCAGCAGAGAACATTATCATGAATAGAACGAATTATGTAGTCTAGAACCTTTTCATGCCTGTGAAATAATTTGAATGCATAAATGTAGGAATCAATTTCGATAACTTTCGTTACGTCAATAAACACTGCAATTATAATTTTGTGGCAAGTAAATCACCGATTCAATGCCCTAGCTAGATCATAATAACCAAACCTTAATTGCTGATGTGAGCGTGCCGTGAACATGGAGAGATGATCCAACGCCCTAGCCGCTCCAGCTCGGCAAGGAACGCAACGTTGTCGAACAGCCCGTCCGTCCCGACCACCAAGTCCAGACGTCTCCATCCCTCAGCGGCATCTCCCCGACGTCCGCTTTGGCTACGCTGTCCCCGTCCCGCGGGCACTGGAACGGGCAGTTGAAGTAGTTCTGCCGCGCCCACGAAAGGTGCACGATCTCGGAGCACGGCGCGTGCCGGTCTCAATCACCTGGGCGTCCATGGATGCGTTCGCCATGAGCCGGCGCGAGAACGCGGCGGCGGCCACGCCGCAATCGCGGTACCCGCCCATGCCGTCCGCCATGTCGAGGATGCGGGAGCCAGGGACGGAGCGAGGTCGTGTAGCGGGATTAACGACTATTTGGCGACGGAGGCAAACTGAGCGTGGTTCATCTTCTGCGCGGCGGTTTCCTCGTTGTCGACCAGTTCCAGATTGGAGACCCGGGTGGTTCTGCACGAACTCGTGTTCCTCTGCTACTCCTCTCACGTCCCTCCTGCCTGGATCATGCCGATTGCCGCTACAGCGACCCGGCTGTCGACCGCGCCGATGCAGAGACCCTGAGCCGCACGGCCTTGCCGTTTGTCCCTCTCCCCGCCGAGGCGCCGACGCCTTCAGCGACGTCCTTCTGCCCTGGAGCTGGTCTCGGCGACTCCCTCTGCCCTGGAGCTGGTCGACGACCGCTCGTTCGACTCGATCCAGAGCTACTTAAGCGACGAACTTGCGAGATTGGTTTGGAACCGGAGATGAGAAACAGTTTGTAGGCGCTGGATGAGTAGGAGGAAACGGAAACAAAAAACGTCTCTCTGTCGGTACGACGTACGAAACCATCGAACAAGCACGCGACGTACGAAACCATGACGACGGAAGAAAATACGGACGAAAATTGGGGAGGAAGAAACCTTAGTATTTTTATTATTAGGTATAGATTAGGTAGGTATAGATATAGGCAGTACTTATTATTGATAGAGGGAGTACAATATTAGATACTCCCTCCGTCCCAAAATAAGTGTCTCAAATTTTTCCAAAAATGAATGTATCTAAACATGTTTCATGTATAGATATATCTACTTTTGAGCAAAGTTGAGACACTTATTTTTGGACGGAGGGAGTACACATATTCAGCACATGTGTACTTTTGAACACGTGTCATGTACTTTATGTGTCATACTAGACCTTTTTTTTTGAGAACACAGTACAACACAGACGCTCACAAATACGCACATACACTCACCCCTATGAACGCACGCACGCACACCCTACCCCTATGAGCACCTCTGAAGGACTGAGCCGGCAGATCTTGAGGTTGACGAAGTCACCACAGGCGCCTCGCTGTTGACGGGCACGTCACCTACCACTGAAAGAATAGCGCCGGATAATCCTGGAATAAATCCAGGTAAATGCAAACGCCCATGCCAAGTCTAGGACTTGAACCTGGGTGGGCTGGTTCCACCACAGGGAACCCAACCATCAGAGCCAAGCTCCGTTTGCTGTGTCATACTAGACCTCGATTCACATATTTGTAACGTGCATACAATTGTGTTCCACGGTCGCCTTAACCTTACTCGATCGGCTTCTGGCTCGTTTGCTCAGTCTAGCCTGTCAATGGAGACGCCGCCGCAGAAGACGTCCGTCAGCACTGTGGTGGACTCCAGCGCCGCCTTGAGCAGCAGCACGGCCTCCTTGTGACCGAGGTCGACGGTGAGCTCCTCCAACGTGGAGCAGTCGGCGACCTTGAACTTCTTGAGCAGCATAATGGCCGAGATGGTGGACATGGGTTCGACGGTGAGGTCGTCCATCACCAGGTAGCTCACCACCTCCTTCACGTACCCTACTCCTCCCCCCCGCCAATGCCGCCTCCTTCGCCGCCGCTGCTGCCGCGTCCTGCGCCGCCGCCTCTGCGAGCTTGCCGTGCGCGTCGCCGGGGCTCCACCGCATCTCCACGGTCATCGGCTGCCGGCACACCGGGCAAGGCAGGCCGGCCACGTCCGTCACGCTCGTCGGGTTCCCGCGGCACGACGTCCCGTAAGCGCCGGCGCAACGGAAGTACCGCTTCGGTGGCGGGGGCGGGGGCGGCGGAGGAGGAGGGGACGGCGCCGGCGCCACAAGCAAGGAGTCGTCCCCGGTGAGTAGCAGCGATAGCGCGGCGGAGGGGAGCGCCGGGCAGAGGATCGCGTCGCGGTCGGGCGCGGCGGAGAGGAAGAAGGCGTCGTCAAGAGCCCGCGCGCCTGCGTAGAGCGTGCCGAGTGAGCCTGGCACGGCGAGAGCGTCGGTGTCGCCGGCTGTGGCGGTGGCGTGCCTGGCGAGGACGCGTGCGGCGAGGCCCGCGGGCACACGAAGCAGGCCGATGAGGAAGTCCACCGCGTCCTTGCGCGCCTCCGCGTACAGCACCCGCCGCGACCGCTTGTCCACCAGCAGCTTCATCTGCGGCACCGCCGCCGCCGTCCCCTCCTTGGCCGCCTCCTTCGCCGGCGTGCCCATGCCGGTCCGGCCGCTGAACACGGGCAAACTTCTTCCCTCTTCTTTGTTTACTGACTGCTGTCACTGTCAGACAATGTCGATGGGAGCAGCTTGCAAAGATTGCCGCAAAATGGAGTTGCATTGCCACTACTTATACCATGGCATTGTTTGATTGTAAGATTAACCGGAGACTTGCAGTGCAGGGACAAGTTACCGAGCGAGATGCTGCCTTTCAACCAGACGATCACATGAACCAGAGAGGAAGGCAAAGAATTGGTATATTTGCAGGGCAAGTATACTTTTTTTCACATGAGGTTTCAGCTTTTGATAAGATAATTGGACTAGTGACATCTGGTTTCATTCAAGCAATGGAACCGGGGACGCTGAGGCCTCCCTGTCGACTTCACCAGTTCACCACGTTGATATGATTCAGGCATACTGTGTACTTTGCTTCCTCGAAGGTAATCTCATAGGCAGGAGAAACTACTGAGAACTGATCTGCCATATAATTTCATCAATCAAGAACATGAATAAGTGACCGTCTATCAGTTCAGCAGTTGTGATCTATAAGCGTTAACAATTCTAGGCAAGAAAATTGAAGAGCTAGCGTCAGATCAATTAATTACTCGTAGAATGAAGCAATGAGCTAGAATGTCAGTGTACTTTATTCGAGAGATGACTGAAGTAACCGTTAATCAGTCCAGCAGCCGTGATCAGGTACCACACTTGACAATTCCAGGCAAGACATTGAAGAGCTTAGCATTAGATTCATTAGCTGAATTAATGTACAGACATGCACCAGGTATCAGAAGTACAGTACATGACAGGGTGACAACGGTACAGCATTCCACTACGGTTGCAGTCAACTGTTACAGCATTGGTGGGACACAAAAAAGAAACAGCAGCGGCATGGCAGCAATCTGGAGTTCGATCACCTGCCGGCTTGATGCAGAACTCAACCTGCTAGTATAGACATGAACAAGGTACACTGCTAAACAGAGGCAGCCATGCGAAACTAGACACCATCAAGATTGCTCCATTACTTGTGAATCCACGGATTGCCGCGCTAAGAAAGCACAAAAAAATGATGTTGCATCTGTACAGGATGAAACCTAGCTCTACCGCGGCCCCGGATCATGAACCGTTGATACTACCTGTCGACCGACCTTACTGACGAGGCATGCCTAGAGTCAGACCTTGCTTCACTACCCACCCATCATTCAATCCCTCTCGGGGCGTCTCCGGCCTCTTTCCGAGCGCTCAGGTTCCCGGCGTAGGTCCAGACCTTCTCCAGATCGCCGGAGAAGAGCTTATCGACCTTGATCTCGTGTTTAGCTTGCAGACCGTTTTTGCTCGGTGGAGGCTGCGCTCTCCCGGGGCTGTTGCCTGCGACTGGAGTGGAGGAGCAGAAGGTTGGCGTGGCGAAGGGGGAGGCGTACGGCGTGTGCTGGACAGAGAATGGGCTCGGGGAGATCTTCTTCTGGACCGGCATGCCTGCGCCGCGGTTGAAGATGGACACGGTCTCGGCGGCAGCTGACTTCTTCGTGGCGTCGTCCACATAAATCACATCGTCGATCCTCGCGATAGTGTTGAACGCTAAGCTCTCCAGGACCCTCGAGTAACTCTCAAGTATAGACTGGCCAACATCCTGCGCAAGATTAGCCAGAAACAGGGTGAATGTTTGTATTTACTCGAGTGATTCAGGTTCTAATAATAAAAACAAGGTGTATGCTCCAGGTCTGGCTAATATCAATTCTGAATGGTAAAATAAAATGCAAAAGAACCATGCCAATCACTTCAAGACCATTATGTTCAAATGAGTACATGTGAAGCATTACCTTGTTATACTGGATCTTGTTCATGTCAAGGGAAGTTTGTGGCAGACCAGGGTGTCGTAATCGTAAGCTCTGCAACAGACCATCAGCTCTTTGGGACAAAACATGACTCTTCGAATCTCCAACTAGACCCTTCACTTTTCCACCCCAAGATTTCTTTGATTTTGCTTGAGGTGACGATTTCTTTTGGCCCTTTAGTCTCCAAACATGGATGGCAGCTTCTATTCTGTTTGCTACTTCAAGTGTATGGTGCTCAGATGACAGATCTAAGCAGTCCAGGAGGCATTCAGGTGAGAACTGTTCGGCTGTTATGTATCGGTAAATTATCTCCCCCAAGCAAGATCGACCACTCTGCAGAAAAAAAACAGAACATTATTATGGATGAAACTGATATTTGTTTTAGCAACTGCTAAAAAGAATTTCATGAGTGCAACTGCACTGCACTACATGTTCAAAAAAAGAAAATATTGCGGCACTGTGTTCAAAAAAAGAAAATATTGCAGCATTGGCATTAGCTTTGCACAACATGATTCTACCAAATTTGAGCTTGAGCTGGTATATGTGTTCAAAAATCTATCGAGACTAAATTATTTATACGAATTTACGATGAAGTTCTTCACCTGTCAATCTTCTGCAATTCTAAATCAACCTTATTTATTATTGTCTACAGACACAACTTCTAATTGAGGAAATGCTAGATGCAAGCAGCCATGATGCTAATAACATCTTAGAAGAAACAAAGAGGTCCAAGGCGAGTGATAGTCAGAGAACTCCTAACATAAGATGCGAGTATCCATCGAAAGATTTCTTGCAATCAAGAACAGAGTGATTTCATTACAGCTTTCAAGCCTCTAAGAGAAGTGTTGATAAATCTCAGAGTCAATACACGGTTACTCGATGAGAGCAATGAGGTAGGATATCAATGGCAGCTTTAGTTCTTCAACATCAAAGATATACCAGACATGAAATCAATTGAACTAACTCCTCATAACTAGTACTATGGAATTTTCCAACAAAACTAGCTCATGCAAATCGACAAACAGGCTCCCAGCACTTATAGTGCACACCATTTTTATTGAGGACTACCAGACACGTTAATTGAGCTGCTACATTTGCAAGCATGTAGGAGGCAAAGTGGTCCAGTTCAAATAACTCCATGCAATTGGTATTCTCTTATCAGCAACTGAAGTAGTATGCTAGTACTAGTGAACTATAACTCTTCCATGGACAGAACTACAGAAGCACAGCTGATAGCAAGCACACCAGTCAATGCATCTGCTTTGAAGTGGTTACCTTTGGCAACGTCTCCAAGTACGCTTCCGGGATCTCCATCTCGGCAAGCACATCGCTGTTGATCGCCATGGCCGCCTTGAGTATCTGGTTCGCGCAGTCCCTGCTCTGCTGCAGCTTCCTCCTAGCATCCTCGGGCAGCCCCTTGGGCGGCACCCGCGGGCAGGGCAGCCACCACTTCTCCTCCTGCCGCACCGACGACGGCCGCCCGCAGGACGAAGCCGCCGCCGAGGACGAGGGGCACGGGCCATCGTCGACAACGATGCCCCTGTCGACGTACCAGAACTGGGTCTCCTTGAACTCGTCGATCATGGCGAGGAGCATGGCGTCGAGCTTCTTGAGCGCGGGGAGGTTCATGTAGAGGTCGCTGCGTGGGCGCGGCACCATGACCTCGAACTGGCCCCCGCCCTCGGGGAGCTCCTGGAGCGACGGGGTGAGCTCGACGATGGAGTCGGCGACGGAGAGCAGCCACTCCATCTCCCGCGTCCACATCGCCTTCCTCGGCGCCGCTAGCGGCTCCAGCCTCCACAGCTCGCCGAACACTGTGGCTGGATTTGGGAAGAAACAGCGCATGTATACGTTTTTGGTAAGACGGAAATCTCGGCCGGGAATAATGCGGGTTGATTGATGCGATGGGGCTGGTACCGGAGAGGTTGGTGATGGCGTTGGAGATGGCGAGCGCGGTGCAGACGCCCTTGCCGCTGCCGGACATGTCCTCGCCGAGCAGGAGCTTCGCGAAGCGCTCCTTCATCATGTCGATCTCTGGCGAAAACAAACACAGCGAACCAAAGCTCGTGAGCGTACGAAATTTGCGCGAGATGGAGTGAGATCTAAGCAAAGGCGGGGGGAAGGTGCTTACCGGAGAGGTCGGAGGCGGGCTTGGAGAGGAAGAAGGCGGCGGCGGAGGAGGGCGTGGGGGTGGGGAGCTGGGAGGAGGAGAGGATGCGAGGCCGGCGGAGGAGGAGGAGAAGGGGAAGCGGCGGGTGGTGGGGGCGGAGCAGTCGCTGGAGGTCTCGGAGCCGCTGACGTCGGCGCTGGGGCTGTAGCTGCCGGAGCACCGCTCCGAGCCCGCCTCGTCCTCCGACAAGCTCGCCATTGCGGAGGGACGGTGGCGGCGGCGCGAGCTAGGCGCGGCGGGAGTGGTGGTGGCGGAGGCGCATCTGGAGGGAGGAGGAGAATGGAGGCGATGCGGATGGGGAAAGCGACGGGAGCAGTACTGGCGACTGATGTGGCCGCGCTCTTCTTTTCAACTCTTTTTATGCGCGTGTCACCATGAGCAAAGAGGCAGAGATTAACCGAACCTCAGGGCTACTTTGATGATTTTCAACGGATTTTGGTAGGATTGAATCCTATAGGATTTTTTCCTTCGGCAACCGATTTGATTCGTGGGATCATATCCCATAGGAAAAATTCTCATAAAAATCTTATAGTGCAAATTCATAGGAAAATTCCCATATAAATCTTGTATTGGCGACTGATGTGGCCGCGCTCCTCTCTTTTCGACTTTTTTATGCGCGTGTCGCAATGGGCAAAGCGGCAGAGATTAACCCAACCTTAGCAAAGATTTTCTATGATCCGTTACTATCTTACGAGTACGATGTAATTTCATCCCAAAGAGATTGAAGATTGGGAAAAAAATGGTAAAACATTTCATTTCACCAAATCCCCCAAAATACCATTCTTAATTTACACAAAATGAGGGGTTTGTGAGATGTCTTTGGATTGCCCCTTCCAATACCTGCTTTTTAAATGAACTATTGGAGATTTATGGGGATCGAGAATTATCCTCTCCAATTATTTAAATACACTAAAATAAACAAGACCTAAGCAAAGCTAATATGTGTAAATATAACTAGAGAATACTTTCGACGGTTTAAATTTGAACTGCATCTTATATTTAACGACGGATGGACTAGCTATTTTCTGGGTCGATGACGAATCGCCGATTACGTCAAATCAAGATTAAGTAAGATGCTTATAGTTTTTTACAAATTACTTATACATTCACATGAATCTCATGGTTAGATTAGATGATTGTTAGGGATGACTTGGAAACAAGAAATGACAAAACTAGTGGGTATTTTGCCAAGCAGAGTGATCATGGTGCCGGTGGGTGTGAATATGGAAAGGTCTCAATTCTCAAAAATCAAAAAGAATTTCCATATATCTAGGCATAAACGATTTCCATATCTACTCATGAGGCTAGCGCAATACAATAGCTAGCCTAACAGTACTTCAATTATCTCTTCCCCCCTCTTCATTCGTTCAAAGCCAGTGAAGACTCCTCCGTTCCTGTTCCCAAGCTTCGTCATTCGTCATTCGACCTTTGTTATCTTGGCAAAAAGACCCTAGGCCTACGTTGTTGTGTTTCTTTACGGTTTAGAAGGTTTTCAATGTGCAAACAACCATTCCCTCTCGCATTGGCTCATTTTTTTTTTTGTTCCTTCGGGGACATCCGATTGGCTCATTTGTTTTTGTCATTATTTGCTTCCACATTTGTTTCTGAGTATTACCCGTTTACCCCTCTCCATTTCCACATCTACTCCGCAAGGTACTTCCTCCGTCCTAGTTTGTAGGGCATGATCTCAAAAACAATTTGTCTCAAAACTTTCCACCTCCTAGGCACAATTAAATTTAATTCTCTCTCAATTAATGGCTAGTTGCATCCCCACCAATGCATGCAAGATTTTAGATCCAATCAAGTAGCACCTTAAGCCAAGAGGTTAGCAAATTGAGCCTTACAAACTAGTACGGAGGGAGTAGTATGATAGGACACTGATGTTTAAGTGTACTTATACTGTTATACATATGGCTAACATTGTCAATAGATAATCAAACCACGGAAAAGAGGAGGTTTCATTAGACCATTATTTGTGTAGACGAATCTATCCGACTTACTGTACTAAATACTTAACTCTTAAATGATGGTATAAAGACATGTTTTTTTGTCTAAATGCACACATTTGAGTCAGAACGGAGGGATTACAGGCCACGTCAAATTACACATTCGTAAGCACGCAATCTGAGGAAACGCATGGATACCCGAACCAAACCACGAAACGTTACACTTGGTAGATCAAATTACGGGACCAGTAACAGCAGTCAACCATATGTCTTAAGAGTAAAAAAAACTATACGCGAGGTTAACGTTAACCAGGCAGCAGCCAGCATCATTAACTGATGCATGCCTCGCATGGAGAAAATTGAGACGAAGAAGACGACGACTTTATTCAAGCGAGGAAGGAGGAGGACCACCACGTCAGCATTAGTTATTGCCACTTGGATTTGGCTGGTCGCGGGCCCCACCTCGGAATTCGCAGCTTGTACCAACAACCTGTGGGTCCGGGCACGGACGCTGATGTCTTCCGTGGAGTCTGTTTCGCGCGGGGTGGCTGGCAGGTGGGTCCTCCCTGCGGGTGACTACTATGCGCTGGGCCCGCATGTCGGCTGCATTGATTGTTGTCCTTGGAAAAGTTGACTAGTTGACCCGGTGTCTCTGCATTTTCTTCCGAGTAGTACTCCGCACATAAATTGGAATATTGGATACGCAGATATAGCCCACTGGATATTGTAAAAAAATCTCTTTTTTTTTTCTTCTTTTGAAAAAGTAAAGTGCTACTCGGAAGAAATTCAGTCACTGTTGATTGGACTAGCACCACTGATCACTGATGACACGCACGGCGCGACGCAATGATGCACGGTGCGATTTGGGCCGTAGCCAAGTTTAATCGTACTACTACTACTAGCAAAATGTCCGTGCGTTGCAACGGGTTCACATACCGCGAACATGAAAATGATGCCATGTAAACATCTTGGACTTTTCACCTACCATTAGAAATCAAAATCTTTGGTTTCACCCCAAGTGTAATCATCATGTTTTTTTTTTTTTTGAGAATTCCTTTTTACAGTACAGCTGTAGTATCTGAACTCACGCACAACTCACACCACACACACTCAACACCACACGCACGCCACCTGTGCGCAAGCTAGACCTAACCAGACTATACTGTAGCTTCTGAGCCCCGTGAGCCTAGATCTACTGGGAAACCCCTGCGGTGGTGGGCACACCACAATACCTCTGACAGAACCACGGTGGAATTGGCCCAGAAGCAGGGGACACTGTTCACATGAACAGTACCACGCCGGGCACTGTTCACGTGAACAGTGCCGTGAGACATCCCAGAAATTCGGTCCTCCCGGGGACTATACAACAATCCCTTAAAACAAATAGAAACCATAACACTTGCTATTATAATCGTCTTTGTTTGCATCCTCTTATCCAAAATCAAAATATTGGAATGCAAAAAGTTATGAGTTTACAACATAATCATGTATGGTTATATTACATGAGAAATTAGTAAACAAAATTTGAATGAGGTATACAGTGCACAATTATAACATAATGTAGCATCCCGGGCTAAAACAACACTGCAAGTAGCAAAAACGACACTACAAGTACATCTTATAGACACATCTACTCAAAAGTATTAGGCCCATTCTCGACAATATTAATTCATTCTCGATAAGTACTCGGGCCTCTACTATTTCAGATTGCAGTGCATCATATATTTGTCATTGTTTTGCGTATAATTGTTGTTTCCTTGCTTATCATGATATGCTACCACACATCCTCCATGCCAATTATTCCATCTGATCTCCAATCTATCTACTCTCGGAGAACTTGTGGTTACATATCAGAAAATGAGGAAACTATAAGTAAAACTTGCAACCATCTAAATGAGGAAAACAAGTAAAAAGGAAAGGAGAGAGAGAATGCAACATCAGGTTGTTAATTATATGCTCTCCAAGTGTCATGATGTTAATTTAGCAAAACTGGGCCATTTTCCTAGTTATCCTATTACTGCCACAACAAAGCGAAAATGAAAAGACAGTGGCAATAAAGAAAATCATTTGGAAGGGATAGGAATTGTACAAAGTGTAATGAAAAGACAGTGTCAATAAAGTTCCAGAAGATTGTATGAAGCCAAAGTCAATAAGCCGGCGGAGTTTGCCTATGCGCTGCGGATGTAGTAATCCAAGCCGAGACCGATGAAAATGCATAGTACCATGATTGTGTGATCGATGAAGTGAAACAGCTAATTAGGACATAGTGTACATTCAGAAATGATAGTTTCATCATATGCAATTGCATTCTGAAGAAAGTGTTTAGGCAGCACAAGTGATAATTCGGAATTTTTATGATCTTCCAACACATTTATCAAAATAGGGAACTGATCAGCTCATCAATCTTCCAACACATTTATGCCAGCGACTGCACAACTCAGATCCTTAGGCCTAAATGTGATGATGATCTACATCCTGGTGATTAAGTGATTGTCCTTTTCTGTAGAAAAGGTATGGGGTCCACACGTCAGCCCACTAACATGTCCATTGACTCAATGCATCTTATCTGCAACAGGTATTTGCCCCCGTGAAGCTAGCAAGCCGTTCCCCTTATCACTTTTCCCTTCATCTCAAAACCTCTCGTTCAATGCCCATGCACCCAGCTCGGCTTCAGCCATCCAGCTCTCCACCGTCATGTCTGCATCCCCATGTGGCTAAGAAACGACCGCGCCTACAGTTCAGTCCAAAACGGATCAGGGACGCACGGCGCAGGGCAGCCGACAGCAGCAGCGTGAGCGCAAGCGCCAGCTCGACGAAAAGAATTCCGGCGGGCGGGCAGACTACGGAGGGATCGGGGCAGAGGTTGCTGGCGCATAGCAGGACGGCGAGGGACATATCGTGGTGGAGCTCACCGGTGACCAGGCCGGGACGTTCTTGTGAAGAGTGCGGCTACCTATTACGTGCTGGGGCGCAGCTCGCCAAGCGGGGATGGTGCGCGGCAAAGCGCGTGTGCGAGCAGACTCCACAGCCTGTGAGCGAAGTCGCGGCCATGGATTCAGTCGTTGTCGATGACGCTTCGGTTTGACGAAGGATGTAGAGGAGTAGGAAAGGGGAACGACGACATGACTAATGTATTTTTTCCGGAATATGGAGGTTGAAACGTTTTTTTCACTTACCGGTGGCATGGTGGGTAATTTTTGATAACTTTGGGAGCAGTTTAATTACGTACCGCCACCAACCATCACCTCTAGCCGTATTATATAGTAGAGACTACGCCGTGGGGACAAGACATGCATCATTGCGAGAGCCGCGCGCGAGCGTCGTCCATTGCTTAATTAATTTGCCTCCCCCCCAAAAAAAATGCCATGCATTCTCGTGGATTTGGAATGCCTGCTTAAAGATTTTAATCCCTCTGGTTGATTAATGAAGTATGTTGAGTCGCAAAAAAAAAAGAATGCTAATCCTAATCCAACAACTAAGGGTGTGTTTGGTAGACTGCATCACCCTAGCATGGGCTTCCCAACTGATACATGCTCACCTGGGCTAGGTTGGGCTGAGAATTTTTCGTTTGTTTGGTGTCCCGCATGTGTGGAGACATGCTGGGGTGAGACGATGTTTGGTGGGTTGTATGGCTTGGAACAGGCTGAGACCAGAGCCCAAAATTTGAAATTACACAAAGGTCCAAATTCATACAGCAAGGTCCCTGAATAGAAAGAAAAAAAGCAATCAAGTCCGCCGCCTAGAGCCCAACCACACCACCGTGAGGGGTAGCTCGTCGTGGCTTCGGCGACGGCTCTAGGTGGTCGTCCGTGGCGGCGTTGGGGTCGTCGACGGCGGAGCTCGCTGGTGGTCCGCGGCGCCGCGGGTCCGGCTGCGCGTTCGGTTAATATGGTTAATTCGGTTCGGTTTATACGGTTTTTTTATTTATACGGTTTCAATACTTCGGTAAATATGGTTTTGTACGAGAATACGTTCGGTTTCGGTAATAACCATTTAATTTCGGTTCGTTTCGGTAATAACCAAATTAACCTAAGTTGACGCGAATTTTAAAATGACAAATTCTTTTTGTGGCCATATATTACAAAATAATAGGCATATGATCCAAAGTAACCAAATAACCCATAAAGTTAATAAAAGTCTATACAAGTAGCAAATCACACGCTACAAGTAACCCGTAAAGTTAATAAAAGTCTATAAAAGTAGTAAATTAATAAAAGTTAACAGGCATTTCGGTTTTTTTGGTTAACCATTCGGTTTTCGGTTATTAACCTTATTAACCGCAAGGCATATGGTTAGCTATTTTACTAACCGTAACCTTAACCGGAAACCAAAATAACCACAATTTCGGTTCGGTTTTGGTTTTTTCAGTTCGGTTTCTCGGTTTTCGTTAACCGTGCGAAGCCTTAGCCGCGGGTGGTCGTCTGTGGCGGCGGCGCCGGACGGGATTGAAGGAGCCAGGAAGAAAGAGAGAGAGGGGGTCGCGGCGGCGCGGGCGGCGTTACTACTCCTCGTCCGGCCGCGCTCGGAGCTTAGCGGCGCGCGGCGCTGTGGGCGGCGCTAGGAGGCGAGTTTGCCGGCGTTGGGCGGCGGTACGGACGGGCGCTAGGAGGATGGGCGGCGTCGGGGGCGCGGCGATGGGCGGCGTCGGCGTCGGCGGAAGTTGGGCGTCGGTGTGGCGTCGTCCTCTGCGGCGTCGGGGGCGTGGCGGTCGGCGGCGGCCTCTGCGGTGGTCGGCGCCGTCCTTTACGGTGGTCAGCGGCTTCGGGAGAATGGGAGCAGGGCAGCGTCGGGTGGGAGAGAGGAGCTCGGGAAGGGAGGAGAGGTGGGGTGGAGAAGAAATGAGAAGGAGAGAGAGGTGGGGGTCGGGGTCTGGGGGGTGCGCGCGTGGGGCTGCGGGCGAAGCGAGCAGGGTTGAGGAGAGAAGCTCGATTGTGACTTCTCTCCTCAGCCTGGCTGAGGAGCCTTTTCGGGTGAGGTGGACACTGCCCAGATCGTCAAACCGGGCTGCCAAACACCTAAAAGTGGGCTGAGCTGAGATTTTCTGAGTTAGACCGGGCTACCAAACACGCCCTAAAGATCAGATGGAGATCAGCTAGATCCATGGCCGTATTGTCATAGTGGGCCAGCCAATATGGATCGATCGGCGACAATGGAGTTGGCATGGTGAGATAATAGTACAATACTACCTGTTTTCATGCAAAATTTACGGAATGGTACAAGTTGTTGTCTCAATCTCATTTTCATACAACATTTGGCGTAAATTTTCTCAGAAAACTCAAATCGCGGTCTGATGCGAAATTGACAGGCGTATGACACCCCGGTCCCACATGTCGGGAGAATCAACACCTAACCTAATCTGACAGTGGGTCCCACTTGTCAGTCCAATAAAAAATTAAAAAACAAAAAAAACAAAAAAAATCTGAATTTTATTTTTCAATCTCTCTATCCCCGTTGACCGAGATATGAATCTCACCGGCGCCGCACATGGCCAGTGGGGAGGCCACCACACCGGGAGGACGCCGGCCGGAGTGGCTCGCCGTGCCGCCGGCCTCCTCGCCCTCCTCCACGCCGACCACCTCGGCCGCCGCATCCGCTTCGCCCCGCCCCACGGCCGGGCAGCTCCTTCGGGCCCGACGGTGCGCTGCAGTGGCTCCGCTCCAGCGGCCTCGCCACCAACCCCGTCGCCGTCCTCCACGCCGACCACCTCGGCCGCCGCATCTGCCTCTGCCTCGGTCACGAGGAAGAGAGGCGTGCGGGCGACCGGGGGCGAGGAGCTCGACGGCACCAACGCCGGCGCAGGCGCCGAGCTCGACCGAGCGGACCGACCCGAGTCCCGACGAGCTGGAGCGGATCGAGGGCCTCCGCGAGCTCCGGCCAGGCGCGAGCTCCGGCACGGGCGAGCTCCTGCCAGCGCGAGCGCGGGCGAGCTCCAGCACGGACGAGCTCCGGCCGGCGCGGGCGCGGGCGAGCTCCGGCCGGCGCGGGCGCGGGCGAGCTCCGGCCAGCGCGGGCGCGGGCACGGGCGAGGGCCGCCGAGGTCGGAAAAGCTGCGGGAGCTCGCCGCCGGCCGGATTTGGAGCTCGAGCGCGGCGGCGGCGCCGGCCGGATGTGGACCTCGAGCAAATAATTTATATATATAATTTTTATTAGGCTGGATTTTTTTAGATATAAATTTTATTTTTTATTAGGCTGACAATTGGGGCCACCTCACCAAATAATTTCTTTTCTTATATTTTTCTTTTTTTCTTTAATTTTGGTTATTTGCTGGACTGGCAAGTGGGGCCTAATTGCCACGTCACCTTACATGTGGGCCAGGGATGTCAGAAACGCTGTCTAAATTGCATCAGATGGCAATTTGGGTTTTCTGAGAAAACTTATGCAAAATGTTGTATGAAAATGAGATTGAGACGTCTAAATTTTGCACGAAAACTAGTACAATAGTATTGTGCTAATATCTCTGGCATGGTCGATAGTCGATAGGAAGCTCACGCTTGAGTAGGAGCGTACGTACGTACTGTGCGTGTTTGTCCCTCGAAAGCAATGGCGTTGCATTATTTGATCTGAAATCTGATATGGGATCGGTGCAGGAACAGTACTAACGACTTTGCCGGCCGGGACAACCAGTACCTCTCTAGCGTGAAATTTGACAAAATTAACCCTTTTTTGAAACTTCATCCAAATATAACCCTTTTTTCGAAAAAATTCTGAAAACTAACCCTTTTGTGTGGCTCCCGCACCGGGGGCGCCACACATACATGTGCAACTCCCCAGCCTGGGGCGCCACACATACATGTGCAACTCCCCACATACATGTGCAACTCCCCAGCCTGGGGCGCCACACCTGTTCACGTGTGGCGCCCCAGCTTGGGGCGTTGCACGTAAGGGTGTGGCGCCCCAGGCTAGGGCGTTGCACATGTATGTGTGGCGCCGCCGGTGCGGGAGCCACAAAAAAGGGTTAGTTTCAGATTTTTTTTCAAAAAGGGTTATTTTTGGTTGAAGTTTTAAAAAAGGGTTATTTTTGTCAAATTTCACCTCTCTAGCCAGCCGCTACCAGACAGTCAGACAACTCTCTCTATATATCAGTCTAGCTACTAGCTCTAGTGTCGTGAAATGCTGCCTGGTTAACACATTCTCAGCCATTAGAGAATCCACCACATGCATGTTGGCTTTGTCCCACGATAGAAGTTTTGGCGAAAAAATTAGGGGTTCGTTTGGTTCGTGGCAAAACCAGTGCTGGGATCATGCATCCCTTCTTTTGGGGGTGTCCATATGGAGTTTGGATATTTTATTTTTCTCATCTAACAGCATGGAAAATTACATCATTTTTCCCAACAGTGACAAATCAATGCACTGTCAATGGCACAACCGGGATTTAGTAGATCGAAATATTAACTAATCATTTATTACTGATTAACTTCCCTTCAGCTCACGATCCATCGATCGTGAGACCATGGTCCTTTTGTTTATACCATGTATAAGGCTGGTATAACACTATGACCAGACATCAAACATTGATATTTTTTTCTTTTTTATATATAGTTTAGTTATGTGCATGATCTTGATGTCTTGATTAACTCTTGACATTGTGTTGCCGTAGAAGCCGAATGTACTTGTGGCATAGTATTTGATACTGTATATTGACCTTTGTAGGAGAAAATTGTTAGCCGCCCATTTCCGTACACCAACATTGGTTCTTGTTTGGTGGTGCCACATGACGACGACTACAACCCTCCTCCTTACTCTCCCGTTGAAGATCTGCTACACCTGCACCAAACAAATCGATGAACGTACCATGTCAGCAAATTGGTCATTATAAGGTCGGTGTAAATGGTATCTTCTTGATATTAATATATTCAAAAAGAAAAATATGTCATTTTCTTTCTTATATGTTAAGAAAAATTGATGCATGCATGGGATGACAAAATTAAGTTTTCTATTGTTTTTGTTTCTCGATTCCGGCATGCCCCTTTTGTTTTTTGAATACCACAATGCAAATTTTTACCGGGTTTACACATAAAGTATCACCACCAATCAGTGGCGGAGCTGCGTTCTGTATATGATGTCAGCCTTCTGCTTCGGTACATCCCCTCCCCCCGAAACTCAACCAAACTCAGACACAATGACGGCCGTGATTGATCCATACCCCTTCGTAACGGACGGTAAGATCGTCTTTATCTAATTTAATAAAGATTAATTAAGTTTTATTAAGGCCCTCTAATAACCCGTATGGCCCAATTGGTGTGTACGCATCTGTACACGGAGTCGTATGTATAAGAAACTGTTAGTCGTCATGGTCCCGTCTTCGTGATCGACAACCGGCGCCGGCCGTTAGGATCAGTTCTCCGCAAGAGCGACGGCGACCGGTGCGCCGGCGACATATTCTGCACGTAGCTGCACGATCTACAGCCGGTACGTTGTTCGGCGACGGCGTTGCACGATCGACGGCGGCGTCGAACAGCAGAGGCCCTCTAGGTCGCCGACCCGGACGGTCTGCCCTTTGTCCGGCCTAGTGAGATCGACGTCGACCGCCGCCCGCAAGAGCCACACGGCGACCGGTGCGCCGGCCGGCATGAGCACGGTAGCGAAGGTGCGCCGGCCGGTAGGATGTACGGAGCATGTCACCTGCACGAACGACGGCGGCCGGAAGGAGTGACGGCGAGCCCGGCGGCGGCGGCATCGAACGCCAGAGGGACTTGGGCGGCGGCGGAGGGACCTGGGAGTCGGCGGCGAGGAGCAGAGACGAATGACGGTTGGAGATGGCAAACACTAGTAGCACGAGCGGGACGTGGGGTGGGTATAGCTACGGTCAGTATACGGTATAGGAGTACGTGGGTATACAGGGCTCTGGATATGGCCTATGGGCTTCGGCGGGCCAACATATTAATTCTATTTAATTAACTAATTACGGGAAAACAAGTTTGAGTTTAGGGGGGGGGGGGGGGGTGTGTGTACCGAAGCAGCCCTCATGATGTCAAGTGACATCATGAAAATTTAGTTAGTACTATGATACTAGGTATAAACACGCCAGTTTTGACCCTATAATTACCACATAATGACCTCACTAGCCCTATTTTTCACTCGTTTTGGCCATTTGACATCACTAGCTGTCAATCCTAGCTCCGCCACTGCCACCAATACATCATGTGGAACATATTTCCATATTATATGCATATACAATATTACAAGTCTCCAATAGCTTTTTCTATATTTTTTGTCAAACCGTATACTGTGTTTTAAACACGATTTATGGGTCACCTTTACAGGATCGGAGGGAGTAATGTTTTTGTCTCACCGCAACTTTCACCTACTCTACTGTTGGTGGTGTGTAGGTCGGTGTTATATTTGGCACCGACATGTAGGTGCTATATTTGTACACATGGTAACTACGTGTGGCGGCTTGATAAAAGCGAGATGTGCATGGAACACACAAACAGTACGCGTAGCTAGCCTAGCTAGCTTTACTCTTCTTTTGAGTGTGATGTGGCCGGATTGGTACGCCGGGGACGGATGCATGATGAATGATGAGCCTTTTTATTAGTTTTAGCAGCAGGTAAATGAAAACAAGGAAAAAGCTTGCGATACCTGGATGGGATCCAAGAAAAGCTGGAATGATTAGTACCAGAAGGATCGTATGTTAATTTTTGCGCCCCTGGCTCTCTCCACATATGAACTTGCGTTGGAACGTCGTATGTTGGAGCCCTGAAGTTGGCGATCGTTGTACGTGTTCCAAGATGTTTGTTTAGGCTTATCACGTCAGGGAGTAGACGTAAATTTGCTCTCATGCAATTGACATCTGCAAAGGCGGAGGAGGATCCAGATATGCCCGGTGCGAACTCGAGAAAAAGCTTCGAGTACCGCGCGCGCACGTAGGAGACCGTGCCGTGTTCTACGCTTTGATCGGGGTTTCAGATTCTCTCCTTTTCCTTTTGCTCGTACTCTTTTTTTCTTTTTCGTCTGGCTGGCCGTCGTCGCACATTCTCACTCGCTCAGGGACCGTGGAGATACTCTTACGCTCTAAAGAACGGCCTTTTGATTGCTGATCTTGGTTGTGAAATTAAGGGCGGGAATTCACAGCTAGCTATTACGAGCACAACCAAAATATAGTTTGTGCATCTCGAAGTTAAAAAAAAAATGAAAACAGTTAGTTGTTCATTAATTAATTTGTGTACTCGGTAAAATCCTTGAATTTTGCAACCAAAAAAACATGAATAAGATAGGAATATTATTCAGTTGTAAAATATGTAAATAAAAATCTTTTCCATATTAAAATGTCAGAGCATTTGCTGAGGTTTTCAGATCACTGGAAAATAATGAAGTTCGAGACAGGACAAAATGGAATCGACCTTGCCGTTGTTGATATATCGGACAATGCCTGGCTCATATGGATTGTGAAAAAAAAAACTTTGGTGTCGAACATGTCAATGGGCCAACTTCTTAAGACACAGTTACTTGAGTGAATGACAGGTGGGCCCCCACCTAGGGCCCCCCATGGCAGTGACAAAAAAGTCACCTGACTTTCAGGATCTGTGGACGTAAACCAGATGTGTACAGTACGGATCGATTTCCAGTTCGCTTGTTCTTATTTAACACATAAAAACAATTATTTTCCCGTGACAATATTGTGTGCAGAACATTTGCCATCTCTTCGTAATGTAATTTACAATACAGCAAAGATTGCACGGCACGGTTGCGCTCTTTCACCTTGGTCTGGTACTGCACCCTGCAAGAGCCAAGCATTTCCATGGAGAATTCGTGAGCAAAGAAACCAGCAGCCAGAGTTCAGCTGGTGCTAGCTTAGAGTAACATTACCTCTGGCCGTCCAGCCACATCTCAGTGACTAGAGTCTCCCCGGGATAAACGTGCAGCAGAAACCGGCCGAAGATGTTCTGCACCGCTGCTGGATCACCGTTGCCGAAGGACTTGATGACTGCCCGGGCCGTGAACCCGAGGGTGCAGAGACCGTGCAGTATCGGACGGGTGAACCTGCAGAAGTTCTTCTTATCAGATATAAAAGTCTTCAGAAGATGAGCAGAGCTTCATGCATGGAAAGCTGGGTCCAGATCAAAGTGCCATACCCTGCAACCTGCGCAATCATAGGGTCTGAATGCAGAGGATTGTAATCCCCGGATAACCTGTATAAGAGTGCCTGGATTGGAAACGGAAAGTAATCAGGCTTCGCAGGACAATTACATGTTAACAAAATTATAAATTGACTTCTTTTGCAGAAATAGAATCGGCCTTCTTGGCGAATAAGATAGAATCTGGACTGGTAAACGCTTGGAAGAGCAGACAGACATCATGGTACTTGGGATTATTAGTATACGATGAGCTGTTGAGCATGTAATTTAAACAACACAGACAATAGTTACAGGCTACAGAGTTATATGGTTTTACCATAGTTTCTCTGAGATACCAAGTACGGAGTACATCTTATTATCAACAATCACGAATACTTGCACAAAGAAATAGTACAAGAAGCAGAATTAGTTAGCATACCTGGGATTGTTGGATTGGGTCTTCATACACCGCGGTAGGTGCAGAATTTGGAATAGATATGCGAGAAATCTGGTTCGCAGGATAAGTCGTATAAGAGTATGGTTTAGAAGAGTCTGAAAAACCTCCAGCACCACGCAAGAAAATAGTACTCCTGCGTTAACAGCATTGCTTCTTTAAAGTTTTTGCAGAATTAAAACTGGAAGACTTGAACCTTATAGCTATATCACAGACCTGTTCATGCATAACACTTCGCCAGAATCTTTGAGGTGGGTGGTAGTTTCGATCTCGAGAATAGTTGCCTTCCCTGCACATTAGAATAGTGCCTCAGTAAAATAATTAACAAAATTGAGTATAATCCTTTAGGTTTTTATTGCTCCAAATAAGTGGTTAGAGGATTTAAATATTGTCAATGATGGTGACTCAAAACTAGATAGCATTTGGAGTGAACTTTGACCAAACTCTCCTGCAGGAGTGGATGGACACTGACATCTGAGGTACAAACTGAAGAGATGCACTTGATAGTTGGTACTAGCATAGGATGAAATGGACGAGATGAGATTATTTTCAACTGAGTGTTAACTCTTACAGTAATAAAATTTACAACCACGAGACTGAAGGTTCAATACAGAATGACATTAGGTTATGTGCGGACTGAGGAGCTCCACCGAAATGATTCAGCTTGTTATGCTTTCCCTATTTCTGAGAACATGTTGAGCATTTATTACACCCCTTTGTACTTAAGGAACGCTGCAGAATTTGTATCTTAAAGATTGTAAAGACTATTGTTGGTCTGCAAGAAAAATGTTGGAAGATAACAGGTACCAACTTAGTCATAGTTCCACCGATTGTAAAATAATCCAGATATAGCAACAGCATGGATAAATGCAATGGTATAACTCATAAAAACAGGAAGTCGTAATTTTAAGAATGAGAAGGCAATAGCATAGATAAGCACTATTGAATAAGCACATTTATCTTACCTTTGTCGTGCAAACCAGCTACCTTAACTTTGTTTACAACCTGAAGAAAGAAAAGCAACAGGCAATTGTTTCGATCAGTGGACGCTAGAGATGAGAACTGTGCAAAATGTTCGATCCTAAAACTAATAACTCAACAATCTTCAGTATGTACCACAGTACGAGTATACCAATAGTTTTCCCATTAAAGCCTGATTAATTAACAAGCAAACTGAATATGTTCTATCTTTTAATTTAGAGAACAACCTCAACAGTGAACTTCAATATTCTCAAGTCATAACTAACATGCATGCACATGGAGTCAACTAGAAGAGCTTAATTTTCAGTGACAAGAAGGGCTCCTATTCATTTATCTACATGGAAAAACAATATGGCGATGCAGTCACTAGGAATTATGCAAGCCACTTCTAGATCAGAACAAGTGAATAAATGCTGAGTCAATCAGCCAGCCCCTATATCATGCATAGCCTCCAAGCACAAGGATTTTAAAACGAAACCTTCTGAGAAAGATGGTAAGCTACTTACACTGGCACATGAAGGAATTGGCTTGTAGATCTCTATGTATTGTTGACCATGCAATAGAAGACTTTTATCGAAGCTGAAAAATAAAGAAAAACAAGCTGAAGTACTTGTAACATAATAGGGAACTGAAAAATAAAGAAAAACTATATTAGCTTCTAAAATTCCAAAGGACAAACATAGGGAACTGAAAAATAAGAACCAATAAGAATTGTACAAATTAGGGCAAGTTTGTATGCACCAATTAAAGGGAAAGTAAAACTCAAAAGCAACTGCTTCATGTAAGTCTTACTGAATGCCAGGCACGTTAACAATCCCACGTCCATTGGTGTTCTTGTTAGGAAATAAAGAAACAAATGTAGGAAGAGCCTGCAATTCAATAAAATGCAAAATCATGAGTATCAGTCAGACAGAATATTGCTTTAATTATAGTGAGTACAGACTCAGATCTTCAAACATTTGATGCACAGTTTATGGATGACATGTTAAGCAGATACAAGAGTAACATGTCAGTATAAGAGTAACATGAATATGATGTGAAACGATGCCAGGGTACCAAAATCGGCTGGGCTTAGAAAACGGGTAATGTGAAGATGCATCTTTTGACTTCTTATATTTTTAGATGGCAACCCTTGGATGACTCAGCATAATGCATCAGTCGCTTTGCTTTTCTTGGCTATACGCTTAGTTTCATTCTCAAGTCAACCACTCACTAAGTGTTGTCTAACAATTGTATTTTTATTGGATTTCTAGTCTCAGGACCAAAATAAAATGAAATCACAACTCACATTCATAGATTCATATAGATTGGAAGCTTAGTGATTTCCACGATAACATGAATTAATTTAACATTCTATCTTAGCACAATTTTGTCAGATAAGGGACACGCATTTCTTCCCCACACCAAAACAGGTAGGGGGAGGGGGAGGACCTTGATGTGGCGCTGCCCGTCGCTGTGGTAGACGAGGTGGAGCTCCTTGTCGTCGACGGCGTCCGTGCCGCAGGCGCCCACCCCGAGCGCGTAGAGTGCCACGTCCCTGCAGGGAGGAGCACGGAGACGAGGTGAGCACGGGGACCGATCGGATCAAGCAGGGGAGACGCGCGCGCGGAGGCGCCGTTGGGCGGCCTAGCAGGCGGTGGGCGGTGAGTTACGCACTTCTCGTCGTACGCGAAGGAGACCTGCGCGCGGGAGGGAGAGGACGTGAGGAACCGGGAGGGGGAGCGGGGAGGAGTGGAGGGATGCGTGGGTTGGTAGTACCTCGGGGAACTTGTAGGCGAGCGCGACCTCGGGGTCGATGGTCGCCGCGGGCTTCTCGCTCGTCGCCATGCTTGTCTTCTCGAGTTCTGCTGCGTCTGCTCACCCGCCGGAGTGCTGGCTGATGATATAGAGGATGCGTACAGACTACAGAGGAAGAAGAGTCGTGTCGTGCAGGCAGAGAAGTGGAAGGAAGGAAGCGAAGATGTCAGGCAAGACGGAGCAGCCGCCGATCCCACGGACCTGGCCTAGTTCGCTGACTGGTGGGCTGGACGAATGGGGAGCCAGTCAAAAGTTGACTATTCAAATTTGATAAATTTGAGTACAAAAAACTGTAGCAGAATCACAAATCGTGCCGCAAATCTTCCAACAAAATGTGCAACGAAATGATCTTGCTTTCACAGGTGACAGCTTCCTTCAGTTGATTTGCTCGCTCCGGAAAATTGAGACGTCAAAGTTCAAACCAGGCGTCGTCGCCGTCGCCATTATAGCATTTTGTAATCTGCTGCCCAACTTCAGTCCGCATTGCTGTATAACCTGCCATACTGATACTGTTGCGTGAAGGTCTGTTTTCCTTTCCTTGACACGTGATCAGATGGAGTCGACATGGCAATGTCGTGGTTGACACGTGTTCATGATAAGAGTATACACTCGATTAAGCACGAAATAGTTCAACCGATATCTTTTGATTAAACAGAGGAAAATAGCATGCTTCAAGATGGTAATTTCTACTTTTTTTACTAAACGATATATATCGCCTCATGCGAAACACAAGTATAAGATATGAAAACATAGTTTGTGGTTGATCTAGTTGTATTTACTCAAAGTTATACATGCTTGTAAGTAGATGGTCAAACTTTAGACATGTTTGATTAATAAATGAAAACTAGGATCACTTACATTTCAAATTAAGGGAGTAATTATACACTGCAACTACAATAGCTTCTTAGAAGGAGGTATCATCCATTTTTAGGAGTGTGAACTTCTTCTCTTTCTTCCCACTAAAAATCGCCCAACTTCCATCCATAATTTCGTCTAGCATGTGTTCCATCTTTCCTGCCCACGTGGACCAGACTCGGTGAACTCATTACACATGCCACAATCTAGATATTAATAATATACATATTAATATCGGCTATGACAGTAATATAAAGATACGAACCATTGTGGTTGATTATCATAATCTTGTTTGGCCAGCTCTTGTTTTGCCTAATTTATCATTTGGCAAAAGAAATATGATTGCTTATTTTTCACACGCTCCTCCGACGAGCGGTGAGCAGCGGGGAAATCAGAGGAGGAGATACAAAATGGGATTAGGGCAAGGTTTGACCGGGATCGCGGTTTTATTCCGAGCGGGGTGAATCGTAGCCGTAAGATTCCATCGAACGATCTATATTGGGAGGGGGTGGCTTGTTGGGCTCATTTCGAGGTTGGGCTACGACCCATATTAGGGTAGCCCGTTTTTATTCTTTTGTCGGAGTTTCTTATGTTTGGCGCAATTTTAAGGAGCGTCGAACATTTTTATGCTCCAAATTTGTTTTATTTATTTTCTGTTTCAATTTAATGTATTTACATAAGGTCTTTAATGCCTTTAAGGCTAATGTTAACGCATTGTTTAAACACAAAATAAAATTGCCTTATAACCCACAGAGAAAGATCTTTTGGGAAAAAAGATACCTAGTGGAAGAGCGGAAAGTGCTTTTGGTTCACGAGTTCCAGTGCTCCTTCCAGTTTAAAAAATTCGAAAATCATATTTGTGAGTTTTAAAAAATTCTGAAAAAAATCTGGGTGTAGCTAATAGTATATATGGGAAAATTTGCTACAAGACACCGTTATTTTCTGTCCTTTGCCCAAACACACTGAACTTTCGTGGATTTGCTGAAAACACACTAATTGTACAAAAATGGAAAGGGAGAAGTGACCTCAAAAAAAAGGGGAGAAGTGGCCGCCAGAGCAACGGGGTGGGGCGGGGCGGGGCGGGGAGCCGCCAACCGGCTTGATCAATACAACGTACGTGAATAGATAGCTAAAGCAGATGGATCGATTCTATTGAGGTCCCTGCCTGCCTGCTTAGCTGATTTGTGCGTGTGTTGCCGAAATTCTACGAGGAGCTTTTGCTGCGTATATTCGCCGGAAGTCTGCATCGTGAAGATCAGGCCTACGTACGCCAACATCGGCAACACAGGCGTTAGCTCCCGGCCGCTACAGCAAGGTTAGCATGCGCGGGGCGTGGTCGGCAGCGACCGGACCCGGGGTGTCGACAGAGCGACGCGGTGTCAAGGCGACGGATGGCGTGATTACCGACGCGATCGAGGTCGACCGAGCGGCGCTGTTTTGGCCAGTTGGCGTGGTCGTTGGCGCAATCAAAGGTCGCCGCGGATTAGACCAGTGGGACACGCGAACGACCATCAAGGACGGGGAGTGCAGCGGCGGAGCGCCACGGCCACCCGCGCGAGCACCTGGTCTAGCTCCTCACATGCAAGAAGAGAGGAGAGAGAAAGCGGATCGAGGAAGGATGAGAGAAGAAAGAGGTCAATCTTTCCGTTTTAGTACAAACGGTGTGTTACAGCAAATGACCATGAAATTGTAATGGTACTGAGCAAAGACATGAAAGTTCAGTGTGTTTGGGCAAATGACACAAAATAACAGTGTCCTGTAGCAAATTTTCCCTAGTATATACCATGTGCGTGTAAATATCAACTTCAAGTACTGAGTATTCTGAGCTACAAAAAAAGAACAAAATATGATAAAACTTGGAGGTTTGAAAATAGGCATACTTAGATCCACACTTTTTTTTAGCTCAGAATACAAAGTTTTGAAGTTTATATTTTGTACGTTCGCAGGATATATTATTGACTACACACAATTATTTTCCAGAATTTTTTGAAACTCACAAATATGATTTCTGAATCTTTTAAACCGGAAGGAGCACTGGAACTCGGGAGTAAAAAATCGAAGAGCAACTTGTTGAGATTAGCGAACAGCCCTGGAGAAACCCCGAATACATCCTGTCATGGGACGATGGAGTGAGTTTGGCTGCTTTATAAATTTTGCAGTCCGGTTACCATCAATTGCCTCACGACTAGTTTGGTTACCACCGTGACATGTTTCCACAGCCGCCTCGTGATCTAGCTTCTTGCCCACAAGATTTGTCTAGCCTATTTTGAGTTTTGACTGTACAACAATGTCGTTAAATGAGAAGCCCGCACACTTGACATGGTACACAATCACTATACTACACATATTACACACTTGTTCGACATTTTTTCGACAAAGGCATTATATTAATATAAAAAATACCAATTACACCCTGCACCACACATATTCGACATCATTTTCAATGATTGCACACCCCAATCTGGCAATCTCGAAGCAAATAATTTCTCGCAGTTGATTTTTTTCTGTCATCGTGAAACAGGAATTGGACTAACTAGCTGGAAGCGGGGCCCACGATGCCAGCAGATTCCAGCGGCCCCATCAAACAGCCGCGGCCGGCTGACGGTACTCTCTTCCAGTCTCCTCCTTCTTCCTCCTCGCGTCACCACACCAATTAAACATTCGGAAGAACCAAAGAAAAAGAAGAGAAAATCCGGCTAGGGCGATTCGACTCCGGCTGTCTCGAGGGCGCATAGCTTCGCTTCTCCCTTGCTCTGATCTCCCGCCTCCGCCGCGGTCGTCACCCATCCAAGGCCGCTGCCGCTGCTGCTCAGGTCCGAGCCGCCCTAGGTAGGTTAAGGATCCAATTTCCCCTACCTCTCCTGCTTGCCTGCTGGGTATCTCGTCTCACCGGATTTCTCTTCTCCCGCGCCGCAGGAAAGAAGGCACCGCTGATCGGTTTCCTCGCCCTCACCCAGGCCGGGAGGGACAGGTACCCCTCGCCTCCCCTAGATTTACAGTCTGTCTCCGCCGTTAGGGTAGTGGTCATCCCCTTCTTGCTTATCAGCAGCGGATCCCATCCTTTTAGTTGCATTTTTGTGAAGTTAGAGCACTAGAGACTTGCATCCCCTCGTGACTAGTGTTAGTATATCTTAGCTTGGCTGATTACTCATTCATTCGTCATTTTGGGTTGGGTGGCTCGGCTAGTCAGTCTTGGTTATCATTTCTTTGTCTTGTTCTGCATCATGTACCTGCATAGATAGGTATTCCTAATTCCCCTGCCAGTAGGATGCCCGATCTGCCCCGCTCCATAGTCAAAATCAGTCATGTTAGTTGTAGCAGCTTCTTACCGATTAGTTCAGTTTGTACTGCTCCCTACTTTAGTGGGGCTATGCGCGACATGCCTACCTCCTAGCTAGCATATTGAAGTTCTTCTACGGCTTTCAGTCCATCTCTTTGTGGCTTCAAACTTGTACTATCACTCTTGTCATAAGGTATATTTGTTTGTAGTTTGTACTAGCACAGGACTAAGTCACTAACCACATGTTTTTCTGTTCTCATAGGTGCAGTGTTGTATCCTTTTAAGCTTGAAGATCACTAGGTAGGTGATCAATTGACTCAATGGGCCTGGAGGAGCAAGATGTGCAACCGGACGGTGGTGGAAAGCCCGGCGCCGTCAAGCCACCTACTCCGGATAACGACCAGAAACCAGGCAGCCCACGTGTATCAAACTGCAGCACCGACAGAGACTCCGGCCTCCCCCTCTGCCGAGTGTGCCACTGCGCGGAGCCCGATCTGAGAGGCGAGTCCGCTCTCGGTTTCTTGGGCATTCTACCGCCTTCTCCGTCGTGTGCCGACAAGGACTCGAGCAACGACGCCACTGCCAAGACCTCCACCAGCAAGGACGGCTCTGAAGCTCCGACGTTCCTCGAGTTCATAAGCCCCCAGGGGGAGATATTCGTGTGCGCTACTGACGTGGAGTCGGGCACTCTGCGTCCACAGGACGATGTCGTGACCCTAGGATGCTCTTGCAAGAACGAGCTGGCCCTCGCGCACTACGCGTGCGCGCTCAAGTGGTTTGTCAGCCACGGATCCACCGTGTGTGAGATATGCGGGAATGTTGCTGCCAATGTGAGGCCTGAGGATTTCAACAAGGTCCTCGCGTCATTGAAGGATTATGAGGCTCTGAGGGAGAGGACGTCTACTGGGCAGCTGTCTTACTCGCAGTATAGCGCGGATGCAGCTGTTGATCCGGTCGCCCTTGCGGCGATACGGAGACAGCGGCTTTGCGAGATATCTTCGTGGTTCAATCCTCACAATACACATGTGGTGTTCTCTCAAAGGCACAACGAAGAACTGGCAGTTAGCCCAAGTAATAATTCTGTAGAACTCGGTGTTGTCGCCGCAAGAGCAGCACACGCAAGGCGGAGTTTGGGGGGTACTGGAGTTTTTGTTGCTATTGCCCTTGGTTTTGTTCTTCTTGCATGGTTTGTTGCTCCACACGTTGGCAAGGTATCTATCCTTCATAGCTTCATTCTTATTTTCTGTGTTTGCTTTAGCATTCCAAAGTTATGCCGCTCTTTCTAGACAAGATCATTCAAATTTCTTCTGATTTTTGTTTCACAAGCACAGATAGACAAACCTTATATTTATGTTGAACAAAAGTGCATACAATCATTTTGGATGAACATTCAGGTGCACATCCATTCTAAGATGAACTGGTGATATTTTTAGTGGCATAAAGCAGCCGTTTTATTCTTGTGGTTCCTATCAATTTTACCTTCAGAATGTGGTGTGCATCTTAAAATTATCAGTGCATATTGCGGTCCACACCAACTCGTACTTTTCCATGTTATGATAGGCCCCTTGTTTTTTGACAAAACCGTATAGCAACGACCAGTGAAATTTCAGAAGTTAACGTGTGCTGTCTTTATTCATAAGTTGTGTGGTAGAGCACTGAACTCATTGTAGATCTAAAGTGTAGCTGTGACTTTATATCCTCAGGTTTTGCTATCGTCATGCTCATCATGTGAATTTGTTTTTCATTTTTTGTTTGTGTATGGTGCTATATGCATGTAGTATTGCCAAATCAGCATCAACTATTGATCAGAAGTGTGATGGTTTTCCTCATTTTTCGAAATTTCTGTGCAGAAAGCTGCTGCAATTAGTCTTCATATGCTTCTCGGAGGTCTATGTTCATTGACTATAATAATATCGCTGAGATTTGTAAGTACATATATGATATATCTTGTTTTCTTGTCAATATCCTGAACTTTTGTTGTGAGCACTTACTCAGAAATAACTGATGATACGTCCTGCTGGTGGCACTGTTTATGTGACTGACTGGTGCAACTTCCATCATCCTCTGTTTTTGCAGGTTTTCCCAAGAATCCAGTTTGGATCATTGCGATGCTGGGCCATCTTGTTTGTGTCCTGGTTCCTGGTCTTTGGAGTATGGGCTTCACGGACACGCAACGTACGCTCTTCATGACTAGTTTGCAGTATATCCTGTATCATATTGAGGAATTAGGATTGCGTCATGAGAGTGGCATCCACGGCAGTGTTAGGTATTGCATCCTTGTCTATATTCACTCCTCTATCATTTTTGTATTTTTGTTACATAAATATTTCAGATGTATGCGTTTGTTCAAGGAAACATATGATAGTGGGTGTAAATAGTTAACTTTCACTCATTCGTGACACAATTGGGCTACTATTCATCGTTGTAAAAATGAAAAAAATTAGTCTAAACTTTTTCCTGAGATTCTCATCATCGTCCTGGATCTTCTTTGGTGAAAGAAGTGAACTTGGGCAACTTTAAGACTGTTCCAACCCCTTTGCATGGTTTGCTCTCCTACCACATCCCTCATTTTGATACAGGTGGTCGAGTACCCTTTCTGGTACGCCGAGAAGGAGCAGGAGACGCAGGACCCTGTGGCAGACGCAGGTGTATACGCCCAGCTTGTAGACAAGGTAGAACAACACTAAGGACTGGATGTCTATATATGCCGAGGAAGATCAAAGATGTCATGTGTAATGTAAGCTGTAGATGTGAGTCGCTGAAGCAGAGGCATGTATAGGTGTGAGTGTGTGTATGTACGTACCTAAGTAGAGGAGGAACAGCGTGCCGCCGTCTTTGCAACGATGCCCGCGGTTCACAAGTTGCTCGAGCTGGAAGTCTGAGCAGTTTGCCGAGGATGCACTCCAGTGAAGCCTGAGAACGGGGAGTCGACGATGTTCCCCGTGGATAAGTTCCTCCGTGGACACTGGTCCGTAGTATCTGTGTGGTGTGAACCTCTTGACGCGTATGTGTGCCGCCATGACAAATTCTTTGTTCGACTGTGGTGTACTACTCTAGTTGTGCTGGTTTCCAGAATTTCGGAAGTTGACTTTTTTTTTTGAGCAAATACCATATATATTAAACCAGCAAATAGTACATGATTATATCGATTAGAAAAACAGTACTAAAAGAGACGAGCGAATCTTTGAGATCTTCAAACCCTTTCTTCTTCCGTGTCACAATCTTGTACTTTTCTGAAGGCAGCAGTAGAACAACGAAGAATACACCAAACCACAGACCTGTGAAGTTGACTTAATTCGCTAGAGAAAGTAGTAAAACCAAAACTAGGATTCAGAATCGTCTTGTTTTTTCTTGCCTGAATCAGATTCCAAACAAATTATATTTGGCTATGTTTTCTAAACATAAAGGGACATGTGACATTGCTAAGTCTATCATTATCTATATTTTTTTCCTAAGTAGTAAAAATTTGTTCTGCTCCTTCTACGCTCTAAGTATAAGTATACACATCTACGACTTAACTTGTCTATAGTTCGCCCGATTTAATTCTACATTTTGCACGTATCAGATAGGCACCGCCGGTGGGTCGATGCCCAGCGGCGACGGCGGCATGGCCTTCTTCTGCTGGACGACGATCACGGAGCCCATCTCCAGCGACTCATCCGACGCCAGGATGTCCCGACCGGGCCCATCTCGTCGCACTCGACCCAGCGCTCGAACCCTGCCACTAGCCCCGCCGGCTGCCGCCCGCCGTGACCCACGACGACCAGCGCGTACGCCCCGGCCATCCCGCGCAGCCCATCCACTACGTCCGCCGGCGCGCTGACCGCCTTCTCCACGTATGACGCGAGCTCCTTCGCCACGTACTCATGGTGGAACGCCGCCATGCAAACCTCGTCGGGATCGTCGCCCACGACGCCGGTGTCCACCACCACAGACACTTCCCCGTCGGAATGATCATGGGCGCGTGTCGCCTGCCTGCTTCCGTCGTCGGCGTGGTCGTGCTTGCTACGCTGCACGAAGCGGATGACAGTGAGGCTGACGGTGTCGTTCTTGACGAGGCGGCAGGCGAAAGCCACGGCCTCGCGGTCGTCGGGCCCGCCGAGGAAGACAGCGGCCACGTGGGTCGGCGCGGCGGCCCGGTCGTCGCGCTGGTTTCCCAGCGTCTCCTCGCTGGTAGATATCTTTGTCGGCAGCTGGAAGCTCGTGCCGGCGCTCCGGAACGGGCGGTCGGCGAGGACGGCGACGGTGCACGGCGCGCGCTCCAGCCCCCCAAGGCACAGCCGCCGGCGGTCCTCCCACCGGCACACCATCTTCCCGTCGTAGAGCTGCTCCTTGTGGTACGGAACCAGCAGTAAGTCCGCGCGGACCTCTTCCGTGCAGCGGCGGACGGTCTTCAGATTCGTGACGGGGCCACGGTCGCCGGCGTCGATCTGGCGGATAACGAGTCCGGTGACGGAGGCGAACAGGTCGACGGTCCAGTTCACCTGCGTGGCGGCGTCGTTTATGCGGTCCACGTGCTTGTCGCTGTCGAGCTGGACCCGCTCGTGGTAGCGCTTGGCGCCGCCAGTGCCGGCGCGGGCGTGCTTGCGCGCCGCGTCGTAGAGGTGCAGGACGTGCACGGCTGGCTGGACGCCGGGCTTGCTCGCCAGCAGCTCGACGAGGCTGAGCATCCCCGGCGCGCCGCGGGCGCCGTGCACGCAGGCGAGCATGTGCAGCTCCGTCGACTGGTCATCGGGCACCACCAGGCGCTCGAGCGACCTGTGGCCGCTGCTCAGGTACGCTTCCCTCTCCTTGCGGTAGATCACGGAGAACACCGGCCCGGCGATTACGGTGCTGATCATGCTCCCCATCACCATCGCCATCAGCGCCTGCTCCGCCCAGATCCCTTCCGAGCTGGCGAAGCTCATGTCGATCATGTTGACGTGGCCCTTGATGTTGAGGAGGACGCCGAAGCGCGCGGCGTCGCCGAGCGGCATGCGGAGGAACCTGGCGGCGCCCATGGTTCCAAGGCACTTGCCGACGAGGCCGAGGATGGTGAGGAGGATGGCCGGCACGACGACGGCGCCGGACATGGCGCTGAAGTTGAGCCGCATCCCCATGGTAGCGAAGTAGAAAGGCACAGCCAGCGCATGCAGCGGGTACGCGAGCGCGTGCATGACGGTCCTCGCCACGGGGCCCTCCCTCGGGAACGCCAGCCCCAGCAGGAGGCTCGCCGGCATCCCGTCGAACCCGGCCCGCCGCGAGAAGTTGCCGACAAAGGAGACGGCGACGAGGATCAGCGCCAGCTCCCAATTCCCGATGCGGTGCCTTCCGGCGTTGCGGCGGTTCAAGAACGCGACCGTCGGCCGGAGCAGCACGAGCGCGATGCCCACCTTGAGCAGCGCCAGCACGCCGAGGCCGAGCCGCTGCGACGCACTGTACCCGGGCGTCCGGGAGGAGGCCATCTTCATGCAGGAGAAGACGCCCTCTCCCACGATGCAGATGACGTTGCTGGCGATGGCGGTGGCAACGAGGAGGCGGCCGGTGCCCGTGGCGCCGAGGCCCATCTCGTGGACCATCCGCGAGACGTCGACGGAGGAGGTGTTGGCGATGGTGAGCATGAGCACGGCGGCGAGCAGCTCGGGCGACCTGACGGGCGTGTGCATCATGCTGCCGTACATCCCGCCCGACACGAAGGCGGCGAGGAGGAGGCACGTGGCGACGCTGGCGTAGGTGGCGACGATGCATCGGCGGCTGTCGTTCCAGAGCGCGGAGAGGTCGGCGTCGAGGCCGACGTAGAACATGTAGAAGATGCGCGCCTCGGAGACGTACCACTCATAGGTGTCCTCCACGTTCACCACGTCCACGTGCACGATCACCTCATGCAGGCCCAGGCTCCCCACCATGACCCCGGCCTGCAAGCGCAAAATGCTAAATTGATCACCGGAGACAGAGACGAGAGGATGCGCGTGTGCAATTAATGGGGGAATGTGGGTGCGTACGATGATCTGGGAGATGGCGCTGGGCTGGTTGTGGCGGCGGAGGGAGAGGTGGATGAACTTGCCGAGGGCGATGACGACGGCGGCCTGGAGGACGATGAGGAAGAGCGTGTCCAGGGACACGTTCTGGAGCTCCGGGTCCAGGTCGCAGTCGACCGGCTCGCCATGGCGCTGGTCAATTATTTCCTCCTTAATTAGTTCCGTCCGGCTCGCTGGCCGGCTCCGGTTCGTCGTGCTCGCGGATGACGACTTCGTCGGCGGCGGCAGCGCTCCGGCTAGAAGATGTCCAGGATCGTCTGGCCGTTCGTCGGTTCGTGAGGCTGGTGATCAGTTTGGCAATGGATGGTCGTGGTCTCGTCGTGGACGGCCACGGTGTTGGTATGCCTTTTCAAGAAAAAAAGTGACAAAGAAGCTTCGTCCTCCGTAGCTGGGCCTGAAACTGCTATGAACCCATGAGCCATGAAATCTTGATCGGCCTCGTCGTCTGATGGGCTGGCAGACGATACCCCGCTTCGTCTTTTATTTTCTCGGAGGGAGAATCCAGTATTCTACAGTCCCATCTCCTCGACCTCGAACTCGACAGCCATGCATGACCTCCCGGTTCGATAGCAGGGGGCAAGTCTTGTGTGGCTCTACTTCCGCCAACCTAGTTTGTAGGCCGTAGCGTTGTAATCTTGGGCGTGCCTCTTTGGACTTGTATTCAACTTCATCAATGAACTGAGAGAAAAAAAATTGTATGCTTGAGCTCGGTTAATTTTATTTGTGGTCAATGTACGGAAATCAGTTTTGGGTCATTGGAGCATATGATCCCACTACCGGAAAATCGTATTTTAAAATGTCAAAAAATTACAACAAAAATTTCGGGTGTACATACGGACAATTAGTGTTTGTATACAAAGTTTGGCGAAAAAAAATGACATTTTCTATGGGCTGTGTAAAAATAGCAAGTCCCTCTGCTCCAAAATGACTTTGTACGAAATATTATTTTGTCTTTTTTGCATAGCCCACAAAAAATGTCTTTTTTTCATGAAACAGATGCATAATGTCTTGGTACACCTCCGAAATTTTTGTTTGAATTTTTTTGACATTTAAAAATTTATATAGTTATTTTCATAACGTGTGTATCCAGACCCATGAGTCAAAACACCGTGTCCGTCAATGTATCACATAAATGGTTTTGGTTACCGGCGATAAATTTCGTTATGGTCGGGCAACTAGATTTCCCAAGCCCCTCGGTAAATGAGCATACCGAACAAAAACTAAAATTATTTTTGAATAGATAAATTGAAGCTTCAATTTTTTTAATTCAGTAAAAAAAACTAACTAGCTCTTGCTAATAAATTATTAACTCAAATTTTGTTTGAAAATTCATGTGGTAACCAGGGGGTATATTCCTGTATGGTATACACAAACCATGAACCCGCTCGGTAATTTTTTCCATTCAATAGTCAAAATCTTTGATTATAGCAACTAACAAACATGTGTACTAGCCAAACATTTCTGGGATACATGAATGTTTATTTAGATTCGCTGTGGCTAAGTTGAGAATAAATGTACTCGTGAGAGCGACTAGGACTCACTAGAGGGAGAATTAAGTTAACTCTCACTCACATGACCTTATGCAATTACATGTGTATCAGAATTTTTTAATTGTAACTCGCAAATCACGATGCAAATCTGATGGGATAAGAGTTGAGTGAGATCTAACTTAATTGTCACTCGAGTGAGGAATAGCAAAACCGAATAATAATAATTGTTGCAAGATGCCAACATTAGATTAGAAAAAGGACTTATTATTTACAGGATAGGAAAAAGACTGAAGGTAAAAAAGAATGGGGGGTTTCTTGTTTTACTGATGAATTTTGGTTTCTGCAAATGAGCGGGAGGGGGCTAGGGTAGGCAGGTAAGAATAGCCGGTCAACCAACGTGGCACGTGTGAGCCAGGGCTAGCTGCTGCTCCAGCCGCTGGATGGACATCGGACCGCCGACCTCGAACCTCATTTATATGCCGGGCCTACCCTCTTCTCCCTCTTCTCCCACCTCCATCTTTCTCTCTCTCTCTTCTCCCAGCTCCGTCCCTCTCTCGGGCGAGCGAGCACAGAGTAGAAAATGTATACAATTTATATTGAATTTTTATACTTTTATGTGTTTTATTTTTATCATGTTATAGTATTATAAGTATATTTCTAATTTATTCGCATTGTTTAACCAAATAATTGGTAGTATTACTAAATATTAGTTGTTGTGTTTTTTGTTTGTAGAATTTGTCGAAGATACTGAGCTAAATTTTGTAACAAAGTTCATTTCTGCAATGCACAATCTTTATAATTTATACATATTTTTGGTACATGTCTTGAAAGAGTACGATCTATCAAATGTCTAAGTAGCAGATTTTAGTGTATAATAAAGTAAGTATCTTTACAGAAACTTGTAGAGTATAAAGTGATGACACTACTTTTTCATGGTCAGAATTGTCTAGCGATTCAAAATTTTGCGAAATGTGCATTATTAGTACATGGTACTGAAACAACATTGCTTCGTCACACAGAATTAAACATGAAAATCTAGTTACATGGATTTTAATAAACCTACAGACTCACAGGAGAGAGAATAGTATGATAACTGAACTTGTTGTCGCTGGTCGATCGGTTTGTTCTTATGTCCCAAAAGGCCCGTGTTGTGTATTTGCTTCCGCAAATTAATTTTCGTTTAGAAAATGTAAGACGCTCATGATTGTTTTTCACCATCTTTAATTCACGTATTTGACTACTGATAATCCAAATGGTATAGATTGAGGTTGTATAAATAGCATCATTCATTATGTGGATTTTTTCATATGTATTTATACTATTTTTTAAACAATGTTATAAGTGAAAATCGTAGGCTAAGTCGTGCGTGGTTGACCAAATAAGTCATTAATGTTTTAGATTTTTTTTCAAGAGAGTAATGAATAGTAGCATACTGATTACTATATAATTTAACATTTTGGGCCCTTCCTTTTTGGGGGGCTGGGAGGTTGCATTTCTTGCTCAGCCTATGGGCCGGCCTTGGGAGGGAGCCGGGAGATGCGGCGGAACGGAGCTAGCACACCGTCAGGAAATTCTCATTCGTCGGTTTGTTTCTCGCGGATCGGGTCATCTTCGTGCCCAGCAACCCACCGCCGCCGTTTCTTCTCGCCGACGGGGAGATGTTCGTACTGAAGCACTATGCTTCCATCATGTCCGATGATCATCCATCCTATGTTCTTGGTTCAACTACCAAAAGTAGAGTGACACACTTGTGGACAAGATCACCCTTGCTATCATTGTCAACCTTTTCGCTCTACGACTTGGAGGCTCCTCGTGGCCTACATATTTAGATGCCTATTCCTCTTCTAGGGTTATTCTTGTAAAGGGTTATTTAAACTCTAGCTGCCATTGATAGTGGCATTCGCGAATGCTATTGTAGTCGAAAATCTCTGGTACAATTCATCCTTAAGTACTCATGTATTAGGAATAGTTTCTGTTTAAGCTAAATGGAGACCTCTTAAGGTAGGTTTCTGTTTAGTCTTGCCTGTCATGAACCTCTCTTATATAATCTAATATACACACACTTTTCATCACATATAGAAACAATATATGGATAAGACATGATTTTTTAAATACTCTTAACAATATAAAGTAATATTAAAGTACCTATGTGCAAAAGTTCTCTTAACAATATAAAGTAATATTGAAAAACAAATGAAATTTGAAATTTCCGAAAAAAAATCATGTCTTAATGGCTGCGCCGATGAGGCCCATATACAAAATCGTTGATGATAAGCTAGTAAGCTACTACCTTACTGCACGCTTAAAACTGCTACGAGCCCATGAAATCTTGATCGGCCTCGTCATCTGATGGGCTGGCCGAAGTATTCTACAGTCCCCATCTCCTCGAGCTCGGTGTTCAAAAAAAAAAAACTCCTCGAGCTCAAACTCGACAGCCATGGCGTCCGAGCTAGGGTTATCGCCACCGGCGGGGAAATACCAACCAGCGGCTCCCACCACCATCACTGATATCAGCGACGACCTCCTCCGCGAGATCTTCCTTCTCCTCCCGTCCCTCCCGAGCCTAGTCTGCGCCGCCCTCGCCTGCAGCACCTTCCTCCACGCTGTCAGATCGACCCCTACCTTCCACCGCCGCTTCCAGTCGCTCCACCCGCCCAGCTCCTCGGCTTCTTCATCGACCCCATCCACAACACTTTGCCAACCTTCGCCCCCCTCCACGGCCGCTCCGACCCGGACTTTGCCGCCGCCGTCCGTGGCGCCGATTTCTTCCTTACCCAGTTACCCGCCTTCAAAAAGACAGCAGCGATTCCACTCCCAGGTGGCAGATACGGAGTTGCCACGGCGGCTACGTCGTACTCGTCAGCCAGAACACCAACCAAATCGCTGCCTACAACTCCATCACGAGGAACTCCTCCTCTCCCGCTGCATGGAGTTCCACATTGTCTTCTCCGAAGATGACCAGGGGGTTCCGTGTGGTCTGTGTCCCACATTCGCCGCTGCTCCTCGTTGTCTTCTCATCAGCCACCAGGGAGTGGCAGGTTGTGCATTCGGTGCAGACAGAGCCACTGCTCACGTCTTAGAGCATCTCTAACAGAGCCCTTAAAACGCGAAAACCCTTAAAAGTCTGGCGACTTTATAGGTCGAACCCGGTTTTGTGGCCAGAGCAGAGCCTGTAAAAATTTGCGAAACTGTAAACGTTTTAAAGGCCCCCTCAAACGTGAGCCTCCAACCTGTGTCTTTACAGATTTGAGGGCGATATACAGGCCACGAACTGGCCGGAATTCTTCGTCCTCTCCTCACGCCGCCGTCCGTACCAAATACTCCAGCCGTCGACTCCTCGCGTCTCCGGTAAAATCTTGCACTGCCGTTCAAAGATTCACAGTCGCCGCGCTCGAGATACGACCGTGCAGGCGAAAGTCGGCTCCATACGTGCCGGAGCGAGCTCGACCGGAACGACGGAGGACCAGAACGAGCTCGGCCGGAACGACGAGGTCAGAGTTGGCCGCTGACAGCACCGAGGGGCTTCGTGCGTGCGCCGGAAAGTTAGCTAGCTGAGCTCCTGATGGATCGATTGGACTTCGTGTGTGTGCCGGTAGCTAGCTGAGCTCCGGATGGATGGATCAATTGATGCACCGCAGTTAGCTAGTTGAGCTCTTTTGGATCGATCGATAGCTAGACCAGTCACGCGCACACGCAGCACGACGGCGGCTGTTGTACGCATCTGGTATATGAATCGGTGGAGTGTAGTATACAAAGGATTGGGGAATGTATGAGGAAGAAGAAGACTACAAAGAATATTTAGAGAATATTCTGTTTTACAGTTCGGCTATACGGTTTCTGCTATGGCGTGACTCGTTTTGGTCCAAAAAATGCGAGATTCGCTAACCGTAAAATGGTTTTAAGATTCCGTGGTTTGAGGGCTCTGTTAGAGATGCTCTTACATCGGTAAGCAGGTCAATGAATCCGTTTACTGGAAACACAGGAGACAGCCCTACATACTCGTTCTCAACACCGCGACAGTGCAATTCTCTAGAGTGGATCTGCCGCCATTTTTGGTTGGTCCTAGTCTATTTAGGCTTGGTCAGACCAAGGATGGGAAGCTCTGTATGGTTGGCGTTGGCACAGATGACTCCAATGCAAACATAGGAACGCTTTTCGTTTGGTTTTGGAGAGCCGACGATGATGATGATGGTGTTGAGAAATGGATGCTGGAAGGAAAATTTACACTGAATGCATTCATTGATGCCACAAAGTGTTCGCGGGAAGGTGATGCCACCGTGCGGATTGAGGCATTTATTGATGGGTTTGTGTACCTGTCTATTGAGTATGATGCGAATGCCAAGTACATCCTATCCTTCTGCCTCGAAACAGCGAAACTGAACAAGCTCTATGATGGTGGATATGCAAGCCCTGTCGATCCCTACATCATGGTGTGGCCTCCTTCATTGATATGCAACAAGGTGAGCTATTTCTTGATTATCATGGTAAAATTTTCTTCATCAGACGCCTGCTCCCTCGATTTTATGCTGTTAAGTTACTTGAGGGCGTTGGATTATTGTATGCATGTGCAAACCTTCCATTGATTTGACATTTTGCAGTTATGGTCAACTGTTTTTTATGTTGTTGCACAGCAATGCCTGATTCTAAGTCTAGCTACACTAACATGTCTGCTTTGCGTAACTATATTATTTCAGCTGCAGTATAACTTTATCATGTGGTTTGTGTAGATTAATGATAGAAGAAAGATATACTGGAGCTGCCTTTATCATAGTTGAGGCTGGAAATTCCTCTCCAATAAAATTCTGTGTACTCAATGATTTGTTATGCTGACAACTATAAGGCGTTGGTGTAACAATATCTTGTATCACTTTCATTGCTTAGAGCAAGGCTAAATAACTCTATCCTGTATCATTGGAATATGTAGCCTTGCACAAATTTTCTATACACATACTTGAATTTTACTTACTCTAAAAGTCATTTTATGCCTCAGGAGGATTCAAAAACCAAAAGTTAGTCGACTGTGGCAAATGATGGTCCTGTGGGCACAGAAGAATCTCGTTCTGTTCTTGTCAAAGCTCTGCACTTGTACAAATAAGGTTTGATTAACGCCGACGGGGCAAAAGTGGTGGAGATAGAGGCCTTTTTTTACTTCCTATCAAGGATGAGAAGAAGTCCTGTGTGTGCAAGACCACTACTGTAGATGCATAACTGAACTGTGAGAGATCATGTCTTGAGGAAGTGTCGACTTTGACGACTACAGGAAAAGGAAGAAAGAAAGAGCTGGTGACAAATGTGTAAGGGGAAGCTGTCAAGAGTTGTTGCCTATACCCTCCTGTTGACCAGTAGAACTGTGTATTTCTTCTGATGAGATATTTTCTTGTTTAAACCTGTTTCTACTTCAGTTTTTGGATTATGTGAAGAGGGCAAGAGGCTAAACTGTGGACTAGTTTCATAGACTCGTAGGTAAGCAAAGATACACTGGAGCTGATCATAAGCTATGTCTAATGTGTGTAATCGTTAGTCTTTCTACTTGGCAAGATTCTAAGCCATGAGCTTTATCTTCCTAGAGGTTTGCAAGTAACTGTATGAGGTTTATCTTCCTGGAGGTTTGCCAGTAAGTGTTTGAGGTTTACTACTCAGAGAAGCAAGATCATAGCATACTTCTCACTTCGCAATTTGCATGCTTTAAGAAAGCATACAATCAACTCAAACGGGCACCTCCATTTGGAATTTTACCCTAGTGACTAATCTAACTAGAGATCATAGCCTTGATGATGTGAAGATACTTGAAACTAAGTGAGAAGACAGTTATTCGTTTACCTGTCTCCTCAACGATTATTCACTGCCAGTCTGCTGTAAACGGACGTAATTGTTCATGGTATTGGCTGTGAATCACAGCCTGTGATGCATGTTACTGGTCATTGCTTTGGTCTCCATGTTCACTTGTATATACTGTATAGTCTTCTGGTAGTATTGTGGTGTTTCATCTAAAATACGCTGTGCCTCGGGTACCAGCGCACCTGATATTTAAAAAAATTAGTAATTCAAAAAAAAGTTCAAAAAATTCCGAATCTTTCGGCCGGGCAAAAAATATAATCAAGTATTGTGTCCGTACAAAAAAATTCGCCAGAAAATAACTTTAGTTACAACATGGTAAAATATTTGCCAAAAAGACGCGATATACCGAAAACCTATAATGGAGCCCGGGCCCGGGCTACATGGTGCCCGTTTTTCCAAAATTCAAAATCGACATTTAAGTTTCCAAAAATTAAGAATAAATAAATAAATTTTCAACTCCAAATTCGTTTTATTTTGGGCTGCATAAAAAAGACAAATAGGTGGATCTAGGTGGTGAACAATACACAATTTTAAAATTTTGAAAATTTCCCGATTTGTCTTTCTTGTATAGTCCAAAATACAACGAATTTTAATGTAAAATTTTGCACGCTTGTATATCTCGACACTATCTACATCTGTGATTTTTTTTCACGATTTTTGGAAACTCAAAAATGTAAATTTTTATTTTTCAAAGTAACAGACTCCATGTAGGCCGGGTTCCAAAAATCCACTCTGGCTATATACATGTTATATTCGTCAGAGATTTAGGCAAGGCAACATGCTTATCTACTCCGGACACAACTCATGTGCCCTCTTTACACCACAACCAGCACACAACCTATGTGTGTGTTCACACTATAGCCTGCACACAACCTATGAGTGCAGTTTACACCATGACAAGATTACATCAGGCCAACGTGTCCAGGACAATCCACCAGATTCTCTGCCTTCACAGCGTAAAAGGGCACCCCACCTGGAAGTCTGAAAGAAAATTGGCATTTCTCCAACCCAGCAAATTAATGACACGAACCGGCAACAACAAAGCTTATGCCTGGCCCGTAGCACAAAAGAGACAGATTGGACGAGATCTTGAGACATTGAGTTGTGTAACAGCACACCAAACCATCCGTGTTTGCATCTGCCGAAGGATTGGATGCTGCATTGCAGAAAGCTTCCAGGGCTGCCGGCAAATAGAGTACCAGTTTGTGAACCTGATTAGCAGCAGCATCATTAATAGAACTGGACAGTTGTTGTTCCTGTAAACGTTGCTCTCATTTACCTGCAGATAGAATAGCTAAAGCAGCACAATGAACCTGAGAAAACGACCAAAGTTTTGTATTCAAAAGCATATTATTCCGGGCTTTCCAAAGCATCCATGAAGTAGCAAAGATTTTATTAACTGAAACCTCAAGGTGCCCACTAGCTAGTTAAATCTGAATCAGGCTCGAAGGATAAAGGTTTTGATCAAAACTATCTGTTCTAAAACCAAAGGGATAAGCGAACCACACTGCTCTAGCAAAAAAAAAAACAGAAAAACAAATGAGCATGAGTCTTGTAACTCCACATGTAGAGCATTCTTTTTTTTTGAAACGGAACTGCAGGAGCTCTGCCAAGACTTTATAGATAGAAAGGGTGAAAGAACTACAACTGAGAAGCCAACAGATTGGCTAGTCAGGAACACCACGTACAGAACTCACACAAAAATATTTGCAGCTCTGAACCTAGAAATCTCCTGTCGTGCTAACTGTGCCACCGCGTTAACTCTCAGCTCAACATTTTGGAAAATCCTCCGGTTGCGCTCATTCCAAATGTTCCACAGTATATAGGCCGAGACCGTGGTCTGCTGGGCGGTGCACTGGTTGGAACCCTGCCCATTCAGGTGCCACCATTCCTGGATGCTGTTGGCCGACGCAGCGATCACTGCCACTCTCGGGTCCATGGTGGCAAAATTTGCCCAGACCTCCTTTGAGAATGGGCAGAACAGGGTTAGATGAGCGGCATCTTCCAGGACCTGGTTGCAGAGATTACACTTGTCGCTGTGGTTCCAACCCCTCTTCAGAAGCCTATCCGCAGTCCACTGACGGTTTTGGAGAATGAGCCAGATGAAAAATCGCACCTTCTCCTCCACTTTTGTTTTCCAAACTTTCTCAAGATCAGAGCATTCTTTTTGAATATGTGCAGAAAAACAAGAAGCTCGCAAACCTGAGGCAACTGCTCTCCTAATTAACCTCCACACATTGATAGCCTGAAGAACAAATCAAGGCTACGATCTCACAAAAACAAGTTCGTTGCACCAGAGTAGACTAAATTTACAAACTGAGATGTAGAAGCACTAATCTAGGATTCGTCCTATTTTGTGACATTTTGCTTGCATGCCTAACGTTTCCTCGGTATTAAGTATATCTTACTGGTTCTTAAAGGTATGCAAGTAGTCACGACGGAGCAAAACTATGCAAATAAGCTCATTTCTCTGTGAAATAACCCCAAATAATAACTGGTAAACTAAAAAAGCTCTCTGCAACATCAGTGCCATGGTAATACGCTTCACAGGAAAAACCAAGCAAAAGTCGACACTTCACAATATACGGTCACTTGCAGTTGCCAGCTATGCATCATAATCAGTGATCTTGACTTTTGCTTCATTGCCATTAATAAAACTTGCATTATCACATCTCTGAGACAGGAACAGAGGGAGTTTCACTTGTGCCCAAAGAACAAGCATACAAAACACTCTCTCCAGTAATCTTGGTTTGTTAATCCTCCTAAGGCATAAAAGGATGGTTAGCATTTGTATGAACAAATCGTAAAAGCTATAAATTCAAAGATAGACAAGTTTAGCATCACACAAGCAATGGAAATAAAAATATGTCACACCATTGTGATTAGCATTACAAATTTTCGTTTACACGGAAGAGAACTTTCCAGCCTCAAATATTGGGCATGCAGCACTTTATATCCTTGAGCTAACACATAATTTGCATGCTAAAAAATTAAAACAGTGCATCCTCGTACTAATATACAATTTGTACTCTTGTACAATAAGTTACACATATCAGACACGTGAATATGTTATTGTATCTGGATTTCGAATAAGTCATTGATGTGCCACAAAATAAAAACAATCTACCATAACTGCAAAAAGGTGAAATAATTAAATGAAAGATTTTCACAACAGTACGATAATCCAATGCTACCAAGTAAATTAAAAGCAGACAATCAGAGATCAAACCCTCTGATTGCAATGATCTTGGAGCATGTGCTCACCTTGTTGCAAACCAAAGAAGCAGGCCACGGCATGATATAGGGATGAACAGCGGGTGCAGATGCACCGTCGAAGAGCGTGTTCATCTTTGCAGTTTCCAGGCAGAAGGATAGGAGCGACCGAGCATGCGCATCATAGTCGGCGGACAGGTACACGGAGCCATCGATAACGGCCTGAACATTGACTCTAGCATCGTCCTCAGCAATTAATTTACTCAGTGGAAAAGTATCGTCCAAAATCCATTTCTCAACACTGTCGTCATCATCGGCTCTCCAGACCCAGACAACAAGAGATCTTATCTTTGCATGGTAGTTATCTGCGGCAACCAAGCAGAGCTTCCCATCCTTGGTGTGACCCATCCTAAATAGATTATAGGCTATTTCTCTGAAAAACGGGGGCAAATTCAGTCTAGAGAATTGCAGCGTCGCGGTGTCGAGAATGAGTACACAGGCTTGACTAGTGTGTTTCCAGTAAACCAATCCATTGAGCTGAGTGCCAGCGTCAAGTTCGTGTCCATCATCATCCGTCTCCACCCACGGCAAGCTCTGCCACTCCCTAGTGGCCGATGAGAAGACACCGATGTACGCCGGAGTGTATCGGTGTTGAACACAGAGCACCCGGAGCAGCCCTTGGTCGTCTTCGGAGAAGAGGATGTGAAACTCGATTTCGTTCCCCATTACTACTGGTGGCGGGGGGAAGATGTCCAGTGCGCGCGTGAGGGGGTTGTAGGCAGCCATCTGGCTGGGGATCATGGCGTAGTTGACAAGGACGACGTAGCCGCCGTGGCAGCTCTGAATCTCCCACCAGGGCTTGGCGCCGCCTTCTGGGAGGCGGGTGAGCGAGAAATCGGAGCCGCGGACGGCGGCGGCAAGGTCCGGGTCATCGGAGCCGCTGCGGAGGGGCGCGAAGGTTGGGAAGGCGGCGTCGAAGGGGTCTACGAAGAATCCGAGGATCTGGGGCGGATGGAGCGCCTGAAAGCGACGGCGGAAGGGGCGGGTCGATCTGACGGCGTGGAGGAAGGTGCGACAGGCGAGGGCGGCGCGGACGAGGCTCGGGAGGGAGGGGAGGAGGAGGAATACCTCGCGGAGGAGGTCGTCTCCGATGTCGGTTATGGTGGTGGGTGCCTGCGGCGGGCGTTTCGCCGGCGGCGGTTGCCCTAGTTCGGAGGCCATGGATGTCGAGTTCGAGCTGGAGCTTCTTCCAGTTTGATCTGTTTTCAGGTTTTCACCGTTTGATCTGTTTTCTGTAGCTTCTTCCGGTTTTTATGTTGGTTCTTTTTCTGTGGTGTTTTTCTTTTGGGTTTACCTCTTCCTTTTTCATGTAGGTTTTATCTCTTTTTATGTTTGATTTTCTTTTTTTTTCTAATTCTTTATTGTTTTATTTTTATTTTCCCTTTTCTCTCTTTGTTTTTTAAACTGCTCATGTAGGGGGAAACTCATGATCTTTAAAAAGTTGTTCAGAATCTAAAAAATAGGTTCATGAGGATCGGGGGGAATGCTACCGGCGTTAAAAAATACCCACAGTTTCAAAACAAATATGTTCACGGTTTCAAAATTTTGACGGATTCGAAAAATTGTTCTCGAGAGCTGAATAAATGTTCAAAGGTTTGAAAACAAGTACACTCACTAGTTAAAAAAATGTTTAGGGGTCCAAAAAATCACGGGAGTTCTAACAATGGTTACTGCATTCAAAGAATGTTCACGATTTCGAGTAAATATTTATGATTTCGTAATATATTCACAGCTTGACAAGCATGGATTTTTTTATCTATTTAAAATAATGTTCACGTGTTCACGAAAGTATGAATTTGTTACGAAAATGTTCACAAGTTCGAAAAATGTTTTGTTGCGATTCAAAAAATTGAAGAGGTTTAAAACTATTGCGGATTCAAAAATATATTTACAATGGTTTCAGAAGTTTTCATGGGTTTGAAAAATAATATGTTTGTGCATTGGTTTCAGAGTTGAAATGATTCACGTTTCAAAAAATGTTCATGTTTTTCTAAAACAAAGTTTAAAACAAAAAAGATAAAAATAAAACTATTTAATTTTTTCAGACATGTAATACTTTTAGCTACACGTGCAGCCACTCAGCAAGGGCACGGGAGGATGCTCGGCGGCATTGGGAAGGCGCGGGGATTGATGGAATCGACGGCAGCAGTAGAGGTCAGCCGGAGGTGAAGAAATGAAGAAGGTTCGCTCGATTCCTTCCGTCCTGGCTTGAAATACTGCAGTTTTGGGGCTTGTTTGAGATATATTTATCGGTCGCTCCTGAGGATGTGCTGTTGCTTCAAGCAGGAGGGAATCATATTTCTGTCATGTGACCCGTCCCAGGAATAGACTCTTGAGTTTATGTATCTTGGAACAGAGGAAAAGGAAGAGGAGGCTGGCTCTGGCAGTCTTGCTCTTGTTTGCTCCTTCTCAGGTAATCTGCTTACTCTTTCTGGAGTACTTCTTCATCTCTGCTCACATTCTCCTGTTGTGCTAAATGATCAGGATTTTGAATGTCCCCTCCTTCTGTTTTTGTCTGTCACACAAGCTTGTGCTGCTAGGACAGATTGTGTCAGGTTTTCCGACTACAAGATGTTAGATTGATCTCTTTCCCGTGTGGGGCCCAACGGCCCACCGGGCCCCTTTTGACCTGCGCCCTGATCGGGGGCGCCCAGCCCACTATGGCTGGCGGGCCCCTGTCACCTGCGCTATATAAAGAGGTGGGGGCCGGCGGCACGCATTATGAGGTTCGTCGCGAGTCGTACACCCCATCGACACACCTACCGATCTAGGTTAAGCGCAGTGCTGACGGGAAGCTCCGCCGCTGCCACTGCCCACTCTCTGCCATCACCGTCGCCCTCTACCATGGCTGACACGACGGGATCGTCCAGCCAAGGCGAAGGTATCTCAATCCCTTCCCATCTCTATGTTTCCCCTCTCTCGGACATGAAATACATCAATTCCTACAAGTACTACCGTAGAGGTTCTAGACTAGATGATCCTAGGGATTTAACATTGGTATCAGAGCCATTGCTAGATCGTAGATCCTTTCGGTAGTAAAGAAAAGAAAACAGAAAGTTTCTCCCGTAGATCCCTAACCCTAATCCTAAAGGGAAAAGAAATACTCACCAGAAGGCCCTCGGGCTCGCCGGAAAAGATGAAGAGGGCACCGCGGCCAAACCGCTCGACGGCGGCGCGCTCACCGCAAGAGGAACGCGTGACCGGCGAGGGGGATGGCAACGACGCCACAAACAGAGCGGCCGTCGGACGGTGTGCGCGTGGCACACGTTGCTGGCGCGTTGCGGCCGTCGCCGACGAACGCCCAGGGCGCCAGGGGACGGAGGGGGCCGCAACTGCTGGCTCTCTCTCTCTCTCTCTCTCTCTCTCTCTCTCTCGAAGTGGGCGAAGAGGTAGCGGTGGCGGAGAAAAGGAAAGGAGGTTGGGGTCGCCGGCGCGCATCGGTGCCTCGCCGTCACCGGCAGGCCGGCGGCGCGGCGGACGAAAACCCTAACCCTAACAGACGCACGGGATAGAGGAGAGGAGAGAAATGAGCTAGGGTTTCAGGTTCCGGCCGGTCAATTGGTTTTTGATCAACCGAGAAGCGCGTTGGACCGTCCGATCAAACGGACGGCCAGGATCCAAACCCTAGCGCGCAGATGGGCCGTTGGGCCGAAAGTCAAATGGGCCGCGTAGAGCGCTCCCGTGGGCCGCGTCCGCGTCGCTCAGGCGGCAGATAAAGAAAAGGCCGTGGGCCGCGCGTTTCCACTTCGGGCCGAAAAGAACAGTTTTCTGTTTTGTTTTCACCGGAAGCTGTTTTATCTGTTTTGTCCAAATTTTTGGGCAAATTTCATCCAGTTTTTCTATTCAAAATTATCCAACAAATTTTTTGTTTAGAGAACTTAAAAGTGACAGAAATACTTCTGAAAAGTATAAAGTTCATGAATTTTTATTCATGTTTTTCCGCTGCAAATAAATAAAGTGCACTTAAAGTGTAAATAGAAATAAAGCAAAAATTAATTTTAAGAGCATATTAAAGTGATTAAAAATTATGATTATGTTATTTTATGACCAACGTTGTTAATAACATAATCATGATTTATTGTTGTTATATGTGCATTTATTTCTATTTTCTGCCCAACGGTGATATAGTTTTAATTGCACAAACGGTTGTATGTTTTAATTTTGACCAACGTTGGATTATTACATGCAATTGTTGTTATGATCTCACTCATTGTGGTTTTCAGGAGGGTACTACTTGATGAGCTGCATCAAGGATGTTCCAACCCTCAGAGGTGATAACTACACTGAATGGAGAAAGAAATCGACTTGGCTTTTGTTTGTGCTGAGGTGGACTGGGTTGTGGACACTCCACAGCCGTCAAACCTACAGAGCCAGTCAGAGATGCAAAAGATGATGATGCATGGGAGAAAAAGAAGAGGGATTATGCTCCATTGGAGATGTCATATACCCTCGATAACAAAAAGTGGCTCACCGCCAATAAAGTGCATGGCTTTCATAAAGAACACAATTGAGCACGCTATTGGGCTCAATTGCAGAGTGTGCTTCCGTAAGGGAGTTTCTTGAAAGATAAAGAGCCAGTTCACTGGTTCTTCAAAGATATATGCTACAAGCAGCTGGTGACAGAAAAGTACACAGGAGGTGGACATGGCATAAGAGAGCACATCCTCGGATGAGCAACATGGCAGCTAAGCTTAAGCCCATGGACGATGATTTGGAGCTCAAGCCTGCACTCCTTGTTCACCTGGTTATGGCTTCACTGCCAAAAGAGTTTGACACTTTTGTCTACAACATGTCGCCTGAAAAATGGGACATTGAAAAGACAATAGCCATGTGTGTGCAAGAAGAGGAAAGACTTAAAGCCTCACATGGTGGTTCTCTGAACTATGTGAAGGATAATAAGAAAAAGAACTACAATCAAAGTAGCAATGGTTCCCCTTCAAAGCCACATGGAAAAGCTCCCACGCATTATCAGCATCAGCAGAAGTCTCTTCCAGTGGACAAAGATACATGTCTCACTGTAAAAGACTGGGCATTACAAGAAAGATTGCCCTGTTTGGCTAAAGTCCATAATGGCAAAGGAGGTAACAACATTGTTTCCTTTGTAAATGAATCCTTGTATACACAGTTTTCGAAATCTACTTGGTGGATTGACTCAGGTGCAACTGTTCATGTTGCAAATTCATTACAGGATTCCATTCGACGCGGACTACGCAAAGAGGCGAAAGATGCATTGAAGTTGCAAATGGAGTTCAAGCAGACGTTGAAGCTGTCGGCGACATCTCCCTGGAGTTAGCTGATGGATTCACGATTCTGCTTAGAGATGTTTTATATGTTCCTTCATTACACAGAAACTTGATTAGTGTTTCATGTTTGGACAAAGATTATTATGAATGTTATTTTGGACATGGCAAGTGTGCCATATGGTTTAATAATGCTTATGTGGGTGTTGCTTTACTTCACAATGAGCTTTATTTATTATCCCTACGTGAAAAAGTGTATTCTGTGTGTAATGTGAATGAGCATGTTTCCGCCGGATAAAGAACAAAAGAAAAGAAAGAGAACTCATGACTCATCGAAATTATGGCACTGTCGCTTGGGCCATATTTCGAGGGGGAGAATAGAAAGTCTAGTTAAAAATGAAATTCTTCCTCCATTAGAGTTCTCAGACTTAGAACAATGCATAGATTGCATTAAAGGAAAGTATGTAAAACAAATAAAAAAGGGTGCAAACCGAAGCACAGGAACACTAGAAATCATTCACACTGACATTTGTGGACCATTTCCTGTGAAAAGTGTGGATGGCTATGACTCGTTTATAACATTCACAGATGATTACTCCCGATATGGTTATATTTATCCAATCAAAGAAAAGTCTGAAGCGTTGGATAAATTTAAGATATTCAAAGCTGAAGTAGAAAATCAGCATGATAAAAGAATAAAGATAGTGAGATCTGACCGTGGGGGGGGAGTACTACGGTCGGCACACTCCATATGGCCAAGTCCCTGGACCTTTTGCGAGGTTCTTACAGGAGACTGGCATAGTGGCCCAGTATACAATGTCGGGCGACCCTCAGCAAAATGGAGTAGCTGAAAGGCGTAACCGTACACTTATGGATATGGTGCGCATATGATGAGTTACTCCACCTTGCCATTGGGATTATGGATGGAGGCGCTTAAAACCGCCATTCACATTCTCAATAGAGTACCAAGCAAGTCGGTGCCCAAAACACCGTACGAGTTGTGGACAGGAAGAGTACCCTCTCTACAACACTTCAGGGTGTGGGGGAGCCCAGCTGAGGCCAAAGTGTTTAATCCAAATATTGCAAAGTTAGATCCCAAAACAGTCAGTTGCCACTTCATTGGCTATCCTGATAGATCAAAAGGTTTTCGTTTCTACTGTCCAGACAGATACACAAAGTTTGTAGAAACAAGACATGCAGTCTTCTTAGAGGACGAAATGATGAGGGGGAGCATGGTAGCTCGGAAAATTGATCTTGAGGAGAAGAGGGTGTGCGCACCTTTTCGATGATTCAGGAGCCATTTTTCACACTACTGTTGTACCTGCACCGACAATTCCTGAGGTTGAGGTGCAAGCACCTGTTGTAACTCCACCCGTGACAACTATGGGTGAAGATCCGGAACCTGTCCGTCAGGAGCCGACTGAACCCGTTGTTGAGCATGAAAGGGAGGTGCAACAGCCACTTTTAGAAAATGAGGCCCCTAGAAGGTCTAAAAGAGCTAAAAGATCAGCTATTTCACTGATTATAAAGTTTATAACACAGAAATAGCTCATATGGAGGTGATCCCACTTCATATGAAGAAGCCATGAGAAGCCCTCACTCATCGAAGTGGGTGGAGGCAATGGAAGACGAGATGAAATCGATGAGTTCCAACGATGTTTGGGACTTAGAAGATATTCCTAAAGGAGCCAAAACAGTAGGCTAAATGGGACTACAAAACTAAGTATGACTCTAAAGGGAATGTAGAAAAGTATAAAGCACGACTTGTGGCAAAAGATTTACACAAAGAGAAGGGGTAGATTACAATGAGCATTTTCCCCAGTCTCATGTAAGGATTCCTTCAGAATCATAATGGCATTAGTTGCACATTTTGATTTAGAGCTACATCAAATGGATGTAAAGACGGCATTTCTAAACGGGGATTTAAAAGAAAATGTTTACATGAAACAACCCAAGGGTTTTATCATGGAAGGCAAGGAAGATATGGGATGCCGCATGAAGAAATCCATTTATGGATTAAAGCAAGCCTCTAGACAGTGGTATCTAAAGTTTAATGAGACAATTAAAGGTTTTGGATTTAAAGAGAATGTTGAGGATAACTGCATTTATGCAAAGTTTAAAAATGGGAAATATATTTTCCTAATCTTGTATGTGGATGATATCTTGCTTGCTAGCAGTGATGTTTGTCTGCTACAAGAAACAAAGAAGTTCGTATCCTCAAATTTTGATTTTTTTTCGATAAAGGGATTTGATTACTTAAAAGTTTTAAGCATTACACCCGGCCTCTGCATAGCTAGGATGCACACAGCCACAAGCTCACGAGTACCCAATTCTGAAATTTAAAAAGGTGAATTACATATCATAATGAGAAACTGTAAAGCCGCCTAAGATGATGGTAGGTCGATCCGGAGACTATGTTGCCATCCATGCCGGGAGAATAAATCCTTGGCCGCAGCCTCCAAACGTAATGCCACCTCCAAAAACAAGTCTCGCTGCTCCATACGCTGCAGGGCCGACCATGCTCGTAGCGTTGCTGTACACCGATAGATAACCTACATAATAGAAGCATTTTTATCGTTAAAAACCTTGTCATTTCTACATAGCCACAACGACCAAATAACGGCAATCGCTCCCACCCTACTGAAGAGTTTAAACGTAGGATCCACCCCGTTTAACCAGTTGCCAAAAATGTTTGCAACGGTACGCGGGGGATGTAAGGTAGAACCTATCTGGATGGCTGACCATATAGACCCGGCGAACTCGCACTAAAAGAATAAGTGTGTAATAGTCTCGTCGTGTTGACAGAAGACGCACTTTTTACTTCCGTCCAATTGCGTTTGGCAAGGTTATCTTTTGTAAGAATTACACCTCGACGGAGATACCACGCAAACACCTTAGTTTTTAGCGGGATCTTCATCTTCCAAATTTTGTTATTATCCTTAATATCGACTGGTACTTCGGGTAAGATTAATGCTCTGTACATAGAATCAACCGAGAATTTACCATTCTTCGTAAGATTCCATTGAAATTTATCTGGACCTTCCGACAGATGGATGGAATCCAATCGGATGAGCAAAGCATTCCAGGATGCTTGTCTTGTTCCAAGTAAACTTCTTCTGAATGATACATTTGGTGGAGAGGTACCCAACACCTTAGCCATCGTGTCGCTCTTGTTTCGTACAATAGCATATAGAGCCGGATATTGTTCTCTAAGAGTGGATTGGCCTAGCCATTTATCCTCCCAGAAGCAAATTTCCGATCCATCCCTAATTGAGAAAGATCCTTGTGGAAAAAAGAACTTCTTCGTAGCCATAAGGCCTGCCCAGAAGTGCGAATCGCCAGGTTTCCAAAAAAAACTTGAGATACGGCTTGAGATCCCACATACTTTCTTCTAAGGAGGGTTTGCCAAACTCCATCTTCAGAAAGAAGCTTCAAGAACCATTTACCCAGCAAAGCTCTGTTCTTGACCTCAAGGTCATGAATTTCGAGCCCTCCTTGGTCTTTAGGGCAGCAAACCACACTCCACTTAGTAAGCCGATATTTTTTCTTCTCACAATCCCCTTGCCAAAAGAATCTAGACCGGAAATAATTCAATCATTTTAAGACTCCTTTGGGTAATTGGAAGAATGAAATCATATACAGTACCATGTTTGTTAGTACCGAGTTTATGAGAACCAATCTTCCACCCAGGGATAAGAGTTTGCCTTTCTAGCTATTTAAACATATTTGAAGTCTTTCCTCCACCTTTTTCCACTCAGCATTTGTAAGTCTCCGATAATGAATCGGAATACCCAAATAGTTGATAGGAAATTGTCCTTACTCGCAGCCGAAAAGTTCAGCATACAAGGCGGCGTTTTCTTGAGCCTCTCCAAAGCAAAACAGTTCACTTTTATGGAAATTAATCTTAAGACCCGAAAGTTGCTTGAAGGCTGACAAAATCAGCTTTAAGTTACGAGCTTTTTCGATGTCATGTTCCATAAAAAGAATTGTATCGTCGGCATATTGAAGAATCGATAAACGACCATCGACTAGATGTGGAATCACACCTTCAATTTGGCCCTCAGCTTTAGCGCATTCAATCAAGGTAGCCAACAGATCAGCCACTATATTAAATAGTATTGACGATAGCGGGTCACCTTGTCTAAGTCCTTTTTTCGTTTGGAAGAATTTGCCAGTGTCATCATTGACTTTAATGGCTACACTTCCTCCCGAAACAAAGCTATCTATTAACGCTCTCCACTCAGTAGAAAAACCTTCCATTCTGAGGGTCTGCTGAAGAAAAGACCAATTGACTTTATCATAAGCTTTCTCAAAATCAATCTTAAGAATTACCCCATTCATCTTTTTCCTATGTAGTTCGTGAACAGTTTCATGTAGGATCGCCACCCCATCAAGGATGTTACGACCTTGCATAAACGCTGTCTGAGACGGACGAACCACATGATCCACCACACTGTTCAATCGAATCATAGCAATTTTGGTAAATATTTTAAAACTAACGTTAAGGAGGCATATAGGTCTGTATTGTTGAATCCTTTCTGCCTCGTTAACCTTAGGTAATAAAATTATCTCACCAAAATTGAGACGAAACAACTCTAGTTGTCCATCATGAAGACACGTGAACAGTTGTAGTAATCCGACTTGATAACATCCCAAAAGTTTTGGTAGAACTCAGCCGGGAAGCCATCTGATCCAGGTGCTTTATTATGTTTCATTTAGAAAACCGCATTTCTCACCTCTTCCTCTGAATAGAGGTTAGTAAGTAGATTATTTTCCTCATCTGAAACCTGGGGTATATCCTCTGTTCGAGACTCATCGAGTGTGAAGTTTCCTTACTCTGGGGCTCCGAACAAGCCTTTATAGTAATTTGTAATATACGACTTTAGTTGTTCATGGCCCTCAATAGTTCCCTCATCCTGGACAAGCGAATGAATATGCTTTTTCCTGTGTCCGCCATTGGCAATACTATGGAAATAGCGAGTATTTGAATCCCCTTCCAGGATGAATTGGGCTTTGGAACGTTGATACCATTTTAACTCCTCCTCGTGCAATCGTTTCGCTATCTGTGCATTAGATTGGCTCTTAAGCTCAATTTCTTGCGTGGATAATAGTCGAACTTCTGCTAATGCCTCTAGAGCATCAATTATCGAGGATAGTCGTATCTTTTCTTTTTTAATTAAACCAGTAGTATGACGAGCCCAACCAACAAGATGTGTGCGTAAAGCACGAATCTTGTTATTCCATCTTTGGATAGGCGTATCACCAGCAACCGGTCTTTCCCAAATTCTTTTGACCATCTCATGGAAACCCTCACGATGTAACCATCCAAGTTTAAACTTGAATCGCGGTTTACACGGCGATCTAGGCATGCTTGTGGTTAAAAGAATGGGAGCATGGTCCGACAATCCCTCAATACGTTCTAGAGCCCGTACCGACACCAATGGGAACCTAGAATCCCAATCAGTATCCATCAGTACACGATCTAATTTTTCGTATGTGGGTTCAGGGAGAGAATTAGCCCAAGTAAAATGTCTCCCCACCATTGATATCTCTCTTAAGTCCAAGCTGTCTATGACTGCATTGAATAAAAGAGGCGAACGGTTGTCGAACCGACCCCTACTTTTCTCGAATGGAAAACGTAGCAAGTTGAAGTCCCCACCAATGATAAACGGATGTGGGTTATCTTTTGCCAAGTTTACCATCTCACAAAGAAAAGCAGACTTAGCCGCCTCCTGGGCCGGCCCATACACGGCTACAAGAATCCAAATGAAATTATCGGTTTTATTACGAATGTGCATTTTTATATGAAAATCACCATCCGAAACATCCAACACATCCATGGTATCAGTCCTGATGCCTAGTAAAATGCCTCCCGAGCGGCCATGGGGAGGGCGAGAGTACTAGTCAAAGTCTATACCGCGTGAAAGTCGGTTCAATAGACCTTGCGAAAACTCTCTCCTTCCCGTCTCAGAAATAGCTAAGAAATCCAAGTTATGATCTTGGTGAAGCATCATATGTTTTGGGCATAGAAATTCATCGAGATAGGAAAAATGGAGTCTTAGGACTATCGCACAAGGCATATTTAGAAAAAGTTCTTAAAAAGTATAATATGCATAAGAGTAGTGCCACACCTGCTCCTATAGTCAAGGGCGACAGTTTTGGGAAATTCCAATGTCCCAAGAACCAGTACGAGATCGATCAAATGAAAACAGTACCATATGCTTCGGCTGTTGGAAGCTTACAGTATGCACAAGTATGCACGCGCCCTGACTTAGCTTTTATCACCGGGTACTCGGTAGATATCAAGAGAATCCAGGCATGGAGCACTAGAAGATGGTAAAGAAAGCATTGCATTATGCGCAAGGCACAAAGGACCTCATGCTAACATACAGAAGATCTGATTCCCTAGAGATAAGAGGTTATTCAGACGCAGATTTTGCGGGAGACAGAGATGATAGAAAATCCACGTCTGGATACGTGTTCACTCTCGCTGGAGGGGCTATTTCGTGGAGAAGCTGCAAACAGTCAATAGTTGTATCATCCACGATGTATGCAGAATTTATAGCATGTTATGAGTCCACAGGGCAGGCGATATGGTTAAAGAAATTTATACCCGACTTGAAAGTGGTAGATTGCATTGACAAACCACTAAAGATGTATTGTGACAACCAGCCTGCAGTATTCTATGCTCACAACAACAAGTCGAGTAATGCTACCAAACCAATAGAGATAAAGTATTATGTTGTGAAAGATAAAATCCAGGATCACACTATAAGTCTCGAGCATATAAGGACAAAGGATATGCTTGCGGATCCGCTTACGAAAGGCTTACCACCCAATGTGTTCATGGAACACTTAGCCGGCATGGGTTTAAGGGAAAGCCTATGATTCCTGGATCACGAGAGGCCCGAAAAGGAACAGAATTTGTTTCAAAACAGAGAGATATGTTGTAGCTGTCTGATTCTATCGGCAATCGAGCTGTGACGATGAAATATGCTCTATGTATCAATCTGAGATGAAACGAGTAAAGTAAAAGTACATGGTTAAAAGTAAAAGTTGAGATCAAGAGGGAGAATGTTAGATTGATCTCTTTCCCGTGTGGGGCCCAACAGCCCACCGGGCCCCTTTTGACCTGCGCCCTGATCGGGGGCGCCCAGCCCACTATGGCTGGCGGGCCCCTGTCACCCATGCTATATAAAGAGGTGGGGGCCGGCGACACGTACTATGAGGTTCGTCGCGAGCCGTACACCCCACCGACACACCTACCGATCTAGGTTAAGCGCAGTGCTGACGGGAAGCTCCGCCGCCGCCACTGCCCACTCTCTGCCATCACCGTCGCCCTCCACTGGCCGACACGACGGGATCGTCCAACCAAGGCGAAGGTATCTCAATCCCTTCCCATCTCTCTGTTTCCCCTCTCTCGGACATGAAATAGATCAATTCCTAAAAGTACTACCGTAGAGGTTCTAGACTAGATGATCCTAGGGATTTAACACAAGAATGCTATGGAATCATCAGCATTTGGTGTACAAGTTGGTCACATCCTAGAGATCCAAACGGGCTTGACTTTGACTCTGCCGGCAACAGGCTGTGCAAGACAGAGCGCGTCGCTGCACGACGGTGGTGCCGTGGTGGCATGCCGACCAGTACTGCTGCCGCGGACAGTACTCCAACCAGGTCTGCCAGCCGACTCTCTTCTACTCCAAGAGGTTCGCGGTCGCCCAGCTACACGCCTACGACGACCGCTCCAGTCTTCACCTGCACTCCCACTGATCTTGCTATTGTTTTTCTTCTTTTTTTCTTCCTCGGATAAACAGAAAGTACAGCTCAAATATTTGCACTGTCAATTCTTTGGATCTATATATAGACAGAGAGCAGAAGCGAATGTTTTATTTTTCTCGTAAACAGATGTAGCACATAGACATAGGGAAAAGTATTGTTTCCTATCGCTTTTTATTTTTACATTTTTGGGGTTTAGCTACTTATTAGTACTTGAGGAGTATCTGTTTGTTTCAAAACACCTGGAGCCATAACCTGCAGGTTGTTTTGCATGGCTGCTGACCCTATCTGAACGATATAAGACAATGCTAACAGAGAAAACCCATATACAATCGACCATCAACAAATACTAGAACACTGAAAAGAAAACATGGCGCCAAACCAAGTGCAACATCAAGATCTAGCAGGTAAGGGCGTGCGGCTAAGGGCCCGCTTGGTTCACTGTTTTTTCTTCCCCCTACGAAAATGACGGATTCCTTCAGAAAATTATGGGCCATTCCAGGTCCGTGGAATTATACCCGCCATTTCTGGTCCAACAACTCCGAATCCAAGCGGGGCCTAAGGCGTGTGTTACCTTCTGGTACATATGGAAGCAGGAGGTGCTTGTCTGATGAAGGCCTTCCATGGTGTCTGTTACCATCGGACACCACCCAATATTTTGATTAGATAATTTATTAGTCACAATGTATATACCAATTAAACATTGTCTTAACATGAATATAAAACTATACTTGCTCATATGGGAATACTACAATAGCTCATGGACCGCCAAGACGATAAAATGGTGAAAGAGACTATGAAACTGTAGGCCCCAAAAAGGTACTGGAAATCAAAGGAACTGGAAATCCAAATCTCAAAGCGATGAATATCAGACACGGAGCAGCACTTAAGAAAGCAAGAAAAAATGCTAGAAAAATATATGGGCATATAATCTTGAAATCAAAGCGATGTAGAAGTGATCTAAGAAAGTTGATCATGCATCATAGCACCAGTGACATATGAGTATCGTGAACGAAAATAGCATCTGGTTAACTAAAGTGCTGCCAAACATGTTGGGCCAACCAAAACTGTGAGTTGGGATAAATGGAGCAGTTTCCATAGTCACTTCCATGTATCTCCATATCAGTAGGTTGATAGCACGAAAAGTATATGAATGCTACGATCTCTAGCTGCACCAGCAGGCTAAATTTTACAAAGGGGGCCAAATAATAAGAACCAATCTAGGACCTTTTGCTTGCATGCTTATTCAACAGTTTCAAGTGGATCTTACTACTTCCTAAGGTATGCAAGCAGACTCAACAAAGCAACAGTTTTATGTAGATTACTAATTCATAAGTACCAACAAATTCAAAGAAAAGCTCATCCCATGAGAATACACCATGATCACTCCAAAGAGGGTAGTTCAACTGGCAAAGAAGCCACAGGCTAGATCTCAGCAACCACCCCTCACGCATTTCATCAACTCTCTTTCTGCCTTTATCCAACAGCTATCTAAGTAGGCACTCCAGTAACCTTGGTTTGTGAATCCCCTGAGACATAAAAGAATATTTCAGTGTAAGTCAAGAATTAATGTATTTGTATACACAAATTGTGGTTAGAATTACATAGTATTGTTTAAGCAGCATTAAAAATCTACACAGACGACATGCTAAATATTGTATCCTTGTACTAACATACAATCTGCAATCAAAGTCTTGTACTTTTACTCTATGAGTTACGTTAAGCAGATCAGTGAACTGTATCAAGGCTTAGAACCAAGTCATTGTTGTGAAACACAGAAAAAGAAAAACAGTTGTCCAATATTATAAAATGCCAAATAAGGGCAAATTATCACAGCTATACAATAATCTAATGCTTGCAAGTAACTTAACATAATTGAAGAACCAAACATACGAAGAAACTTTACCGCGATACTTGCCTTCCTGTATACCAAAGAAGGAGGCCATGCCATGACGTAGGGAAAAGCATGGCTTGGATATGTATCATCAAAGAGCTTGTTCAACATTTCTGTTTCCAAGCAGAGGGACAGAAGGGACTGAGTATGCTCATCATACTTAGTAGACAGGTATACATAGCCATCGATAACTGCCTCAAGCTGCACGGTGACATCATCCTCGTCATCATCCTCCATCGAAGGCTTGGTGGCGTCAACAAACATACTGAGCGGATAAGTACCTTCCAACATCCATTTCTCGACACTGTCATCACCGGCACCCCAAAACTTGACGATAAGCGTTCCTGACTCTACTTCGTAGTCATCTATGACAGCCATACATAGCTCCCCGTCTTTGGTCTGACCAAGCTCAAATCGGTCGGAGTCTATCTCCCGCAGGTAGACCGGCAAATCCATCCTAGAGAACTGCAATGTCGCGGTGTTGAGGACGAGCACATAGGCTTGACTTGCGTGTTTCCAGTAAACAGATCCATTCACCTGCGTACCGGTGTGAAAGGTGAGCATGTCTTCTCCATCCTCCTCCTCAGGTTGAGGCAGCGGCAGCGGCGTGGGTGGAGGTGCATCCTCCTCAGGTCGTGGTATATCCACCCACGGCAAGACCTGCCACTCCCTAGTGGCCGATGAGAATGCAGCCACGCGGAGCTGTGAAGTCTCCCTGTGTTGGACAAAGAGCATACGGAGTATCCCCTGGTCCTCTTCGGAAATGACAATCTGGAACTCGAGGTATGTGTAGAGGAACATCTGGGGTGGCAGGGGGAAGATATGCAATGCCTGCGTGAGGGGATTGTAGGCAGCGATCTGGTCGGTGCTCCCATTGACGAGGACGACATAGCCGCCGTGGCAGCTCTGTATCGCCCACCCGGTGCTGGAATCGGCGCTGTCTCCTGGGAGGCGGGTGAGGAAGAAATCGGAGCCGCGGACGGCGGCCGCGAGGTCCGGGTGGAGCGTCTGCGGAGGGGGAAGAAGGGAGGGATGGCGGGGCGGTTGGGGTCGTAGAAGAATCCAAGGATCTGGGGCGGGTGGAGCGACTGGAAGCGGCGGCGGAAAGCGGGGGAGGATCGGACGGCGTGGAGGAAGGTGGTGCAGGCGAGGGCGGCGCGGACGAGGCTCGGAAGGGAAGAAAGGAGAATGAAGATCTCGCGGAGGAGGTCGTCGCCGAGATCAGTGATGGTGGTGGTGGGAGCCGTTGGCGGGCGTTTCGCCGGCGGCGGTGATAACCCTAGCTCGGACGCCATGCTGTCTAGTTCGTGCTCGAGGAAATGGCCACGGTCGAATCTGCTTCTTCAGAAAGGAAAAAATTATAGAGGAAGGGGCTCTCGTCTGCAGGCCGGCCAGCCCATGATACGACGAGCCGGATCAGGATGCTATGGGCTCGGAGAAGTTTCAGGCTTAGGTACGCACTACGCAGGCAGGACGAAACTTCTTTGTCAGTTTTTTTGCTGAACATTCATACTGATGCCCACGTTTCAACCCAAAAAAGAAAAAAATATAAATCACCCCCAAATCCACCCGATGGACACATATCACCTGAATTTTAATTTGGCATTATTTTCGCCCTGAAATTAACCAAACCGAGTTACTAACACCCCAGAGTGCTTTTTGTCGCATCAATAGCTGTTTTATATCCCTCTTGAGCTAATTAGGCGCGTAGGTCCCACTTGTTGGAACCGTTCCTTCCTCTGCACAGGCGGGAGCCAGGGAGATGGAAGCGTCGCCGTCCATCGCGGGGGACGACTACGGCAGCTCCTTGGACACTACACCCCCGCTCAGCAAGCTCAAGCTTTCGGGAACCTCGCCATAGCGTTTTTCCTCTATGCTTTCTTCCGGAACGACGGTAAGAAAGCCGCGCCACAGCCAGCTGGGGTGTCGCTGCCGGATGCAGCAGTGGACTCCCTCCTCGCCAACCTATTCGCGGGCGTCTCCACGGTGAAAATGTTACTCCTCCCATTTCATAAAATAAGATCTTTTAGATATTTTAATACGGACTATATATGGAGCAACACACTAGATAAGTCTATATACACCCCGATTCCAAAAAAGATAAAACATATTATAATACGAAACGGAGAAAGTACAAAGCAATTATGTACTAAACTGGATATTTTACCAATGCGGTCACGCTTATACTGCAAAAAAATTGTTTATTAATTTTTAAACCAATTGCCAAGCAAATACATGGTCGCGGCGTGACGCGGCGCCGAACCCCTAGTATACACTAAAGCTCAGACAACCGTAGAAGGTAAAATATATTATGGACCTCACACAACCATAGAAGGCAAAATAGATTATGTTTTGCTTGGTGCGGGCTATGGAGGTAACAGAAGACACTTCAGCAAACGACACATCCTGGGCATAAGGGTGTGTTATAAACGATAGCAACAAAACGATGAAGAGCGGAAAGATCAAATCAACGGGGACACGAGATTTAACGTGGAAACCCCTCCAACAATGGAGGAGAAAAAACCACGGGCGCCAGCAAACAATATTTCACTATATCGGGTGAGGTTACAAACGTCGGGATTTACAACGTGCGACTTATCCCAACCGGCGGCTTAAAAGAGGTATATATGGTGGTGCAAAACCTTAAGTCAGCTGCAGTCTGACTCGGAAACGACAGCCCAATCCTCCGGCGACAGGTCTCCACTTCGCTCCGAAATTAGCCTCTCACTTTATATCTTCATATGAATTTGGATCAACATAAAACAACAGGTTGGTGGAGGGTTGATCCTATGTCGACCTGCACATCCCGGGAAGGCAAATATGTACACTAGTACAGAACGATACTAAGGATACCCCTCTATAAAAACGGCAGCAAAAAGACAACGGTAAAATGATACTGTGCGTGCAAAATAAGAGCCCGCGCCCGCGAATCGCGACACATCGGAAACGGTTAGATTAATTTAACCGTTTCCAATGTGAACGGATACGGTTAAAATTCTGCTCCGTTTGCAAACTGAATCAGCCTAGTATAAAAACACTGAAACCCTAGCCACCGATCTTATCCAATCGTTCTCCTTCCTCTCCCTCACAGCCGCACGCGCCTCATCCCCTTTCTCCATCCATCCCCGCACCTAGCTCGTCCTTGTTGCCGGCCACCTCCGGGGACGAGGCGGTTGTCCCCGAGCAGATCCACGAGCTCCTACGACGGTGGTCCTCAAGCAGATCCGTGAGCTCCGGCGGCAGTCCCTCTACGTCGCGGACGAGCATGGACGAGGCGTCCGACGATGGCCTCCCGCGAGCAGCATGGCGTGGCGGCCAGATCCGCGCGGGACGAACACGCTACTGCTGCCTTGGCGGCCGATCTGGCGCGAGCCCGACCGGCGATGCTCAAGGCGATCGACTACGCCCAATCTACATGGCAAGGTGGAGTCGGCTGCCATGCCGTGGACGAGCTGCACACCTTATTGCTCGACCACGACCTGAGGTCCAGTCCCCGTTTCACCTCTTCGTTTCCGCGCAGAGCACCTCCGTGTGAGGTGAGATGCCTTCCGTCCAAACTTTCTTCTCTTATCTTTGATATGCATGTGTAGTTCTTGTGGAGTATGGATTACAGGTTGATTTTTTAACTGCAGATCGACAGATCGGGATAGCTGGTTCGATTGCAATCTGAGGTGTGTGTATATTCTGGCTTTGGCTAGGTACTGCATGTACTACACTGCTATCTTATGCCGTGACACCACTATACTGCATGTACTAACACTGCCAGTTTAGAGATCGTTTAATTTATTTAAAATATGAAATTATATTGAATTGTCTGTATTTCTGGCCAGTCTGTATGCCCCTGGTGTAGGTTATTTGGATAAGTAATGTATTGCTAGGTATGGCAGAGACGGAATGCCTTTCCTTGTATGATGATATCGCTTGGTACTTAAATAGTCATGAACATATAGAGCAATATAGAGCATAAGTAGCTACTACAGTTTTGTTGGATAGAAGGATTAAGTTAATTATCAACTTCAGTTTTGTAAATCTCGACAAGAGAAAGAAATATAGAGCAGAAGTAGCTACTTCATCCTTTTTCTCCAATTTCGTTTTTCATGAACCAGCTAACTGTATATAAGAAAATAATATATCTTGTAGATTATGTGATGTTCTCTATCCTTCTGATACTACAGAAGTGGGAAGGCTTATGGGATTAAAGAGCAGTTCTCCTATGCAGCACATCACTTCAAGTAATTAAGTAGGTGTAGTTGGTTTCACTTGCGAGAATAATACTGTAAAAAGCAGTTGATCATGATTATGCTACATAAGTTAGAGACATTTCTAGAATAGTGTGGTTGTATTTTTCTTGTAATTGTTGCAAGCTGTATCAATTTTTCTTCATGTTGCTTGACAAAGAGCTCCACAAGTATAGTTTGGCTGGAAGTCTTTCATGCATTGTGTTGAGCTTGGTGTATCCAGCTCAACACATAACGTGTGTGTATCATTCAGTTACTAGCTCTGCTAGTTGATCATGCTATTAAGCTAGCCTGCTTGGTGCTTGTTATTTTTTACACTTACTGCAAGTTGGTAGTATTACAAGTAGAGGTACACTTACTGCCAACATCAAGGGTATCATGATGTGTTCTCTTTGTTGTTTTTGCAGTCTGGGAGAAAGTCAGAAGTAAAGAGAGAACAACATATAATGAGGTTAGTAATCTCTTTGCACTGTCTTTACAGTACACATGTAGCACCTTTTGGCTGAATATTTCATACTAGTTTGAGTTGATTCAAGTTGCATTCAGGTTTCAGTACAAATGAATACTAGTGCATGTTTGTAACTTGGACTTCTCATATGTGTTCTTGTTCGTCTTGTTGTTGCAGAAGTACACCATCGACGACACAAGGACTGAGCTATGGTGGAAGCATGCTCAATCATAAGCTGTTGGTGATTGCTGCTGTTGGTGTTGCCCTTTGGTGGTCGGAAGCTGGGTGGATTGCTGCTAGACGGTAGTTGTTTTGTATATTCAATTTTTACCTTAGTCATTTACTGTTGCACAAAACGTGTGTATATACCTTTTGTGCATTCTACTTGTTCCTCTGTGTAATTTGATGTTCGGTGTTATATTGTGAAATGAATAACTGGTCAGATTTCTGCTGCGAGCCGGCTGTATTGATTGTTGCTGCAAGCCGGCTCTATTGTGAGCCGATTGTTGATGTGAGCCGGCTGTGAGCCGGCCTTTTTTTAATATTTAATATTCACATCAGAAACGGTTATATAGAACAACCGTTTGCAATTTGCATTCCACATTGGAAACAGAGTTTCAGCCTCCGTTGCTGATGAGCTGCATTCACATCAGTGAGAGGCGGGGGAACGGACCGTTTCTCCGTTTTCGATGAGGGTTTTGCTCCGTTTCCGATGTGTCGTTCTGTACTAGTGGTAGTGTGTTGACTATGTTGTATTCATTATATCGTCCATAAAGGACTTCTCTACTAAACAAACAAGACTTCAATAAACAATCTTGTTGCATGCGTGTATTTTTCTTGTCGAGTGAAAATGTGGCTAGGAGGTTTTTCCTTCCTAAGATGTGATAACAAAGAAATACCAGTTACACACATGAAATTCTAAATTTTCTTAATAAGAAAGCTTTGCATAGAATTCAGAAATTCTATGTAAAGCTTTGCACTGATAATAGATTGTTTCCGGTTTTTAGTGTCACCAATCATCTTAAGTTTCTATGCATAGTTGTCAAAGGATAGTTTGCACGATCCCCCGACAATCTTACTCCCAAAGACCAAATGTAAGTTTATTTGTTCGGCAGGCGATGCAGTTCAGCAGGTTTGAGTCGTAGACAATGTAGATGAAGATTCATCAGAATTTATTCATGGTGTGGCTACAAAATCAGTACAAAGCCTACCCGAGGCGAGTTATTGGAGGTCTCGGCCAGAGATTATATATGGATGTGGATCTAGGTTTAGAACTAGGGTTTTATGGTGAGATGTGGACAAATCTTTGGCGTGTAATGAACGTGGAGGTCTTGATGGGGGTCTTTTGGTATATATGTGCGGAGTCGATGTCCGAGCCTTGTACGTTTAGGGTTTCCTCCTAGATTGTACGTGAAGTCATGATCTCGTAGACTTCCTTCGATGTAGTATGTAGGGAGGTAATCTTCAGAGAGTCTTGATTCAGCACGGCAGGTCTTGGTCGGTGGAGAAGCCTATATATAGAGACGAGCTACCGGACGGGGGTCTTGAACGTCGTGGGCTAAAAAGTGGTATAGGCCCGTGAGGTTCCGGCCAAACCCACTCCTATTCGACAAGCTCCCATCAGTACTTTTAATAAGATGTCCGGTGTCTTGTAAGTGTAGCTCTGCCTTTTGATCGACCTTCATTTGTTGGGCTCGTTGGTTTTTGTTCAGTTTTGTTTATTGTATGCTAACAATATACAGTGCATAAATATGGATTTGCTAGGTCCTCGGTAAAACAAAACTAGCTGACCATTTCAGCTAATCAATGATCAAATGGTTATGTGATATAGCAATAACTCTATCAGAGCATGCTAAACAATTATGATATATTCATTTCTGGATAATAGGACTGACGATTTGATGTAATTCAGTACTTGTTGGAAGTTATTTCATTGTAGACATGCTTATTCAGATTTTATGGGTTACAATATCATATTTCAGAAGTTAGAGGTCATCAAATATCAGTGTACTTGGTACCACTTTAACAAGTTATTTTTTGTTTGCTAGGCCTGAACTGCACTTGTATCCGGTGAATACTTTCACAATTCGAAGACTTATACTACTGCGACTGGGTGCGGTACTACCGCAACCTGGGAGTTTTGGTTCGTAGCTTAATGTTGGGCCCTTTGGGATGTCCGTAACAAGTTGATTATTCAGCGTAAGGTCCTTCGACATCATGTTAACTTAATCAGTATAGACATTTTGTTCTTCTGCTATGGAAATTCACCTCCAAGGCGCAGGATCGAGTCATGTTAGAACATATGGTAATCGACTTAAATGGCATGTATGCTGGCTCTAGGCCTACTTTTGTTTTCTTTACCTCTGTCAGGACAGGCCCTAGCTATGTTTTCACTTGTGGTGCTTTGTCACCGTAGTATTCTGGTGTAAAACTTTCCATCTCTCTTAATTAATTTAAGAGTTAATAGCACCAGCGGTCACACAACTCATGTCGATGTGCACTTAAGTCACACTTCTTCAGAATGTGATTATTTGGTCACACAACTCGACAAGTGCGTGCACGCAGGTCACTAGCCCCACTTGTCAGCCCGTTTTGGACGGTAAATTTTCAGAAAACCCCTGGAGTAATATTAATTTTACAAAATGGTCCCCATTTTGTAAAATTAGAAGGACCATTTTGTAAAATTAGGAGGACCATTTTGTAAAATTAGAAGGACCATTTTGTAAAATTAATATTACTCCAGGGGGTTTTCTGAAAATTTACCGTCCAAAACGGGCTGACAAGTGGGGCCAGTGACCTGCGTGCACGCACTTGTCGAGTTGTGTGACCAAATAATCACATTCTGGAGAAGTGTGACTTAAGTGCACATAGGCGTCGAGTTGTGTGACCGCGGGTGCCATTAACTCTTAATTTAAAGTCGGACACTTCTTTTCCTTTTATATAAAAAGATGAATCATGATAATCACTGCATTATAGTTTAGTTCTTAATATGGAATTAGATTATATTAATTTAGTAACATGTTTTCATAATTCTCTAAGTTATGATTTTAAAATATCAAACTTTCTTCAATTTTAGGATTATAATTACCAAATACTCTACTTATTGAATAATCGACAACACATCCAGTCATCCATTCATTGGAAGAGAAGAGAACTCAAGAAGTCAGATTGACTAGTGAGTGAGTTCGTTGCTGTCTGGTCTGATATTGATGTTATCATAACCAAAAATGTTGTGCACGAGATGAACCACGGGAGAGGATTGACAAGATGACATGGTACAAACAATAACATGTGCAAGCATTCCCGATGATATAATTACATAGTCTGACTCTGAAGTCTGAATTCCATTTAGACAGATTTTCACTCAAGGCAAAAGGATATGTGTGCTTGTTCGCCGTTTCTTGTCTGGTCCCTCAATGGAGGATGTTTCTCCAGTCCGTTGATGTCTTCTGGCGAGGAATAGACGCTTTGCTGCCATGCCTAACACACCTTGCTGCTCTGAATGCAACAAGCTCCAGGTGAACACGCTAAGTTGACTGCACATGGGCACCCATGTCCCGTCCCTAAATGTCTTGGTTCTCGGGATGTAGATCCGCAACCAGGCGTGATCCCCTAAATGCTGCTGCATCCACACCACGATCCTCCCGTCGTCAAGCACTGCCAATGGCTTCTCAAAATACTCAAAAGTGAACGGTTGTTTTGGCAGCATGGCATGATGATGGTGTACTGCATTGACCAGAGAGACCGGCCCAAGTCCACGAGAAACCACAACTGAACAGCGGTGTGGCCGTCGGCATGGCCGGCGACCAGGTGTCCGTCTAACTTGGCCAAGCAAATGTCGGGACAGTTTGCGGGGCCTTGGACTGAAGACGCCGCCGGTCGCCACGCCTCCTTGTCGATGTCAAACGCCATAATCTGGTGCGCACACCTATCTTTGAACACGATGGACACGATGTAGTGTGACAGATAGTAGGCGACGCCATTGACGACAGCGGCTTCTCGGGTGCCCCACCTCACCCTTAAGGGAGGGCTCCCTGTATCCCTCCAGCCATTGTTGTCCAAGCCGAGGGTGAAAATCTTGCAGACCTGCCGCTCATGGTTGGCGATGGCGAGCACCTTGTGCTCTCCTGTGGTGGCGGCGTGCCCGGCTATGGCAGACGTGATGTCGTAGCCTATCAGTGGTGCGTCGTCGGGCAAGAGGGAGACGACGCCATTAGCGAGGTCGATAAGGCGGATCCTACCGTGCGGGCTGACGATGCAGGCCACACGGTCATCATCACTCATGGCACGCGTCTCGCCGTACGGAGACAAGAAGGCGTCGTCGTTGGCAGCAAGGTTCAGCTTGACAGCGTCGCCGGACTCCACGTCCAGGATATGAACCTCGTTGCCTGAAGAGTAAATTTTCGCACCGATGGCGAGGAGCGGGCCGGGGTTACGGGTGGCCGCGACAAACTCCGGGTGGCAGAGCAGGGACCGCCATGACCTGCAGACCGCGCGGAAACGAAAGAGGGGCTGGGGTGGGAGGCGCAGCAGGATCTCGTACAGCACGTCCAGGGGCAGGTCACCGTCGTTTGCGGTGGCAGCGACGGGAGGATTGGTGGGTCGTCGCGGATTTGTCGGGCGGAGCGCCGCCGCCGTCGTTGACATGGCCCTAGATTGGTACGACGCGCGTGTAAGGCGGTCTCGTTCAACTACTATATCGGAACGAATCGTGGTAGGATCCAAGTTCTCGCCTACTAAATTAACTAACGAAAAAAAAACACCGTACGCGCACTGGACGCCTGGCGACCGCCATGGCCTCCCAACTAGAGCCGCCGGCGAAATATGCTTCGCCGTATCCGACCGTGATCTATCGGCGACGACCTCCTCCGCGAGATCTTCCTCCGCCTCCTGTCCCTCCCGAGCCTCGTCCGCGCAGCCCTCGCCTGCCGCGCCTTCCTTCATGCCGTCCGCTCGTCTCCCGCCTTTCGCCGCCGCTTCCGACGCTCCACCCGCCCCAGCTCCTCGGCCTTTTCATCGGCCGATCCTCCCACCCCGCCATCCCTCCATTCGTCCCCCTCCGCCGCCGCTCCGACCCGGACCTCGCCGCCGCCATCCACGGCTCCGATTTCCTCCTCACCCGCCTCCCACAGGACAGCGGCGATCCCGGGTGGGCGATCAAGGGCTGCCGCTCCGGCTACGTCCTCCTCCACCACCAGAGCACGGGCCATATCGCCGCCTACAACCCCGTCATGCAGGCGCTGGACATCTTCCCCCAACCGCCTCAGGAGACCTGTCAATCATACTTGCTTGAGTTCCACATGGACCACATCCTCCCCTCGGAGGAGGACCAGAGCCCGTTTCGCGTCGTCTGCGTCCGTTGCCGCAGACGGCGTGGTCACACACGAGCCCGCGTCTCTGTCTTCTCGTCGGGCAGCAGGGAGTGGCAGTGTTTCCCATGGGTGAAGACCTCTAAGCCGCCGCAGCCTGGGGATGATGATGGATGCGAGAAGTGCGTGCTCTCGTCTTACACTGGCACGCTGGTGAATGAATTTCAAAGATTGGTCTACTGGAGACACAGAGCTCAAGCACACACGGTCCTGCTCGACACCGCGACACTGCGGCTATCTCGAATGGATTTGCCACGGGCCTTGAAAGATATAGACTATGGACTCTTTAGGGCTTGGCCGGTCCAAGGATGGCAACGTTTTCATGGTTTGCCCAGGTGACTCCTTCACAGACGGCAGAATATCACTCTCTGTTTGGTTTTGGAGAGCCGATAACGACGACGGTGTCGAGAAGTGAATGCTGGATAAGATTTTTCCACTGGATACATGTATTGGTGCTATTGCGAGTTCACCATATTTTCTGCAGATTTTGGCTTTCGTCGACGGCCTTGTGTACCTGTCTATTCATTGTGATGAGTTTGCCAAGTGTCGCTTCCTATCTTTCTGCCTGGAAACAGGGACTCTAAACAAGCTCTTTGAAGATACATTAATTGGCAGCCATACCCATCCCTACATCATGGCGTGGTCTCCTTCTTTGGTGTGCAACAAGCCAACAACAAGGTGAGCCCGTGACTAGCATATTTTCTTCAGACGTTTGGTCCCTTTATTATATGCAGTTAAGTTACTTGAGAGCTTAGGATTATGGCATAGTTGTGAAAATTTGACCTCCGTCTCATATTTTGCAAGTGTCACCAACCATTTTTAGTGGTCATGCAGCAATATTAATGGCTTACCAATTCCGAGTCTCGTTACAGTAATATTGATTTGCTGAACTCACATAGTATAAGTGTTTATTACTTGCAGATTGCATATCAGTATAGGATTCAGTATTTTGATTTTTGTATGTGGTTTGTGCAGATTAAATAATAGCTGCATCGGCAATACTGTAGGGTGGAAATTTCTCGCCACTAAAATGTTATCTCTTTATCCAGAAAGAAAAACCATCTTATTTCACTTTCATTGCTTCGGTCATCACTGAACAAATATATCATGTGCCACTTTTTTTTAATAGATCTGTCCTGTACCATCGGGGTCTATAACCTTGCACAATTTGTCTCTACAAACACATGAATCCTTGCCTACACTGAAATCAAATTATGTCTCAGGAAGATTCAGGTGCCAAAGTTAATGGAGAAAATGTGGCGGATGATGGTCCTGTGGACACAGAAGAAACTCCCTCTGTTCTCGTCTCGGCACTGTAATCCTATAAAGATGCTTTGATTAATGGTGAAGGGGCAAAAGCCGCAGAGATAGAGACACTTGTTCTTTCAATTGAAGATTAGAGAAAGTCTTTTGTGAGCAAAATCACTACTCTAGAATTGTAGATGCAGAACTGACAAATGCTGAGAGATTGTATATTGAGGATGAGTGCTGAATTTTATGGCTACAAGAGAAGGACAGTAAGATATGCTCTGTTTGCCCTGTTGAAGTAGCCCCTTTGAAGTGACCATGGTATATTTCTTATGATGAGACGAGGAGAATGGATTTTTGGAACCCGAGCTACATGGAGCTCTTTTTTTGAAAATTCGAAATCAACATTTTTAAGTTTTCAAAAATTGCGAAAACAATCTGGGATGTAGATATTGTTGGGATCTACAATCGTGCCAAATTTCAGCTCCAAATTCGTTATATTTTGGCTGTATAAAAAGACAAACCGGATGAAATTTCAAATTTTTGAAACTGTGTATTCCTCACCACCCAGATCCACCCGTTTGTCTTTTTTGTGCAGCCCAAAATACAACGAATTTGGTTGAAAATTTCCACGACTGTAGATCTCGACAATATCTATGTCTGGGAATTTTTTCGCGATTCTTGGAAACTTAAAATATATCGATTTCAAATTTTCAAAAAAGGGCTCCATTTTAGGCTTTCGAGGAGATGGAGCTTTTTTTAATGTGTGTTACTGCTTCAGTTTCTATACAGTGTCTGAAGATAGCATGTGCTAATCGGGGGGAGAATGTGCTAATTTCATATATTAGTAGGCTAGCATGTTTTGTGCTCTCAGGAGCACATGATCCTCTTAAATTTTATAAAATCCAAAAAAACAATTGATTAAAACTTACAAAACACATCCCAAAAGAATTTGTGTGTTGATTTCAGACAAGTCATGGGCTAGCAAGTTTTCTGGAAACGGAGTTGAGTCAATGCATGCATGTGAGAAGTTTTATTTGGATGAATGCTAAGGTCCGCTTTGATAACCGTGTGAACGGAGAGTGGGCAGAGTAAAGGGAAGGAGGTCCTCATACGGAGTCGCAAACTTGAGCAGTCGCCGCTACGGTCACATCAATCTGTTATGGCTCGGACCCTCTTAGCAGCTGGATCCTTCGGGAAGCCATAGTAGGGCTAACACTATTCACTCAGGAATTATGTATGTAAACCTTGCCTTACGAATAAGTCAATAGCACTGAGTAAGCTTAGGAACATAGACGAGAGGGATATGATTACAGAACGACTATTTAGAGACAAGCAATGACTTGATCTTGCTAGACTCCAAAAACACCCTTTTACTAGGGAACCATCTGTGGATCCGTGTGACATGGCTAAACCACTCCAAAAACACCAACGTCATATCTTTCTTCCACAAGAAGGAAAGATCACTCTCTATCTAAATGATAGAACCACTAGCACGGTTTCAGATTGGTAAGTCTACCTAATGGTTCAGACCCTGGCTGACACCCACACGACTTATTTGAATAACCCGGCGACCTACGAATTGTAGAAAAATTCAAAATCTTCAGATTCCGGAAAATACAGAAAAGAAACAGCATAAAGGAAAAATGAAACAACAAAAAAGGCACTGGGCTGGCCCAACACCCCCGCCTGGAGTGTGCGGCATCTGGTAACGGCCGACCGGGTCGGTGTATAGGACCCCCCCCCCCCCCCGACCAGCGACCATCTCAAATTTAGTGAGTAGCATTCGCTGCTGCCGAATTCACAGGACCAAGGGAAGCCCAGGAGAGTAAGCCCCTGTGGCCTGAAGACTGCCAACGGGATCTTCAGTTGCTCTGTCTATCTATTTTTCCCGGCTTTAGTTACTGCACATGGGCCTGCACTTCTGTTGGAAGAGTATATGCTGATTTAACTGAACTTCTTGCCTTGTCGTGGAAGTTGCTATTTACCCATTTAGGATGCTATCCTTTTTGTATGCACGATATCAGAGCCTGTCGTTGTGAGCATGTTAAACCAACGCGGTGGCTCGTTATTTCATTTGCCTTGCTGAATATTTAAACGGAAACTTATAAGTGCCGCCATTTTGCATAAGCTTTGCCTCGAGCCATCTTGATTATTATTTTTGGTTTACGAATTATTCATCTTTTTTAGAAGGAAGATATTATCGCTTCCTGCCTCGGTAGTGGGCCAAGTGTCTCAGGCCTTGCAGTGGACCAAGTAATCTCAGGTCTGTACAGTATCCCCTTTGTTTCATACCAAATACTAATAGTAGGATGTAGACCCAACTGCAAAATCGTTCTCCTTCACTTGGTTACAGGCTATGTGCATACATCTATTTACATATTACATCGCATGAAGATCTACCAAAAAGGGAGTGCATATATACACCAAGAAGACATAGCTTCCTTGCTAGCTAAAATATAGCCAGTGACTGGCCAAGACCCTTGTAAACCATGGCGATGCCACTCTGATTGTTGCATGGAACCACAACAGAGCTAAGGACTGCCCTCTCCACCTCTTCCGAGGGCTTTCTCCTCAGCAAGCACATGACGTACGCCATCACCGCGGCATCACAAGGCACCATGATCCGATCTTCACTTGCGAACCCGAACTCGTCCTCGGACATCCTCAGGAGCTCCCCGAACACCGCCGTGCCGAGATACGACAATGGGACCTCGAACCGCTCTCCACCAGCGGTGTAGACGATGCAGTGGCCCTTGTCCGCGATGGATGTTGCGCCGCTACGCAGGATGCCCTCTTTCATCGCCCCGGTCATCGTCAGCCTCCGCTTCCCAAGGGCCGCCAGCTGCTGCCACTTCTTTGCCTGCTGAACTAACCTCTTAGGAGTCATCATGCCGTATTTCTTCTGATGATGAAGTTGCGCTTTTTGCAGATATGTGTTGGTGGCAATTCAGTTTTTCGGTGGTGTGAAGACTGAAGACGCTTGCGTGCTAGTCCTATGTTTTTATAGGATAGCAAGGAACACTGCAGCCATAAGTTTGTCACATGGATGTAACCATCAGTATGACTAGTTAGGAGAGGAAAAGTCTTGAGGTTTATCCTCTTAGCTGTAGCTACTTGCTCTGCATGATTGAGTTTGATACCCTCTTTGCTACCTAGTCTGCACTTTGGGTCCACTCTACACTTTTGCTGGTCCAGTCCATGTCTATCCCATTCTTCCATGAAGGTAGTCTGCCTCATGCTGTTTGGTTTTACATTCCTAACGGGTTCCGTTGATGAGCTAGTTGTGGTGAGCACAGCCTTGATTTTTTTTCGTTGGCCAAGTCTACTTGTTTTTTCTTTGGGGAGGCTAAGCTAGCCAACTTGTTGATGTAGAGATACATGAAAATGAGACAATGAAAAAAGTGTTTGTTTAACCATCCCCACGGTGTAGCTTCTTAGTGAGCTAATATACCTGGGGCTTCGTCCACGGGCCAGATTAGAGAGAAGTCCAACTAACCCCCCTAAACTTGTCTCGAAGTTCACTTTACAACCCCCATGTTTGATTTGGTTCAACTTTCAACCCCAAACTCCAAGAACCGTTTAGAATTGCCCTTCACCTGTCTGGCCTGATTTGAGCCGTATGTTCTTGCCAAATCAGCTTATTACCGAGAAAATACTTAAGTGCATGTCCTTGGAAAACGATACACGACGAACTCATATAACTGCAGCAGTGCAGCATACTACTTGCCAGACGGAGTGGCCACCGGCGTTTTGTCACATGCCGCCGTGGCGAACCGGGATGCGCGCGCCCTGGTATTCTTCATGCTGAGTGCTGACACGCCGACTTTCCCACGTTCACGGCGGCCTCCTTGCCAGATTCCATGGCTCCCAACCTTGCAAGCTTCTTTACTTCTAAACTAGCTAGCTGATGATTCAGTAGGTTTTTACTTCTAAGCAGCTTTCAGACCAGATTTACAGAGCGGAGCCATGACTCCATGGACGGGCACAGGATCGCCTCCGGCAGTTTTTTTAATAATCGAAACTACTGTCATGTGCAAACATCCAAGACCCCAGATTAAGATTTGAGGAAGGTCGTGTATATACTACACAACAGAGCTAGCAGTTTTGCTCCTATACATTTGTAATTTGTTCCATGTACAGATGGACAAGGGTTTGATCATCAAGATGCCACATACACAAGGAATACATATATGTATGAGGGGGCAGGGCACATCGGTGGACTAGAGAAAGGCACGACATGGCGGCAAACAGAGGGGATGGGCACGGCCGCGGCCTGGCGAGGGGCAGGGCACTGCAGCGGCGGCCTAGGGCAGGACTGCACGGGCGCACTGCGGCGGTCTGGCGATCGATTGTTTCAGGACGGAGATCTCTTTCGGGACAATAGGAATACGACTTACATGCATGTATGTACGAGATGAGGGCGTACGTTGAGTTAGCATACACGAAAACCAGTGACATTGCAAAATAAAACCAGATCAAATATGTCAAATGGTGAAAGATGGTAATTCTGAATGGTTTTTGAAGTTTGGGGTTGAAAGAAGAACCAAAACAAAGATGGAGGTTGTAAAATGAACTTTGAGACAAGTTTAGGGGGGTTAATTGGACTTCTCTCGCCAGATTACTCATTTGACACTTGTTCACGACTAACTTAATCGCTTACGTATTAGCTGGTCAACGTTTTGGTTTCCAGATTCCCTTTGGTCTCCAGTCCATAGATTCTTCTAGTAGTTATCCTGCTTTGTTAACCACTTCAGTATCCGCTCCCCATTGCTTATATTTCCAGCGATCCTGTGTACCATAGCCCATGGTTTGTTACTCCTAATTTTTTGGTGGGCCATAGCTAGCTATTCTAGATGCAGTTGTTGTTCGTAGAGGTTTCGTATGCAGACACTGATTTGTAGATGCAGTCAAACTCCGGCAGCCACCGACTTCCTAATGCACGCGGGTTTTTGTGTTTTTTTTTCCTTTGAAATTTATCTGGTTATGGTATGGCTGGCAATATCTTGACCATATTCGTGATGGATTATTCACTTTGAACTAGTCAATTGACATGATTGTATTTCCTTAGTTGATATATTAGTGCCTGACTAATAAGCAGTTTTATGATGATTCTAACAAGAGTACTTCCATCAATTGTATAGCTGCTGTTGTACCATGAGACAATTAAAGAACATGAAACAATATAAGAGAACTGCACAACTGGCAGAACATGAGACAATTAAAAAAGTAGCCCGATATGGATTTCCGGTGGTGGCTGTTAATTTGCTTGGATACTTCATTAAGAATGCTTCTTGTTATGATTTGTGTAATTTTTTTAGCACACTTGGAGATGGTATTGGCGTCACTTAGCTTCTATAGTTTTATGCTGTAAAGTTGTAACATTTAAACTCTGAACTTATCATTTCCATTCTCCAGTGTTAATTTTTTTATATATTTTCAGGAGCTACGAACTGAAAGCTGCTAGTGGGGGGCTTGAGCTCGCACCATACAACTTGAATGCTGGCATGGTATCACCAAAAAGCTCAGAAACGCCCTCTCTACTTGCTCCGGTGCGTTTCTTCCGAGCAAGGGTATCAAAGAAATTTACAAGGAGGGGAACTAACTAGGAGAAAGTATCTAGTGCTCCCACCCCTTAGGGTGCTCCCTGTGCTACAAAAAAAAAATATGGTTTTTAAATGTTTGAAAAAATTGTATATGTTCACAAGGTATGTTTGTACAACCTCCAAAAAATTCAGCTCCAAAATCGAAATGAACATTGAGAAACAAAAAAGACAAATCTACCATGAATATTGTCATTGGTGTAAAAAAGACAAAAACAAAAAAATGGACACTATTATTCATACCAGATTTGCCTTTTTTGTTTCTCAATGTTCATTTCAATTTTGGAGCTGAAATTTTTAGAGGTTGTACAAACATATCTTGTGAGCATCCACAATTTTTTGTAGAATTTTTTGAATCATTTAAATTTGAGTTTTTTTATGGTAGCACATGGAGCACCCTAAAGGGTGGGAGCACTAGATTTAACTAGCTGCCCCTTACATCGAGCCGGGCAAGCCATTCGCCAACATCTTCACGATGGCAATGGGGAGGCCATGCTGCCAGAAGACCACGTCATCTTGGCAGCAGCAGCCGAGCACCGGGAGGAATGGGTTTCGTCATCAATGAAGACGACACGATTGTGGAACGTTGACGCCAAGCGCGCAGGGATGCCAGGACGGCCCTCTGGCGGGGCAGCTACTACAGTATCTTCATGAAGGCAATTTAGTGTCACGGTCTCACAGAAGACACATCTCTGCATAAATAACGCTAAAAGAAAAAAAATTACATGACCAAACTGTACTTGATCAAACAAATAAATATTCTCGGAAACCCTTGTGCTGCAATACACTATGTAGTAGCAGTGAACAAAAAACTTATGTTCAAAAAATAGTTACAAGAGCTTCTTCAACGTTCTTACGTTGAAATTCATCTCAGGCTCACTGACAGATGGAGATGCATGAGTCATGAAACTTGACAAAAAGGATAACACTACAAGGAAACAGCTAATCACCGGCGTGGCGATTTTGGGATCACCGGCGAGAAACGGCCACGCCGGTAACTTCATGCCAGTGCTATCTGAAATCACCGACGACTGCGAGGCCACGCCGGTGATAGTTTGGAATCACCGGCGTGTGGGTGACCACGCCAGTGTCGTATGGAGATTACTGGCGTGCGTGGTCACGCCAGTGATTAATTTTCAGAAATTAAAAAAAATCTGCTGTTATTGAATTTAATAGACCACAATTATCAGCAAAATACACAGAAATATGAACATTAACAGAAATAGCACGGGCAGTAGCTACTGCACTCAACAAAGTTGTTATAGATTGTTCATCTATCTAACTTATCATATCTCTAGCTAGCTAGTCACTAAGTGTCTTCATCACCTGAAACTCATCATAACTAGCTAGTCACTAAGTGTCTCGATGATCACCTCAGGCTCAGGCATGTCACCAGAACTGTCGTAGTTGTTGGCAGAACTATCGTAGTTGTTGCCAGGCTCATACGTGACTCCTCCACCCATCCAATTATTTTTTGTTCTTGTGCCTCATGTATGAAGTATTTTGCTGCACTAGGTGTCACCTAATATGCTTGAGAAATCCATGGATTTAAGTTTTCTAGTTGATATGGATGCATGATATTTATGTGGAGACTAGTTATGGATGGCTCAATGTTGTTTTAGAGTGCTACATCTTAATTTTTGTTGAATATTATTTATGGGCAGCAAGGTACCATGATGAACAAAGGCAAGGCATTGCTTGGGATGAGCTCAAGACCGAGGAGAAGAACATCTAAAGTCTCCCTTAATTATGATGACAACCATCTTTGGGAGGATGATGCAGTTTTTGTGGGAGAGAAGCTGAAAATCCATACAACTAGATGGCAAGACCCCATGTTCTTGAGCAGTGGGGGATAAAAGAAGACTTCGACACCTTCGCCAATGCAACTGGTTTGCTTGAGTTTGCCCAAAATCCACGGGTACATACGAGGAGCTCTCGCGAGAATTCCTCTCCACATTCAGGTTTGAGGGCCCTGAGATCTACAAGCACAGTAAGAAGAGTAAGGCACCCCCTCCTACCTTTGTTTGTAAATTTACTATGAGGGGGGAGCGCCTTGTTATGTCTTTGGAGGAGTTTTGCAAAGCTATTGGTGTGGAAAACAGGGGTAGTTGGGATGAAACCCGTGCTGACTCCAACCAGGAGCTTGTTGCATTTTGGCACTCTATTTCTGTTAACTCTCATGATAGATTGAATAGGGGTAAATTTACTCATATACAGCACCCAAGTTTGAGATACTTTGCGTTGTTCCTTGCAAGAGGATTTCTTGCTAGAGACAACAATTCTGCTTGCACGGGACCAATGGTTTATTTACTTAAATGTGCAAAAGAAAACACCACATGTGAGTATAACTTGGGAGTCATTCTTGCTAGATCCTTGCATACGGCTGTGAGTAGAAATATTACTGATCAAACCCCTATTTATGCTGGTGCTATTGCTACTTTAGTGTATGAATACATTAAAGATGAAAGAGGTTATGGTGATAACATGGGTACTCCTGTGATGGAGTCCAATTTACTCGATTTTGCTTTGACTACCCATATGGATATAAGTGTGATGCATGGGGATCATTATTGGTATAACTATTTGAGTACTAATGGACAAAGAGTGCCCATTAGGCTCCCCGTGCTGACCTTTTTGACAGGAGTACCGGAAAATGGATTGTGGAAGAGATGCCGCCTCAAGAGGAGCCACAAGATAGGGATGCAAGACTACCAACCTCGAGAGGAGCCCCAAGACTCAGGAATGCAAGGCTACCCATATGGTTACTTCCCTGGAGGTGGAAGTGGATAAAACTACTACTCGGGATACTAGCTTGATCGCAAGCTTGGGGGAGTACCTCCTTCCCTTTCCATTCATTGTGTTATATCACTGTTATTTGTTATGTTTTAGTTTCTTGTTCTAAAAATCACAAAAACACAAAAAGATTTCATTTGTTTCTTTTGTTTAGTTACTTCAGGACATTTACTTTATGCATCTTAAAACTAAAAAGAACAAAAACATTTTCGTTTTATTGAATCCAAAGTGAAAACGGAGGTGCAGGAATTGCTGAAATCTGCTCACTGTTCTATTTTTCATATTTTCTCTGTAACTCCGAATGAGCTAAAATTTTAACCACTACTGCAACTTTTCATAACCTACACACCTGTAAATTATGAGATTTTTCTGAGTGTCTAGGTAGGGTAAAAACAGTACTGTATGCAGTAGCATTTTATGGCAGATTTGAGTTTTTATTGCGCAGTTCAAATTGGGAGAGGAGAACAACAATGATGAGTTGATGTGCGTGAAGTGGATGAAAGGTATGACACCTTTGCCCTGCTTATGTGGACTTTTTAATAACAGCAAGTGCGCACATCATAGTTTCTTTAACATCTAGGGAAGTGGTAGCAAATGTTTATCTGCTCCGTGTTCTAGTATGTTATATTATGATGCAAGTGAGATAATATGTAGCGACAACACTTGGATGTGAGTTGAGTAATTGTGGCTCTAAACAAAGGTCTACGCATCCCATTGTGCTTGCTAAACTTGCCAACCAAAGAATAAAAGAATTTTTCAAATGATAAACATGAAGTCATATGCTTGACAAGCTTAGTGGTTGGGAGTTAACTTAAATGTGCTGACACATGGAAAGCTTTCAACATTGCACTAAATTATATTTAGTTGATATCATGTACCTTTGTTTATGGATGCTTATCATGTGCGAAATAAATGTGGAAACTTAGTAAGTTTGGGGAGTAAGAATAATTGGCTAGAGAGACGCCTGGGCCGCCAACCTAAGCCATGCATCATTCATGGTGGAAATTTACAGCGTACCATAGTGAACATTCAGTGATGCACATCATAAAAAAAGCTATACAAATAGTAAATAAAAGAGTGCTGAGATTGTTCATTGTCTGTTTGTCTTGTCGTTTGGACATGGGCTTGTTCCATGTCTTGGGACAAGAGGTACCCCAGTTGACGCTCTTGATGACGCTTTTATTACTTGCAATGACTGAAAAACTCGAACTTGCCTAGTGACCAGAGTTGAGTAGCACATGGTGTAGGTACTCGTATTCACGGGGCATGAGACTTTCAACCTCTAGTTGGTCAAGCATATGAGTCATAATAGGGAACACCAAATGGTTTGATAAAACTGAGAGCAAGGTTGTAAGCACAATGAGTTCATTAGTCAATAAAAGAAAGAATCAAAAGATCTCAAAAATCTTGTCTTGATTCAATTAAAAGCGATGCAAGAACCTTTGTTTATTTCTACAGTTGGGCAAACTCATCCAAGTATTGACACTTCATGATATTTCTCTTGCAACATGTATAAATGCTTTAACACTGATTAGATATACCTTTGCTAGCATTTTGTTATTTGTTATGGAAATTATGTCTTGAATACTTGTTGGTATTAAACGGTGTTACATATGCAATGCAAAGTTCTTGTCAAAGTCTTTTTATCGCTTCTGCACTATGTTTGAGTTGTTCGAGGACAAACAACGAGCTAAGCTTGGGGGAGCTGATGCACCTAAAATGCATCTACTTTTCCAAGCACTTTGCTTCATAATTTGCTCCGGAATCTTCCCATATTTGAATAAACCTGCTGAATCTGACGCTGTTTTTAGCAAAGTCTCGTTTCTGGTTATTTTTGCAGGAAATTAAATCGGGAAAAATACCACGTCATTTTTTATGGAAAAGGAGGACAACGTGCAAAGGATGGACACGAGGAAGCGCCGGAGGCCCAAAAGAGGGGGCCCCACGCGGCCAGATCCTTGGGCCGCGTGGGCCCACCTAACTGGAGCCTCGGGCGCCGCCTCTCCTTCGGCTTTTCGCGTACCCCCTCATATATACGAAAAAGTGGGTGCCCTAGAGGAGGAGAGCTTTCGCGAAACACACCGCCGCCACCACCACGATCTTCGTTTTCGGAGACAGATTGATCCAGGATTTCTCCTCCGGTGGAGGGATCCGGAGACCGTCTTCACCGCCATCTTCACCGCCTTCATCTCCATCGACCATGAGCTCCCTCTCCATCACCATGTGTGAGTAGTCCGCTGTAGGCATGTGAGGTGGATGGGGATTGGATGAGATTGATCATGTAATGATACCCGTTGTTCGAGATCTTAGGGGTTTATCTTGAGGATATTTTTGTATTGTGTTGATGCACTTATGCTATACTTAATGCTTGTTACTAGGGCCCGAGTGGCATGATTTCAGTACTGAACTTATTTTGCTTCATCATATAATTGAGTTTGGTATTTATCTGCAAAGTGTATCACCTGCTATTATGTTGAACCTGCGAACCCTAAAAGTGACAGTATAGGGAAAACAAGGGGGAGATGTTTTAGTTTGAGGATTCTATGTGTTCATGAAGTGTTAATGCGTTGTTCCGGGCTATTCGAAAGGGTAGACCTTAATTACCTGTAGTTCCAAGTTGGCCCCGGTGAAATGGGCAGGTAGGACAATAGATGTTGTGCAAATTCTCTTGGTTAGTACGCACAACTAATTATGGAACACATACCTACATATATCGGAGTTAGAGATAAGTCCCATTGCTATTATATCTTATTATATGATCAATCTTATTCATGCAACACCCCGCTATCACCTCATGCCTACGTTTTAAATCTCTGAGTTACACTTTCACTTTTCCGGTGAAAACTGGGAAACCCTTGTTCACTACTGCTGTTCTATTTGCTACTTGAATCATACTACTGCCATCACTATCACTGCTGCAAGTTTATTGATATACAGGTGTGGTTGAGAGTGACGCCTCAATTGCCAAAGTCTTATTGGTATTCTTGTGTTCCCATCGTGTCGAACTATAAATTTGGGTAATACTTCCCAACGAAGATTTCAGCGATCCCCTATACTTGTGGGCATCAAGACATTTTCTGGCGCCGTTGCCGGGGAACCTAGCTTTATTGGTAAGACAACTTGTTATCATTTATTTGCTGCACTTGCTTGTTCCCAACTATGGGAAAGGAAAAGAATACTCCGAAGGAAGTAAGGCCTTCAACTACTCGTAGAGGTACTGATTTGCCAAGTAGGCCAAACTTTTCACCTAATGTTGCTTCTGCTATTGTTGCTAAGAAGAAAGAAAAAGCTTTATCTAGTTCACCATTGTCTAAGATGTCTACTAGTATTGAAAATAATTTAATATGTGGTAGCGTAGACAAAGAAGTGACACCTGAAACATCTGAGATAACTGAAACACCTGAATCTGCTATTATTGAAAATGTTGAGTCTGAATTAGAAGATAATGAATATTGTGATGATGAACATGAAACTTCTTCTGAGGAAGAGGATGCATTTACTATGGCTTTTATGGATTCGAATTTTGATAAATTGGATAAACTTGATATCTATAAAAATTCTCCTCTTGATGATTATTTCCCTGTTACTGAGAAAATGAATGCTCCAGCTATTAAAATTAAAGACAAAGATTATGAGTTTAGTGTTGATCCTGAAATAATTGAAAAAGCTGAGAAGTATAAGTTTTATGGGAGAGACAATGAGTTCCCTTTTGAACACATTGCTGATTTGCATGATTTATCTGTGTTATTTGGTAAAGATGAAATCCACCAACGCTATTATTTCTTAAAGTTGTTTCCTTTTACTTTGGGAGGAAATGCTAAAACTTGGTATAATCGTTTAGAACCTGGATGTATTACTAGCAAGGAGGAATGCTTGCAGGTATTTTATAATAAATATTTCCCTGCTGATAAGATTCATGGTTTAACTATTGAGATTAGCAACTTTTCACAAACAGAGAAGGAGGATTTACCCCAAGCTTGGGGGAGGTACAGTAAGATGGTTAGGAAATGTCCTACCCATGGCTTCAAGAATAATGAAATACTTGATATATTTTACAATGGACTAACTGAAAATACAAGAGGCTATCTTGATAGTATTGCAGGTAGTGTTTTCAGGGAAAGGACCGTTGATGAAGCAATTGAGTTATTGGAAACTATCTCTAGAAACTATGAAGATTGGAATATTGAAATAATAGATGACAGAGAGATATTTCCAGAGAAGAAAGGAGGTATTCTTGAATTAAACAATGAGGCAATGAAGGGAGCCTCCAAGGATATGAAAGAGAAGGGAATTAAAACCTCTCATCTTAAGGAATTATCTGAAATGGGTGTTAAACTTCCTATTGATCGACCATGTTTTCCAATCCCAGTCAATGCTATAAGCTCTTTGGAAGGTAATGAAAAGGTAACACCTCCTATTGATGTATCATATGTTAATGATTTTGCTTATCATAATAAACCTGAAGAGCATGATATTAGAATGAATATGATGGAAAACTCTCATAAAATTAAATTCCTTCGTGAAAATATAAATGCTAGTGTGGGAGAAGTTAGAAGAATTGTTAAACACTGTGAAATGATGAATAATCAAATTGAACAAATGGTTTCTCTTCAAAATCAATTGTATGAAAATCTTATTGAGAAGAAACAGGTTTGTGGGGTTATACTAGAGGTGGTGCAAGTACTCAGGACCCTGACTATCCTGAAAACCATCCCAAGAGAAAAGAGCAAGAGGCTCTCAAAAGGAAATCTTCTGCAGGAAAATCTCCCAATGGAAACAAAGGCATTGATGATTCTCAAGAACAAGACAATGATATTTCTATTTCTGATGCTGAGACCGAAGATGATAATGTTGAAGAAGAGGAATCATCTCCACCTGAAGAAGATCAACATGAAGTTGAAAATATTGCAGAACCTGAACCTCCTGAAAAGGAAGACCCTCAACCATCTACTGAGAAGAACAAAAAGAAGAATCATCCAAATCCACAAAAAGGTAAAGAGAGGGATCCATGGGTACAAAGACCCATACCATATCCCCAAGAGGTAATGAAATCTTTGGATGATGCTAGGTTTGAGAAATTTTTGAGTTGATTAAAAATTTATGTTTGCAAATTCCTCTTGTTGATGCTATTAAAATTCCTCCATACTCAAAATATATGAAAGATATTGTCACTAATAAAAGGAAGATACCTAATGATGCAATTACTGCTATGCTTGCTGATTATTCATTTGAAGGAAAATTGCCTGAAAAGCGTGGAGATCCTGGTATTCCGACTATTCCTTGTCGTATTAAAGAAACTTATGTGAAATATGCACTATGTGATTTAGGAGCTGGTGTTAGTGTTATGCCTTTTTCTTTATATAAGAAACTTAACCTAAACAAATTGGTTCCAACTGAAGTTTCATTGCAAATGGCTGATAAATCAACTGCTGTGCCTATAGGTATATGTGAGGATGTTCCTATCTCTATTGCTAATGTGTTAATTCCTACAGACTTTGTTATATTAGAAATGCCTGAGGATGATAATCTATCTATTATTCTTGGAAGACCCTTTTTAAACACTGCAGGAGCTGTGATAAATTGCACTGAGAGCAAAGTGACATTTACTATCTATTTTCCCAAGAAGAATGTGTTACAGTGATAAACAAGAGTGTGAATTCTATTCAAAGAAATACTATTATGATTGGAAGCTTTGAAATTGCACTACCACCTCCTGAACCAAATATGCTCTTGATGATTGGAACTATTCCAATCAAGTATGAGGTATCTTGAAACTCTTCTTTATATCTATAAAATAAGAATCATGTATTATATCTTTTGCATATTATTAATGAGACTTGATCAACCTCATTACTAATGTGGAAATGATGAAAACTTGATTCCCATAAAAATTTGTATTGCATTTTAATTTTATTTATCTTAGAATTTTAGAGTATATGCATAATCATAATTATTTCAGAGTTCAGAAATTCCAGAATATGAAGTTTGAAAAATTCTCTTTAGAAAATTGTCTCTGAAAATTCCAGAAAAATTTGGAGGTAAGTTATTTAACCAGAGGGACCATCTGCCAGAAGTGGGACACCAGGGACCAAAATGGGGTGTCCCACGCGGCCAGATTCCTTGGCCGCGTGGGACCCACCAACTTTGTCCCCAGGTGGTGTTAGGTGAGTGTCCTGTGCCCATCTCCTTCCCCTCGACAGAAAACCACTTCCAGGTATTTTTCCCAAATTTTCCCGAGCTCGTTCTTCCTGCTATCCTTGGATCTCCAAGTTTAGGGCAGATTTTTCAAATCTGTTTGGTGGGATTGCTCCTTGGTATGTGACTCCTCCACCCATCCAATTATTTTTTGTTCTTGTGCCTCATGTATGAAGTATTTTGCTGCACTAGGTGTCACCTAATATGCTTGAGAAATCCATGGATTTAAGTTTTCTAGTTGATATGGATGCATGATATTGATGTGGAGACTAGTTATGGATGGCTCAATGTTGTTTTAGAGTGCTACATCTTAATTTTTGTTGAATATTATTTATGGGCAGCAAGGTACCATGATGAACAAAGGCAAGGCATTGCTTGGGATGAGCTCAAGACCGAGGAGAAGAGCATCTAAAGTCTCCCTTAATTATGATGACAACCATCTTTGGGAGGATGATGCAGTTTTTGTGGGGAGAAGCTGAAATCCATACAACTAGATGGCAAGACCCCATGTTCTTGAGCAGTGGGGGATAAAAGAAGACTTCGACACCTTCGCCAATGCAACTGGTTTGCTTGAGTTTGCCCAAAATCCACGAGGTACATACGAGGAACTCTCGCGAGAATTCCTCTCCACATTCAGGTTTGAGGGCCCTGAGATCTACAAGCACAGTAAGAAGAGTAAGGCACCCCTCCTACCTTTGTTTGTAAATTTACTATGAGGGGGGAGCGCCTTGTTATGTCTTTGGAGGAGTTTTGCAAAGCTATTGGTGTGGAAAACAGGGGTAGTTGGGATGAAACCCGTGCTGACTCCAACCAGGAGCTTGTTGCATTTTGGCACTCTATTTCTGTTAACTCTCATGATAGATTGAATAGGGGTAAATTTACTCATATACAGCACCCAAGTTTGAGATACTTTGCGTTGTTCCTTGCAAGAGGATTTCTTGCTAGAGACAACAATTCTGCTTGCACGGGACCAATGGTTTATTTACTTAAATGTGCAAAAGAAAACACCACATGTGAGTATAACTTGGGAGTCATTCTTGCTAGATCCTTGCATACGGCTGTGAGTAGAAATATTACTGATCAAACCCCTATTTATGCTGGTGCTATTGCTACTTTAGTGTATGAATACATTAAAGATGAAAGAGGTTATGGTGATAACATGGGTACTCCTGTGATGGAGTCCAATTTACTCGATTTTGCTTTGACTACCCGTATGGATATAAGTGTGATGCATGGGGATCATTATTGGTATAACTATTTGAGTACTAATGGACAAAGAGTGCCCATTAGGCTCCCCCGTGCTGACCTTTTTGACAGGAGTACCGGAAAATGGATTGTGGAAGAGATGCCGCCTCAAGAGGAGCCACAAGATCCAGGGATGCAAGGCTACCAACCTCGAGAGGAGCCCCAAGACTCAGGAATGCAAGGCTACCCATATGGTTACTTCCCTGGAGGTGGAAGTGGATACAACTACTACCCGGGATACTAGCTTGATCGCAAGCTTGGGGGAGTACCTCTTCCCTTTCCATTCATTGTGTTATATCACTGTTATCTTGTTATGTTTTAGTTTCTTGTTCTAAAAATCACAAAAACACAAAAAGATTTCATTTGTTTCTTTTGTTTAGTTACTTCTGGACATTTACTTTATGCATCTTAAAACTAAAAAGAACAAAAACATTTTCGTTTTATTGAATCCAAAGTGAAAACGGAGGTGCAGGAATTGCTGAAATCTGCTCACTGTTCTATTTTTCATATTTTCTCTGTAACTCCGAATGAGCTAAAATTTTAACCACTACTGCAACTTTTCATAACCTACACACCGTAAATTATGAGATTTTTCTGAAGTGTCTAGGTAGGGTAAAAACAGTACTGTATGCAGTAGCATTTTATGGCAGATTTGAGTTTTTATTGCGCAGTTCAAATTGGGAGAGGAGAACAACAATGATGAGTTGATGTGCATGAAGTGGATGAAAGGTATGACACCTTTGCCCTGCTTATGTGGACTTTTTAATAACAGCAAGTGCGCACATCATAGTTTCTTTAACATCTAGGGAAGTGGTAGCAAATGTTTATCTCTCCGTGTTCTAGTATGTTATATTATGATGCAAGTGAGATAATATGTAGCGACAACACTTGGATGTGAGTTGAGTAATTGTGGCTCTAAACAAAGGTCTACGCATCCCATTGTGCTTGCTAAACTTGCCAACCAAAGAATAAAAGAATTTTTCAAATGATAAACATGAAGTCATATGCTTGACAAGCTTAGTGGTTGGGAGTTAACTTAAATGTGCTGACACATGGAAAGCTTTCAACATTGCACTAAATTATATTTAGTTGATATCATGTACCTTTGTTTATGGATGCTTATCATGTGCGAAATAAATGTGGAAACTTAGTAAGTTTGAGGAGTAAGAATAATTGGCTAGAGAGACGCCTGGGCCGCCAACCTAAGCCATGCATCATTCATGGTGGAAATTTACAGCGTACCATAGTGAACATTCAGTGATGCACATCATAATAAAAAGCTATACAAATAGTAAATAAAAGAGTGCTGAGATTGTTCATTGTCTGTTTGTCTTGTCGTTTGGACATGGGCTTGTTCCATGTCTTGGGACAAGAGGTACCCCAGTTGACGCTCTTGATGACGCTTTTATTACTTGCAATGACTGAAAAACTCGAACTTGCCTAGTGACCAGAGTTGAGTAGCACATGGTGTAGGTACTCGTATTCACGGGGCATGAGACTTTCAACCTCTAGTTGGTCAAGCATATGAGTCATAATAGGGAACACCAAATGGTTTGATAAAACTGAGAGCAAGGTTGTAAGCACAATGAGTTCATTAGTCAATAAAAGAAAGAATCAAAAGATCTCAAAAATCTTGTCTTGATTCAATTAAAAGCGATGCAAGAACCTTTGTTTATTTCTACAGTTGGGCAAACTCATCCAAGTATTGACACTTCATGATATTTCTCTTGCAACATGTATAAATGCTTTAACACTGATTAGATATACCTTTGCTAGCATTTTGTTATTTGTTATGGAAATTATGTTTGAATACTTGTTGGTATTAAACGGTGTTACATATGCAATGCAAAGTTCTTGTCAAAGTCTTTTTATCGCTTCTGCACTATGTTTGAGTTGTTCGAGGACAAACAACGAGCTAAGCTTGGGGGAGCTGATGCACCTAAAATGCATCTACTTTTCCAAGCACTTTGCTTCATAATTTGCTCCGGAATCTTCCCATATTTGAATAAACCTGCTGAATCTGACGCTGTTTTTAGCAAAGTCTCGTTTCTGGTTATTTTTGCAGGAAATTAAATCGGGAAAAATACCACGTCATTTTTTATGGAAAAGGAGGACAACGTGCAAAGGATGGACACGAGGAAGCGCCGGAGGCCCAAAAGAGGGGGCCCCACGCGGCCAGATCCTTGGGCCGCGTGGGCCCACCTCTGGAGCCTCGGGCGCCGCCTCTCCTTCGGCTTTTCGCGTACCCCCTCATATATACGAAAAAGTGGGTGCCCTAGAGGAGGAGAGCTTTCGCGAAACACACCGCCGCCACCACCACGATCTTCGTTTTCGGAGACAGATTGATCCAGGATTTCTCCTCCGGTGGAGGGATCCGGAGACCGTCTTCACCGCCATCTTCACCGCCTTCATCTCCATCGACCATGAGCTCCCTCTCCATCACCATGTGTGAGTAGTCCGCTGTAGGCATGTGAGGTGGATGGGGATTGGATGAGATTGATCATGTAATGATACCCGTTGTTCGAGATCTTAGGGGTTTATCTTGAGGATATTTTTGTATTGTGTTGATGCACTTATGCTATACTTAATGCTTGTTACTAGGGCCCGAGTGGCATGATTTCAGTACTGAACTTATTTTGCTTCATCATATAATTGAGTTTGGTATTTATCTGCAAAGTGTATCACCTGCTATTATGTTGAACCTGCGAACCCTAAAAGTGATAGTATAGGGAAAACAAGGGGGAGATGTTTTAGTTTGAGGATTCTATGTGTTCATGAAGTGTTAATGCGTTGTTCCGGGCTATTCGAAAGGGTAGACCTTAATTACCTGTAGTTCCAAGTTGGCCCCGGTGAAATGGGCAGGTAGGACAATAGATGTTGTGCAAATTCTCTTGGTTAGTACGCACAACTAATTATGGAACACATACCTACATATATCGGAGTTAGAGATAAGTCCCATTGCTATTATATCTTATTATATGATCAATCTTATTCATGCAACACCCCGCTATCACCTCATGCCTACGTTTTAAATCTCTGAGTTACACTTTCACTTTTCCGGTGAAAACTGGGAAACCCTTGTTCACTACTGCTGTTCTATTTGCTACTTGAATCATACTACTGCCATCACTATCACTGCTGCAAGTTTATTGATATACAGGTGTGGTTGAGAGTGACGCCTCAATTGCCAAAGTCTTATTGGTATTCTTGTGTTCCCATCGTGTCGAACTATAAATTTGGGTAATACTTCCCAACGAAGATTTCAGCGATCCCCTATACTTGTGGGCATCAAGACATTTTCTGGCGCCGTTGCCGAGGAATCTAGATTTATTGGTAAGACAACTTGTTATTATTTATTTGCTGCACTTGCTTGTTCCCAACTATGGGAAAGGAAAAGAATACTACGAACGAAGTAAGGCCTTCAACTTTGTTAATCAGGCTGTCACTGCCATGCTGACCATTTCAGTGGTGGACAAACCGGCATGTGTGGACGCATATTAATCAGGCACAACACGTGTGATGATATATCATCTCTAGTTCCATTAGCAAGCAATCCAAACGTTTAGTGAATTAGTATCTCACTACATGTACTTTCTCATGAAGCATGCGTCCGTAATCATCAGCCATTAAGCAATACAACACACTCTGATTTGATCAGCTATCATTTCGTTGTCTCCGACAAGAGTCAAATATATCACATTGCTATATATATCTTGGCCTTAGGACTCCATGTTCAGAGCTCATGGCCCTGTCTGTCCCTTGCCAACTTGTCATCCATGATAGCGTCGCCGTACGTAGACTGCATGCATTGCCCCGAAAAGTTAAGTATAGCCCGGGCTACATTTAGCCTGTTTTTTGAAAATCTTGAAAACACCATTTCAAAGTTTACAAAAATTCTGAAAAAAAATCTAGACAATGATAATGATGTATTATTCCAAAGTGCAAAATATCAGTTCGAAACACTTTGTATTTTGAGCCAAACAAAAAAGACAAATCCCCCAATTTTTGGACATTCAGATTTGTGTACTGTTCACTACTTAAAATCTCCACATTTGTCATTTTTACACAGGCTATAATACAATGTATTTTGTGTTGAAACTTTGTACATTGATTGAATACATCACTGTATACATCTAGGATTTTTTTCCAAATTTATTGCAACTTTAAAATATTGTTTTCAAATTTTTCAATAAAAAGGCTACATGTAGCCCGGGCTACAAAACACCACACTCTGCATAAATTTGCAGTTGATCCTAAGTAAGATGTGCATAAAACACGCATATACGTGATTCTGTGAGAATTATATACAGCGCAATTATAAACTAAATCAATATAGAAACATTCATAATATTTAAATCTTTGTTTATTCATGTATAGATAATATGGTAACACGCCATACATCAAAAATCTATTGTTACATTAGGCTTTCCATAACCACTAGAGCGTTTCTTTTAGTGAAGCATCACTCGGTGAAACCGCGAAATCACTAATTTCTGCCGTAACGTATTTGTAGAATCCAAAAGAATCATATATTCAAAAATTAACATTCATCAATTATTCATTCATGCTTTCCCTAAATATGTAAAGGTATATTTGACTATGGTATTGTTTGAAATGATGGTTTTTAGAGGAAAAGGGAGTCTTTTGGTCGAAAAGTCCTTTTGGAGCTCGTCCACTATGGAGCCCTTTATTTTGCTTTTTTTTTAAATCGGCATTTCAAGTTTCGAAAAATTCAAAAAAAATCTGAAAATGACGTATTCCACACTTCTGCAAAGTTTCAACCCGAAATAGTGTGTATTCCGGCCTACACAAAAATAACAAATCCAGACAAATCTGAAAAATTTCGAATCTCGTACTGTTCTCCATGTCCGATCCAGATATTTGTAGTTTTTACACAGCTCAAAGTACAGAATTTTTTGTACTGATTTTTTGCATACAGGTAGAAATAATCATTACCTACCTCTACGATTTTTTTCAGAATTATTAAATACTTAGAAATGTTGTTTTCGATTTTTTCAAAAAAAGGGGCTCCATGGAGCCCGTCCACCAAAACGCCGCACTCTTGGTCCGTCTTTTGGTAGTACTACAAAAGAAATTCCATTTCGCGCCGAAGCAAATCATAATACCAATCGGCGACCCGGTGTGGCCGAGGAGGCGCCGCCAGCTCCGACCACCGCCACCACCCTCTCTTCTCCTCGCGCGGCTCCCTCTCGCCGGATCCCACCGCCTCCTCGCCGCACCCCCTCCGCCCTCATCGGCAGGCAGCAGTAGCACCACCCCTCGCCCCCAATCCCCTCGCCCCCAATCCCCTCGCCGCAAAACCCTAACCCCAGTCCGCCGGCGACAGCATGAGTCCGCCGGAGTCCAGCTGCCACCCGGCGCTGCTCGTCGACCTCGTCGTCAACAACATCCTCGTCCGCTTCCCGCCGGACGAGCCCGAGTGCCTCGCCCGCGCCTCCCTCGTGTGCAAGGGCTGGCACGCCGTCCTCGACGACCCCGGTTTCCGCCGCCGCTACGGCGAGTTCCACCGGAAATCGCCCATGCTGGGCGTACTCTACAACAACTTCACCGGCCGCCTCCCCCACGACTCCAAATTTGGCTCCACCACCACCTTCTGGACTCGGACCCCAATGCGCCTCCGCTTGCAAGTGCTCGACTCACGCCACGGCCTCGTCGTCTTCAATTGCTACGGCGACGGAGGGGGAGCACCCCCGCGCCTCCTCGTCTGGGACCCTGTCACGGACGCGCAGTGGAAAATTCCATTTCCCGGCTCCCCGTGCGCAGATAATGTCATTGTTTCCTATAATGTGGCAGTGCTCTGCGCCGCCGACGGCTGCGACCATGCCGATTGCCATGGCAATCCCTTCCTCCTTGTCTATGTAGCCACCTACGCCGGTTGTCTCACGTCCGCCTCCTGCGTCTACGCTTCCGAGGCTGGTGCCTGGAGCTACTTCACCAACATTGAGCACCCGCACTTGACTAAAGTCAAACCCGATTGCCCCAGTGTTCTCTTGGGTAACACACTATATTTTTCAAGTGAGATTTCTGGAATTCTGGAGTACAATGCGGCCAAGCAGAAGCTATCATGGATCGAGTCACCCTTCGTGGTCATGGGCAGAAAGAATGACTGTTTACTCGTAACAACAGAAGATGGCAGCCTGGGGTTTGTCTGTGTGGAGGACTCCTGTATGGTCAGGTGGACAAGGGTATTTGATAAGAATGGAGCTTTGGAATGGGCTCAATGCAGGATCATCGAGCTCGATAAGCTACTTTCTGCTCGCGCCCTCTTCGAAAAACCCCATGTGATTGGCTTTGTGGAGGGAGCTGGAGCCATTCTGTTGGAAACTTACTCTGGGGTGCTAATGGTTGATCTCAACTCACGTTGTGTCAAGCATCTGTTATGCATCCGAAGGCGCACGGATGATGCCATTCCCTACATGAGCATTGATGTAGCCATTCCCTACATGAGCTATTACACTCCACGTACTAGCCTAGAGCGGGCACAGCAGCTTTTCTGGAAGGGCTCCAATGCCATAGATGAACACAACATTGTCGACGCCGTCCGCTGCCTTGGCCGTGCCCATGAGATCAGGTTATGATACCTCCTAGATGCTACTTCAAACTTGTACCTCATAGTCTGTACAAGCACTAGACAGTTGTTACAAGAGGTAGCCAAATGATGGACATAGTTAGCACTTTGTTGATGACATAATTGTGCCGTTAGTTTTGACTGTTCTATTTTATGTCAGGTTGTGTTACCTTTCATGGCCTTATCTTACACTGTTAACAATGATAAGCTGACAATTTGATACTTCTATTTCACCTAGGGCTGCATTTTATGGAGAACTTTCTCCAGAGTGTGCTATGACGTGTTACAAATATGGGTTTGCTTTGCTACGCAAGGCTCAGGAGGAAGTGGCTCTTAACATTCTCAAGAGTGCGCAAAATGAAGAACCAGTGAGCAGTGCAACCGACCAAGATGATATTGGAAACTCAAATGCCTTTGTTAGCAATATCACAGATGTTCTATCTTTGGAGAAAGGTAATACGAACAGTGTGTGCTGTTATCCGTTACCCCATATGGTCATATATAGGAGAATACATTATTACTATCTATCTACGGCTACGCAGTTTATAACATTACACTGATTACGCTTTACAAACTTTTCTCATCCTTTGTTCATACCTGTTGAAGACTACACATGGTAAACTGCTAATTAGTATGCACTCTTGCATTTGGAAGTTAATGATCTTCATTGGAACTCGAAAATGTTTGGGATTATTTATTGATTGTCATCATCATTCTGTCGTAGAACATTTCGTCAAAGTGGTTTCGTTTTTCTCCTTAAGGTGTAATCCAGTATTGTTGCTGTAAATAGTATTGTTTATTCTTGAGCTTGGCCCATATGAACGGGTGTCTGGTGCCATATGCCAGCTACTTGGATTGTAGGTCGTATTACTTGTTTTTCCTACTTCTTCTGAAAGAAAACAATATGATAGTTTCCTGCTGCATATGCATCATTTCAGCCACTTTTATTTGTGCATTTGGAATATCAATGCTAGATAAACCAGATATCGATCACCGAAGTATTCTTCATTTTCCTTTTATAATTAGATGTGTAATTAGCGCGCTTGAATGGGCTACTGCGTTAAAAAATAATGCCACACCAATTTTTTCTAATTTATGTGTTACTGAAATTATGCAATAATATTAATTACTGTATCCTTAAATTTCCATAAGATTCATAACAGGTTTACATTTCAGTTCAGTGATTCACACCAATGTATAAATCAATGATGATCACCTTATACTGATTGAGTTGGACCACAGATGTACTTTTCTTTCTGCCATGGTAAATACTAATATAGTCATTGATTAGGGCAAAAATCAAATGGCAAATGTCAGGAGGATAGGAACCATGTCAGGGACAATGATGATGCCATGGCAGGAGATGAAGATTATTCTGATTTGGATATGGCCTGGAAAATGTTGGATAATGCGAGGGCAATAGTTGAGAAGAGCCCAGATCACACTGTGGAGAAGGTTCAAATCTTTTCTGCTCTGGCTGCAGTCTCCATGGAAAGAGGTAATCTCAATTATATTACTCTTAGCTACTGTCCTGCAAATAGTTATCGCGTTATCTCAAAACTCATGGCCCTACATATGATTTGCAGAAGATATAGGCAACTCAATCGATGACTGTTTCAAAGCTTTAGCCATCTTGGATCATTTGGTTGAGCCAGAGCATCATCAGATTGTTACACTGTATCCTCCTCGTGGTAATAACAATGTCAATTGTCTGTCAGTGTTATATAACAGTTTACTGGCAACCCAAATGTTGTAGTGCTTGCATCCTTCTAAGGGTTTATGTGTACCTTTTAGTCTGTTAAACTGAATTTTTTATGTATCTATTATCTAAAGGTGTGCTTTTCATTTTATTACCGATGTGTGATTCAGGCAATTTGAGCTGACTCGCATGACGTATCTTGGATAGATACCTTCATTTATGTAAGTGTACCTGGAAGTGTAGATGTGGTGATGAACTCTAGTTCTTACAGAAAAAAACAGTTAGATAGTGCTGTTATCTTGCATATATTTGTTATTATTGTTATTAATTTCCTTGATTCAGCCATAGAAACAGCAGGATATGTTCTGTCTTTGAACTAGCATTCAAGATCGGTGATATGATTCCATATTGTGCAAAGGCTATTTCATTTTGCAGTTCACGTATATTAAACCTAAAAGAGGCCAAGCGTGATAAAGGTGACAATGCATCTTCTGCTGAAGGAGGCTCAGAAGAATCCGCTCTCGACAATGCGATGGTGTTTCTTACGGACATATTGATTTCATTTGAGAAGAAGGTAACAGGGCTAGATATTTTTCATGTTACCGTCTTATTTCAGCTTGAAGATGTTAGGAATATGCAACTTGTATTCCACGGGGGCCAAAGGCCACAATATATAGTACAAGTACAGGTGTAAATATGCAGGGAGCCCCCTATCTAATAGGGAAACTACAATATACAAATATCTCTCTAACACCCCCCTCAAACTCATGGTGGATCCACAACACTGAGTTTGGAGAGGAAAAAGCTATGCTGTGCTCTAGTCTGGGCCTTCGTGAAAAAATCCGCCAACTGTAACTCTGAAGGCACATACTGGAGCGCAATAATCTGATCCTGCACACTAGCACGGACAAAAGAAGCATCAACACCAATATGCTTAGTAAGCTCATGCTTCACCGGGTCACGTGCAATGCTAATAGCACCTGTACTGTCTGACAATAGAGTCGTGGGTGTCGTAACAGAGACACCAAAATCTGCAAGTAACCACCGTAACCAAGTCACCTCAGCAGTCAAAAGAGCCATAGCTCGCAACTCAGCTTCTGCACTCGAACGGGAAACTGCGGTCTGCTTCTTTGTCTTCCAAGCAATGAGAGAACCACCAAGAAAAACACAGTAAGCAGAAAGTGAGCGGCGATCCAAAGGATCACTAGCCCAAGTAGCATCGGAGTAGGACTGAAGCTGTAACGAGCTGGAACGAGGAAAGAAGAGACAAAGAGAGATCGTTCCACGAAGATAGCGTAGAACACGAAGAAGGTGACTATAGTGAACCGAAGTGGGAGCAGAAACAAACTGACTCAGAATATGGACAGGATAAGAAATATCAGGGCGAGTAACAGCCAGATAGACGAGACTCCCGACAAGATGTCGATAACGAGTCGGATCAGAAAGAGGGTCGCCATCAGACGCACGGAGAGAAATATTGAGCTCCATGGGAGTCTCAACAGTACGCTCATCAGTAAGAGCGGCACGAGAAAGAAGATCATGAATATACCGTTCTTGGGATATAAAGAAACCATCAGCAGTGGACGAAACTTCAATCCCAAGAAAGTAACGAAGCGGACCAAGATCCGACATAAGAAACTGCTCACTCAGACGTGCCTTGACAAAGGCAATATACTCTGGGTCATCACCAGTGATGATCATGTCATCAACATAAAGAAGAAGAAGAGTGCGACCACGAGGAGAACAGTGAACAAACAACGCAGGATCATGAGCACTGGGAGAGAAACCAGCAGCTGTGACCACAGAAGCAAAGCGCTCAAACCATGCACGAGGGGCTTGCTTAAGGCCATAGAGAGAGCGACGAAGACGGCAGACCATGCCATCTGTAACCGAATACCCAGGTGGTGGCTGCATATAAACCTCCTCACGCAACTCACCATTAAGAAAGGCATTCTTAACATCAAGCTGAGACACAGACCAATGGCGAACAGATGCCACGGCAAGAAGAGTCCGAACAGTGGTCATGTGAGCCACTGGAGCAAAAGTCTCATCATAATCACGGCCATGCTCCTGCTGAAAGCCACGAGCGACCAGACGAGCTTTGTAACGCTCAAGAGTCCCATCAGAGCGTGTCTTAACCTTATAGACCCACTTACAGGTGATAGGACGAACACGAGGAGGAAGAGGGACGATCTCCCACGTACCAGTGCGCTCAAGCGCAGCAATCTCCTCAGCCATGGCAAGCTGCCATTCAGGATGAACAACAGCCTCACGATACGTAGTCGGCTCCGGGACAACCGAAACACTGTAGGTAGCGGGATTATAGAAATCAGGTGAAGGACAAGGCCGAGAACGAAGAGAATAAGTCGGCTGAGACGGTGCACCGACGTAGAGGGTGCATCAGATGACTCGGTCACAACACGTGGACGGCGAGTATAATAGAAAGGAAAAGTAGGATGAGAAGGAGCACCAGAAGAAGACGGAGGCGGAGACGGGGACGGGGAGGGTGAAGAAGGCGGCGACGAAGGAGGAGAAGAAGGCATCGAAGTAGATGGCACCGGATCAGAGGGAGGAGGAGGAATATGAGGGACATCGGGAGGAGAATCAGGAAAAGTAAGAAAAGAGAGATCCTCCATAGTAGAGGTCGAGGAGGTCGAGCGTGGAAAGAAAGGACGAGACTCGTCAAACGTCACGTCCCGGGAAATACGCATCCGACGAGCCACGGGATCCCAACATCGATAGCCCTTATGCTCATCACTATATCCGAGAAAAACACACTCAACAGACTGAGCGGTTAGTTTGGTGCGTTCACGAGGAGCGAGGAGAACATAGCAAACACAACCAAACAGACGCAACATGGAATAGTCAGGAGAGCGATCACATAGTCGCTCGAGAGGAATACCACCCTGAAGGGCGGCAGAAGGCTGAATGTTAATGAGATAGACCGAGGTAGAGACAGCCTCAGCCCAGAAATGTGGCGGGAGAGAAGAAGCGATCATCATCGCACGAGCAGTCTCTAGAAGATGACGATGCTTACGCTCAGCAACGCCATTCTGAGCATGTGCACCGGGACAAGAGAACTGAGCGAGAGTGCCCTGCTCAGCAAGAACACCACGCAAATGCTTGGAGATATACTCACCAGCAGAATCAGCACGGAACACATGAATAGGTGTAGAGAACTGAGTGTGAACCATGGCAGCAAAACGCTTATAGATAGAGAGAACCTCACTACGAGAGGACATAAAGTAAATCCAAGTGTATCGTGAGTAATCATCTATAAAAATAATATAGTAGCGATGACCCCCTTTCGAAGCGAAGGGAGCCGGACCCCAAACATCTGAATGAACGAGATCAAAAGGACGCTCGGACACAGAGTCACTATGAGGATATGGTAGCTGAATCTGCTTACCAAGCCTACAACCCAGACAATCCAAAGAAGCGTTTCCGGAGACAGACCCCAGAACACCACGATGAACTAGAGACGAGAGACGAGAACCACATAAATGGCCAAGACGATGATGCCACTGCTGAAAAGAGCTGGTGGTTGTGGCAACCTGGGTCGAGAGACTGGCGGCAGTGGCAGCGGAAGGAAGACGAAGCCAGTCAAGCTCCCATAGACCATCATGGCGTCGGGGGCCAGCACCAAGCAAAGCGCCCGTACAACGATCCTGAACAGAACATGAATCAAAGTCTAGAGTGACCCTACAACGAGAATCGACAATCTGACTACCAGAGAAAAGCTGCATGGTGAGTCGAGGAATATGAGCAACAGAAGGAACATGAAACGTGGGACTGCTAAGAGTGCCTCGACTAGCAACGGGGATGGGAGTACCATCGGCAGTACGAACAGAGACAGGAGACTCGACAGGTCGAATAGAGCTCAAGGCGGAAGAATCGTAAGTCATATGAAAAGATGCTCCAGTATCAAGAATCCAAGGGGATGTACCTGAATGAGAAGAAGGTGGTCTCTCGGTGCCAGAAAAGTCAGTCGCAGAACCAGCAGAACCTGTCGGTGAAGAGTCCCAAGTAGCAAGCAGGCATCGGAGTTGCGCGATCTCACGCGCAGTGAAAGACGCCACTGAAGAGGTCGAGGTAGATGCGTCAGCCAAGGAGGACCAATCATCGGAATGCGTGGTAGCCACATGGGGAGTCGAAGGAGAGCGGTCACAAGTGTGTGCACATGCCACGCGAGGAGTCGAAGAAAAGCAGCCAGAACCATGTGCAGAAGCCGCGAGAGTCGACGTAGAGCGGCGAGTCGACATAGATGGAGTCGACGTAGAGCGGCCACAACAGCGGGCAGAAGCCCCGATAGTCGGCGTAGAGCGGCGAGTCGACATAGACGAAGTCGACGTAGAGCGGCCATAACTGCTGGCAGAAGCCGCGAGAGTCGACGTAGAGCGGCATGCAGACATCATCGAGGGAGACGACGAAATAGGCGACAAGTACCGCGGAGGAGCACCAAGCAGAGACGGAAGCTCGGGACAGCCAATAGGATCAGCAGCAGACAGCAACATTTTTTTTCTCTTTTTTTTTTTTACAGATGGATGAAGTCAACTCAGCCGAACGAGATCAGATCGATGCCTCCATGCGTGCGGACCAAACACGAGGACTGGAGGACCTGGCGGGCCGGCGGCCGGACTAGAGGCGGCGCTGGCGGCTGGACAGGCGGCGGCGCCGGCAGCGACTGGGGCCGGCGGCAACGGTGGCCACACACAGAAGGGAGCGGAGCAGGCCGGCGGCAACTGTGGCCACGCACAGAAGGGAGCGGAGCGGCGGCCGGGACGGGCGGGCGCCGGTGGCTGCCTACAAAACGTGAACCAGCTGGACTTCAAATTAACTAGCGATCAGATTCCTTTTATTTTTCTAATTTTCCGCTCGGCCGGAAAACAGCAGATTCGATCAGCACTTCTGATCGTAGCAAACAAGGACTCCTCTAGCTCGCTCGTAACAGAGGCTTGGCTCACGATCGCTCCAGCACAAAAACCGATCAGAAAAAATTCTCCACAGCCCTTCACAATCCGGTGATCTCCCCTAGCAGAATCAAGCGCTTCCAGGAAAAACGAATTCCTCAGCAGAACTCAGCACCCGAATCTCTCAGCAGATAGAACAAACAATAGATCTCAGCTAGAAATCGCCGTGAGAAACCCGTCGGCGGCCGGAGACGGGAGCGGCCGGGGCGGGTGCGGCCGGAGACGGGGTTGGCCGGGGCGGGAGCGGCCGGAGACGAAGGCGGCCGGGAAAGCTCGATGCGAGCTGTACGAACGGCAGAGGAAAAAATTGCACGAGTTGCGCGTGCGAGAAACCATAACCTAGCTCTGATACCATGTTAGGAATATGCAACTTGTATTCCACGGGGGCCAAAGGCCACAATATATAGTACAAGTACAGGTGTAAATATGCAGGGAGCCCCCTATCTAATAGGGAAACTACAATATACAAATATCTCTCTAACAGAAGACAGGGATCATGAAATGACATCTCTGAATTGTTCTAATTCAGCTTGAAGTCCTGGAGCAAGAAATGTCAACACCAAGCCCTACTACAAGTGAGGTTGTGGTTGCCTCAAAGGTAAGTGGTAAGCAGAATGCTGCCAATTCCATTTCAAGAGCTGCATCTTCGACCTGTTCACAAATTGCTGGATCAAGCAACACCTTAGATTCCCCGACTATAGGCAGCAACTGATAGTACTCGGTGCCTGAAAGTAATGTAACTGACCTTGGATTATAGGCAGAGGCATAAAACTCTAACCTTAAATCAAACCTGCTATATCTTTGTTAGACTTGATTCGGTATGGTAGTTTTCTGTTAAAACATAATTTGGTCCTGGGTGTAGTTCAGTAATTAAAATGCTTACTCCTTAAAAGACAGTAATTAAATGCTTGTTCATGTTGCTTATTATCCAGCAGGACGTCACCGTCGAGCCCCGCCCAGTGCGTATTTTGGAATTCTCTGAGTGTGTATCAGGTACGAAGGTTAACAAGTTAATGAAGGTGCTTTGGTCAAACCAAACAGAGAGTGAGGCTACTTGGGAACATGAGGACATGATGCTTCAGAAGTATCCTGAACTCTTTCAAACAGGTATGTCCCCCGATCGCATTAATATTAAGTGTTATCCGCTAGTAGTTGGTGTGAGTGGGAGAATATGGGAATGTGTTCCTTAGAGGCGATAATGTAATATCTGGTCTCAATATTTAACGTCTTAGGAAGGAAGGAAAGGAAAAAAAGGAACAAAATGCTTATTCAATGCTGACCTGTGCCCAGATGGCTACCAAATGTTGACATTTCTAGGGATAGATGCAACTGGTCTTCTGCATGCTTCAGTGCTTGTTTCTAAGTAGAAAGTAGAAACTCTTCCATTCTTCCTAGTTGGCGAGTTTTGACATTACCTGTTTTCGTTGTTCCTGTCTCTAATTTAAGCTGTACTGTTGATATGACCGATGCTCATATCTTTCTTGATGCTGCGGGTTATCACATGCCGGATGACTTCTTACTGCAGGAAATGGATCGACAGAAGCCTAAGAGAGCAAGCTTAACCGAAGGGGTCGTGACCTGAAGATTGTCAACGGGATCTTGAGATGTCGGGTTTACTTACTGCACATGGACCTGCACTTCCGTTGGAATAGTAGATGCTGATTTTACTGAACTAGTTATTTCCCTAGTTTCAAGTATGAACCTGAGATGATGAATGTTTCTCTTGCCTTGTTGTGGCAGTTGACATTTCGGATGCTACCTTTTGTATGGATGATATGAAAACCTGCTATTCCGAGCATGTGAAACCAGCGGGGTGACTCATTTTCTCATTTGCCGCGCTGCATGTTTGAATGGCAAGTTATATGCATCGCCTTTGTGTTGGTTTTGCCTCAACCATCTAGGTTATGAATATTCCTTTTTGAAAAGGAAGATTTTTTTGCTTCCGGCCTCTGCACCCATACTACAGTTGGGTTGAAAATGACAAGGGATTTCTGGTTTTCTTTCTATTTGTTTGTAGAACAATTTTTGCATCCGCATTGACAGGTCGTGTGGTAGATGGTTGGTGCAGTGATTTCAGTGTCATGTCTCGTGACAGTCTAATGTCTCTGTTAGGACTTCAGGGATACTTCAGCTGGAAGCTCCTATGATGTACCGCCCCTGGTAAGTCACGGTGAGGTTGCATGTAATCTCAAAATTAAGGCAGTTTCACGAAGAATTGTCAATCTTTCTGATGGGAGTGAAAAAGCTCCCAAATCTGAATCACTTGAGAGGAGAGCAATTTACTGAGGTTTGCATTTTTTGTTGTTGTACAGTATCATTTTCCATCTTACTCTCAATAGCGTAACAAGATTGTGTGGCTTCACTAGAGGAAGTTAAGACAAACTGTAGTGTTCTTGTATTAGAACCTCGTGGAAGATTTGCTAGATACCGTTATCTTGAGCCCTGTAGTGGACCAAGTATCTCAGGTCTGTACAATATCCCCTTTGTTTCATAACAAATTAGCAACATAGATTCAACTGCAAAATTGCTCTTCTTCACCTGTTTGTTTACAGGGTATGTGCATCCATCTATTTACAGATTACATTGTTAAGTGTATATTAGTCCCATTGTCTAGACTGTTGGCCCAGCCCATGTAACATGTTGTATATCTATCTCTCGTTCAATACAGAAAACAAGTTCGGTCATATTATTTTCGTTACACAATATTAACATGGTATCAGAGCTCCCCGCCGGCGCTTGGCTTCCGTCGCTTCCGTCGCCGTTCCGCCGGCGAGCTGATTCCGGCGGGCTCTCCTACTCCGGTGCGGCCTGCTCTCCAGCAGCCGCCGGTCTTCGTCGCCACAGTCTGCCTCGCCGCCGCTCTGCCTCCGGTCTGCTCTCCAGCAGCCGCCGGTCTTCGTCGTCTCCAGCAGCCGCCGGTCTTCGTCGCCTGCCTCGTCGCTGCTCTGCCTCCGGACTGCTCTCCAGCAGCCGCCGCCCTCCTTTTCTGCCTCGCCGCAGCTCTGCCTCGCCACGGTCTGGATCGAGATCGCTTTGGTGAGTGTTGACTCATTCGGATAATCCGCTACTGGACTCACCCGGATAATCCGATTTCCGGTAATCCGCTACTGGACTCACTCGGATAATCCGATTTCCGGTACTAGCTCCAGAATTTTCCGGACTTGAATCCGGATTTTAGTAGTTGTGCTGTTGTTGTCTAGTTGCTGCTACTGTCCATTTTTAGTGGTCTGTTTGCTGCCATGGCGAGGAATGAAGGTTCCATGTCTATTGACATCAAGCGGGATGGCTCAAACTACAGGGAATGGGCCTTCTCAGCTAGGACTGTTGTGAGAGCTGCTGGTCTTGCCTCTCACTTGACTGATGATCCACCTACTCGAGATGATGAAGCAGCAAAGAAATCTTGGCAAAAAGCTGATGATCGTGTGATAGGAGCCTTGGTTCTGGGTGTTGACCCGTCTCTCCGGATGAGTCTTGAGCATCACACATCAGCCAAGGAAATCTGGACATATTTTGAGCAGCGGTATCTTCAGCCTAGTGGTGCACTTCATTTCTCCTTGCTACAGAATTTAAACAGTACTCAGCAAAATGACATGTCCATGGATGATTACTATGCTGCCTTTACTCGCATTAGCGGCCAACTTAGCTCCATGGTTCCAAAGAGCAGCCCTGGTTGCACATCTTGTGCGGCTAAGGAAGAATTTGAACAACGAACCCTCATGTATCAGTTTGTGATGAAGCTGAGGCAGGAGTATGAGAACATCCGCACTCAACTCCTTGGTCGTACTACTTGTCCCACCTTGACTGAGGCACTTGCTAGTCTGATTGCTGAGGAGACTCGTCTTCGTTCTATGGCTGCGACTTATACATCGTCTCTACACAACAGTGTTCTGGGTTTTCCTCACCGGACAGGTCCTCCCAAGGCTCCACATCCGTCGCGACCTCCGTCGCGTGATTTCTGCACACATTGCAAGAGGACAAGACACAACATGGCTGGTTGTTTCTAGCTTCACCCAGAGTTGTTAGCCGAGTTTCGTGCTAGACGAGCAGCCCTTCAGGATCAGCAGCGTCATGCACCTGACCGTGTTCAGTCTCAGTTTGTGAGGCCTTCTACTGCTGTTGTCACTGAACCACCAGCGAGGAGTGCTTCTGTGTCTGCTCTCTCTCAGTCAGCTGTGGTTCCAGCTCAGCCTTGGGTTTTGGACTCTGGCGCCTCTTTTCATGTCACATCCGACCGCTCTCAGCTTGTGTCTTGCCAGCCAGTGAAGGATGGTGCATCTGTTCAGACTGTTGATGGTACATCTTGTTCTGTTACCCACCAGGATTCTCTTTGCACATCAAATTTTACTGTTCCTGACATCTCTTTTGTTCCTCAGTTGTCCATGAACCTTATGTCTGTTGGTCAGATTACTGATATGAACTATTTTGTTGGCTTTGATGCCTCTTCTTGTTATGTGCAGGATCGTCAGAGCAAGAGGATCATTGGAACTGGCCATCGCCGTAGAGGATCCACATCCCTCTACATCACTACACCACGGACCAAACATAAGGGCACATGACTGCCGGCAAAAATCGACTTAAGAGGGCAATGTAGCTGCCGGGGAAAGTAGCCTGCCGGCACATCTGGGCTGGGTAGCGAAATTTCTGGCGCGTGGTTGACAGCGTGTGGGCGGGAGCGAATTTTTTTGGCGCGGTGATAAGAGGCAACCCCGCCGGCCCGCCGCCCCCCACCAGAAAACCCTAGATCCAAATCCCATGCGCGCACTCCTTCCTCACACGCCGCCGCCGCCGCCGCGTACTGCCCCCTCTCCTGCGGTCCTGCCCGTCTCCGGTCTGATCTCGTTGCCTTTTCTCTTTCTTTCTCACATCCCGTCCCAATCTAGATCTCGTCGCCTCACCCTCTGCTTTCCTCTGCGGTGGAGACAACACCAGAGGGAGCTGCGACGGGCCTCAACGACGGCGACGACGACGAGCCCCCGGCCCTCAACGACGGCGACGGCGACGACGACGAGCCCTCGGCCCTCAGCGACGGCGACGACGCCATGGACTGCGGCGTGGCGTCCTGTGCTCCCGCATCTTCTTCCTGGAGCAAGGCCTGGCCGCTTGAGCGTGCCGCCGCCAGCGCTAGTCCGGAGCAAGGTACACCCTAAGGCCTTCCCAATCCCTCCTCTCATCCCGTTGAACTGCTTCTCCTAGCTTGGTTTCTCCTAAGCAAATATTCCGTTCATGGAGCCAGGACGGAACAGACGCCACCGAGGGAGTGGTCTTCATCGACAAGCATTCAGGGAGGCTGACCGGAGCAGAGGGCGACGGTGGCTCAGTTTTCCGCCTCCAGCCTCCAGGGAGCGGTCAAATCCCGGGTGGACGTCCACCAGTCCGTGTATCTACTACATCGAACAACTTCGTTGCTGCTGCAGCTGTTGGTTCCCGTTCTACCATTGCTTAGAAGAAGAAGAGCAGCGTGTGAGTATCAAATATATTCTTGTCCTCTTTAGATTAACTAGAAGCATGTGTGAATATCTTATTGGGTGAATAATGTGAATCTCTGCTGTATAACAGATCTATAATATTTGAGTTGAGTATGTGAATCGATCTGTGATGCATAGATCTGGTTATTTGCACAATGATTCAGTTTGCTAATTAATTTATTCTCAGATCTATTTAGGTACTGTAAATATATCATCCATGGTTAAACTGTATGTGTTCAAGAGGAAAATTGTTAACCAAGTATGAACTGAGTTGATCATAAATACTTCAAAGTCAGCCAAGTAGACATATAAATTGGAGGGGAAAAAGGTTCATTGTTTGGATATTTAGTGAAGATCTAGATTAGGCACGAGGGTGCAAGTTTCAACCTCAGGATTGTGAAAGAGATGCACAATAATACACAAAGGAACATAACTCAAAAATATTAAAATTGATATATGGAGATAGCGAATGGGCATGATCTGAAGAAATTTCTTGGTGTATGTTTCTGTCGCTATATTTACACGCATTGAGTCTGTTGCTCTAGGATTGTCTAATAGTTAACATGTGCTTTTTAGGTGATTGCTGCTCTCTGGGTTCTCTCTTAAGTGGGAAGCTGCTGTGACTTCCTCACCTTGGCCTACGTTGGTAATGCATGCAAGCACTACGAGGTGTTGGACACCACTGTTTTGAGCAAGATACCTAGGGGACATAAATGGTATGATCTTGACCTGCACCTAACTAGGGGCAAATACGCTGCGTACTGTAACATGGATTGGCTTACTTGGTTTAGGGATATCTAATGTGAAGTTTGGATGGTTTGTTGGGCGTCTATTTTGAACTGGAGGTTGTGATGTTGAAATTTGTTCTAGCATTCGAATATACCATGTATCTGAAAACAGGGAGGATAATACATTTTGGAACCACATTTGTAGTGTTGAATTTGTGCTATTCGAGTGCTAGAATCTCTTAGAAAAGAGGAAGGTAACCTTGCTAGTTTGTAGTTTCTAGAAAGCATATAAATCACTAATGCAATAAAGTCTGTAGTTTTAGTCTTAACTGCTGTGTGTAGATCACTTCTTTGGAACCTGGTTATCCTATAGCAACAGAGTACAAATTTGTGTGACTGATCTTATACATCCATGTCATCTATATACTGTCCCCTTGAAATTGCTCAATTTGCTCTTGTAGAGTGGGTAGCTACGGATTAAGCATGCCTAGCAGCTCGTTTTCCCATGTCGTGATATTATGTCCAAGTTCTTTTGTGAAGTGACAACTTGATAATATATGGTGTTATTAAGTATGTAATGTAGGTTCTGATAATCATGTGTTATATCTTGCAATGCCAATTTACGCATAACACTTATTTGATTATCTTCTCTTGGGACATTTGCTAACTGAACATGCTTTCAGGTTGGATGCTTACAGGGCATATAAAGATAAACTTCTTCTAAATCACGTTAGTTGTGGTTGCCTGTCTTCTGTGGGCATTGCCAAGTATGGGATATGAAAAGTAAGTCTTCTATCCCAATGCCGTTTCACTGCAGTTCGGTCACTATTTTTGTTCCGCTCCAAGAAGGGTTTTGGCTGCATAGGGCCAGAGCATTTTTGTTAGTCTGATCTCGTTATACATTGTGTGTAGTGTAATGATCTGTTCAAAGACAACATCTACTTGTGCTTGTGTGTCTATTTTAGATAAATAGACAGTCAAGTTCCTGAAAATTCTTCATGTCATATATATGCTGCTCATCACCATCAGTCACTGCTGCTCATCACCATCAGTCACGTACTTGGTACGACCCTGCTCGCTTGCTCCCTGTCTGCTATGGATTTGTAAAGAAATCTTTCTAAGAATATCTAGTGTCTTTTGGCATGTTTGGATACATGTAGCTACTTTGCATCGCCATCACCACCATTGTAAACTCTAACCTCTCGTTTTCCTTTTCTTCAGCTTAACAACACAAGGGGTTGCTCCTGAATAGGCTGTTGAATTCTGCTGTGACATGGTTCTGGATGAACTCCATGTTCTGGTCTTAAAAACATACTTGGCCGCTGTTATGGATGTTCTTGTTCACTCGTGGATTTGGAAAGAGATTATGTTTTAGAATTATTTGTATTCTTTTTTGCAATTGTTTTCTGTTCAGAAACAACATTTTGTACGCAACCTGTATTCTGTAGAGGACCATGTTTAATAAAGAATCTGTGAATGCTGATTTGTGGAAGAACTACATCTTGTGTCTATGTATTCTTGTATATGATGTGAAAAATTTGAACTGGGAATTGGAATGAGAAAGCAGGCTGGAGCATGAGGGAATAGCTAGAACTGAGATTGGACTAATAAAACTGCCGGCAAAGACTTCTACATTTCAGGGCAGTTCACCTGCCAGGGAAGAGTACATCTGCCTGCCAGGAATCAAATTGGACTGCCGGCAATAGTGACTACCTCGGGGCAGGCAGACTGCCGGCAAAGGTATAACTGCCGGCAAAGACTTTTGCCGGCAGGGTTATAGCGGGCAGGCAAGCCTGCCGGGGAAAAATCTTTGCCGGCAGTTACAATGCCCTGCTATGTGACTTTTCCCGGCAGCAGAGGTGCCCCTAGGTTTGGTCCATGGTGTAGTGCATCCTTAACAACTTGCACCTTCATCAAGATCTACTTCGTCTCTTTCGTTTGCCCTGTGGCACCATCGTTTAGGTCACTTGTGTGGTTCTCGTTTATCTACTCTTATTCAGCAAGGCATTTTGGGTCGGGTCCCTGTAGATTCTGTTTTTCATTGTAAGGGATGTAAGCTAGGCAAGCAGATTCAACTCCCATACCCCTCTAGCACTACTCATTCTAGTCATCTTTTTGATTTGGTGCACTCTGATGTATGGGGTCCCTCTACTTTTGTTTCAAAAGGTGGTCACAAATATTATGTCATATTTATTGATGATCACTCTCGCTATACTTGGGCGTATTTCATGAAGCATCGTTCTGAGTTGATTTCTATATATAAGACTTTTGTGTGCATGTTGCATACTCAATTCTCCAGTGCTATTCGTGTTTTTCGTTCTGACTCTGGGGGGGAATATCCGTCTACGTCTTTTCGTGAGTTTCTCTCTTCTGAAGGTACTCTCCCTCAACTTTCATGTCCTGGTGCTCATGCTCAGAATGGTGTTGCTGAACGTAAGCACCGACACATTGTTGAGACAACTCGCACTCTTCTAATTTCATCTTTTGTGCCTACTCATTTTTGGGGTGAAGCTATCTCGACTGCAGTCTACCTTATCAATCTCCAGCCTTCTTCTCGTCTTCAAGGCAAGTCTCCTGGTGAGATTTTGTTTGGTTCTCCTCCCACGTATGACCATCTTCGTGTTTCTGGTTGTATTTGCTATGTTCTTTTAGCACCTCGCGAGCATACCAAGTTGACTGCACAGTCTGTTCAATGTGTTTTCCTTGGCTATAGTCTCGAGCATAAGGGCTACCGTTGCTATGATTCTTCTGCTCGTCGCATTCGCTTTTCTCGTGATGTCACTTTTGTTGAGGATCAACCTTTTTTCTATTCCCCTTCGACTCAATCTTCATCATCAACCTCTTTAGAATCTACTTCTTTTCTTTCACTTCCACCTATTTTTTCAGATGATTCTGCACCTGATCAGTCTTCGGATCCACCTCCAGCATATGATTCACTAGCTCCTCCTCTAGCTAGTTTTCCTTTTCATTATAGTCGTCGTCCTAGAGTTTCACCAGATATTCAATCATCCATTCCTTTGTCTTCTCCTCCGGCCAGTACTACTGATCCTTGCACTGATGACTCCTCTCAGACAACAAGGTATGCTCTTCGTGATCGCTCCTCTCTTGAGATTCCTAGCAGATATCGCAATGATTTCTGTGCAGGGGCAGCTTATGAGCCTACTACTTATCAGGAGGCAGTTGTGTTACCTGAGTGGCAATTGGTTTATGTCCGAGGAGCTTGCAGCTCTAGAGGGTACTGGTACATGGGATTTGGTTCCTCTACCTTCTCGGTCCGTCCCTACCACTTGCAAATGGGTGTACAAGGTCAAAACCAAGTCAGATGGATCTGTGAAACGCTACAAGGCTTGACTTGTTGCAAGAGGTTTTCAGCAGGCTCATGGGAGAGAATATGATGAGACTTTTGCTCCAGTTGCTCACATGACTTCAGTTCGCACTTTGATTGTTGTGGCTGCCACTCGTTCATGGAAAATTTCCCAAATGGATGTGAAGAATGCTTTCCTTCATGGTGATCTGCATGAGGAAGTATATATGCAACCACCTCCAGGTATTGAGGCTCCATCTGGTCATGTTTGTCGTCTTCGAAAGGCTCTATATGGGCTCAAACAAGCTCCTCGTGCCTGGTTTGAGAGGTTCACTTCTGTGGTTCAAGCTGCTGGCTTTTCTCCTAGTGAGCATGACCCAGCTCTCTTCATTCATGCATCAGAGCGTGGGCGTACTTTGCTTCTACTGTATGTAGATGATATGCTGATCACGGGAGATGATGTTCGATATATTTCCTTTGTCAAGAAAAAGTTGAGTGAGCAATTCAAGATGTCAGATTTGGGGTCCCTCAGTTACTTTCTCGGAATTGAGTTCCAACACACAGATGATGGTTACTATATCTCTTAACAAAGGTACACTCGGGATTTGATTTTGCGCTCTGGCCTCACTGACACATGCATTGCTACTACACCCATGGAACTCCCCTTGAGGATTTCTCTCGATATCGTCATATTGTTGGCAGTCTAGTGTACCTCACAGTAACAAGACCTGATATTGCACATGCAGTTCATATTCTCAGCCAATTTGTGGGTGCTCCCACCTCGGTACATTATGGCCATCTACTTCGAGTGCTTCGATATTTAAGGGGCACTACATCTCGCCGCTTGTTCTATGCTAACTCAAGTCAGCTTCAACTTCATGCTTACTCTGATTCCACTTGGGCGAGTGATCCCGTCGATCGACGTTCAGTCACTGGTTATTGCATATTTTTTGGAACATCTCTCATTGCATGGAAATCAAAGAAGCAAACTGCTGTGTCTCGCTCTAGCGCTGAGGCTGAGCTTAGGGCTCTTTCTACTACTACATCAGAGATTGTGTGGCTTCGCTGGTTATTGGCTGATCTTGGGGTTTCATGTCATACACCTACACCTCTTCTCTGTGACAGCACTGTTGCTATTCAAATTGCTAATGATCCTGTCAAACATGAGCTGACTAAACACATTGGTGTGGATGCATCTTTCACTCGATCTCATTGTCAGCAATCTACTATTAAGCTCCAGTATGTTCCATCAGAGCTTCAAGTTGCAGATTTCTTCACGAAGGCTCAAACTCGAGATCAAAATAGGTTTCATATTCTCAAACTTAGTGTATCCGATGCTCCTGATCCACCTTAAGTTTGAGGGGGGGGGGGGGGGGGGGGGGTGTTAAGTGTATATTAGGCCCATTGTCTAGACTGCTGGCCCAGCCCATGTAACATGTTGTATATCTATCTCTCGTTCAATACAGAAAACAAGTTCGGTCATATTATTTTCGTTACACAATATTAACATACATCACATGAAGATCTACAAAAAAGGGAGTGCATATATATGCACCAAAAAGGGATCATCACTTCTCGCTAGCTAAAAGATAGCCAGTGACTGGCCAAGTCCCTTGTAAACCATGGCGATGCCACTCTGGTTGCTGCATGGAACCACTACAGAGCTAAGGATTGCCCTCTCCACCTCTTCTGAGGGCTTTCTCCTGAGCAAGCACATCACGTACGCCATCACCGCCGCATCGCAAGGTACCATGATGCGGTCTTCACTCGCGAACCCGAACTCGTCCTCGGACATCCTCAAGAGCTCCCGAACACCACAGTGTCGAGATACGACAATGGGACCTCAAACCGCTCCCCGCCGGCGGTGTAGACGATGCAGTGGCCCTTGTCCGCGATGGCTGATGCGCCGTCGCGTAGGTTTTCCTGTTTGATCGCCCGTGTCGTCGCCAGCCTCCGCTTCCCGAGGACCGCCAACTGCTGCCACTTCTTTGCCTGCTGAACTAACATCTTAGGCGTGATCATGGCGTGTCTCTTGATAAGGATGCGCTTTTGCAGAAATGTGTTGGTGGTATTTATGTTTTCAGGTAGTGTGAAGAGGCTTGTGTGCTAGTGCCTAGTTCCATGTATTTATAGGATAGCAAGTGAACACTGCAGCCATAAGTTTGTCACATGGATGTAACCATCGGTATGACTAGTTAGTAGAGGAAAAGTCTTGAGGTTTATCCTCTTAGAGGTAGCTACTGCTCTGCATGATTGAGTTTGATACCCTCTTTGCTTCCTAGTCTGCATTTTAGGTCCACTCTATTTAACCTTTTGCTGGTCCAGTCCATGTCTGTCCCATTCTTCGATGAAGGCAGTCTGCCTCATGCCGCTTGGTTTTACATTCCTAACGGGTTTGCATTGATGGGCAAGTTGTGGTGAGCACAGCCTTGATTTGTTTTGTGTTGGCTAAGTCAGCTTGTTTTTTTGGTGGAGGCTAATTCAACTTGTTGATGTGGAGATGCATGAAAGTGAGACAATGAAAACATGGTTTGTTTTCCCGGTAAAAAAAACACGGTTTGTTTAACCATCCCCTCGGTGTAGCTTCCGACCAGATTTCCTTATTCTGGTACTCGTTTCAATCTGGTTCATGACTAATCTAATCGCTTTTGTATTAGCTGGTCAACGTTTCGGTTTCCAGATTCTCTTTGGTCCGCAGTACATAGATTCTTCCTGTACAGTTATCTTGATTTGTTAACCACTTCAGTATCTGCTACCTATTGCTTATTTTCCAGCTATCCTATGGTCTACAGGACATGGTTTCTTCCTCCATTTTTTTGGTGGGTCATCAGCTATTCTAGATGCAGTCGTTGTTAGAAAAAGAGGTTTCTTATGCAGCCATTGTTTTGTAGATGCAGTCAAATTCCGCCAGTTCCCACCGACTTCCTAATGCACGTGGGTTCTGTGTTTTTCTTATGCAGACATAATGTGGTTAACATTGCTGATAGTATCTTGAACATATTCTTGATGGAATATCCACTTTGAACTAGTCAATTGACATGCTTGTATTTTATTAGCTGATATAGATATAGTAGTACCTGACTAATGAGTTCGCAAAAAGAAAACATGGCTAATGAACACCTCATCGATTATACCTGCTTTTGTACCATGTATAATATAAGAGAACATGAAACAGTTAAAGAATTATGGCGGCTGTTAATTTGCTTGGAATGATTACTTGATTAATAATGCTTCTTGTTATGATTTGTGTTCTTTAGCACATTTGGAGATGGTAGTGGTGCCTCTTAGCTTCTATAGATTTATGATGTAAAGTTGTATACATTTATACTCTGAAGCTCTTTTTCTGCCAGGGTACTCTGAAGCCTAAGGTTTCATTTCCATTCTCCAGAACTATTTTACATCGTATACTGGTTAAAATAGAGAACAGTCAGGCACAACTTTATATATTTTCAGGAGCTACAAAACTGTATACTCTCGTTGAGGGGAGGAGGTCACAACTTTACAACCTGAATGTTGAGATTGTATCACCACAGAGCTCAGGAACGCCCTCTCTACTTCCTCCGGTGCGTTTCTTCTGAGCAAGGGTACCAAAGAAATTTACATGGAGGGGAACTAACTAGCTGCCCCTTACATCGAGGCGGGCAAGCCATTCACCAACATCTTCACGATGGGCAATGGGGAGGCGATGCCGCCAGAGGACCGCGGCAGCAAGGGCCGAGCGCCGGGAGGAATGGGGCGTCACCATTGAAGATGAAAACGTTGCGGTGCTTCCAGAGCTGCCAGCAGCAGAGTATCATGAATTTCGACGTCAAGCGCGCAGGGATGCCAGGACAGCCCTCAGCTACTACATATCTTCATGCAGCTAATTTAAAGTGTCGTGGAGGACACATCTTTGCATAAATAACTGCAAAATTACACTACTAGCAAGATAGAAAAATTACATGACCAAACTCTAGTTGATCACACAAATAAATAAACTTGGAAACCCCTTGTGCTGCAACGCATTGTCTAGTACTCCGTAAGAGTGAATAAAGTTGCAAGAGCTTCTTGCAACGTTCTTATGCTGAAACTTATCTCATGCTCACCGACAAAAGAAAAACGGTGATGCTTGATTCAACAATCTTCCTCAGGTTAATTTTTATGATGTGGTGTTACATAAGAGAAACCCACACCTGAATATAGTTTCGTTAAACAGATTACCGGGGAGTAAAGCACAATTAACCAGATTAACATCTACAGTGTGATTTGTGAAATAAACATTCCACAGCAAAATCCATTACTTACTCACCAGTTCCACGGCCACGGTGCGTCCATACTACACCTTCAGAGCCCACAACGAGCATGGCTGTCCATCGGAAGAAGCTTGCTCAGCTGGCCGGGAAGTGCCAGCGGATGGTAGCAGCCGGCCAGCGCCGACGAGGCATGGCCACTGTAGTCCGCGGTAGTTCATGCCCAAGTACTCACATCAAGGTCAACTCCGATTCCGATTCCGATTCCGGTTCCAATTCCAGATAGCGTTCGTCCTTAACCGAGTCGGTCCTGAGATCTTTTGTCCTCAATAAATTCTTCTTCCACGGAGAGATCGAGAGAGCAGATCAAGGCCGCAACAAAGCGATCGCCTCAGAGAGCAGGGCAGGCGTGACAACTCCAACCATGGAGCCGACAGACCTGACGCAGCAGCTACAGGAGGACGTGCTCGTGGCCGTCCTCCGCCGCCTTCCGCCGCACGGCCTCGTGGCGGCTCGCTGCGTCTGCAAGACCTGGCACGCTGTCATCGACGTTCTCCGCCTGCTCTTCCCGCTCTCGCTGGCCGGACTATTCATCAACTACCACGAGCTCGATATCTCCGAGTTCTTCTTCCGGCCGCCGAGGGAGGGGGCCGCTGTCAGCGGCAAGCTCCACCACTACGTGCCGACCACCAGCGAGGAAGACACTATCGTCGAGGGTCACTGCAATGGCCTCCTTCTATATTGGACCTACGTGGCCAACCCCGCCACACGGCGATGGGCACCTTTGCCGCCACCGCCACCTGACATGGACATTGACCCACTCTATATAGTGTTTGACCCTGCCATCTCACCACACTACGAGGTGTTGTTAGTCCCGCCGATTCTGTGGTGTGCCACTGGATTTGAACTCCAACTGGAATGGCCTCCATCGTCATTTACGATGCACGTCTTCTCTTCAACAACAGGGATTTGGGAGGAGAGGTCGTTTGCTCGTCGAGGGGTTGCCATAGGGACCGTCGCCCATGTGCAGTAGCTAGTGGAGCCGTTCATGATGAGAGACCACCACTCTGCCTACTGGCGTGGACAACTTTATGTGCTCAACCTATTTGTTGTAAGGTATGAACGAACTTTTTTTTTTGAAAGGGGAAAAACCCAGCCTCTGCATCTGAGCGATGCACACGGCTGAGGTATGAACGAACTATACCATTTCTTACTATGATTATTTTTTGTTTAACCCTGCACTTCTATGGTTTATTGATATTGTTTTTATTGCTGATAATTATGTTTTTGCTAGAATATCCTTATCAAACTGCACGTACCAAGCAATTGAACCACCCGTAGATGTTGGTACGAGGGATCGAGAGTATTGTCTTGGAAGGTCGGAGAATGGGGTTTACTTTGCATCATTTGATCATCAATATCAGCTTCGAGTCTGGATCCTTAACGAATGGGATGGCGAAATGGAGTGGGTGCTGAAACATAACAACAACATTGGTGATGAGCTGTCATGTGGAATGTATGATGAACTAATTAAAGGACCATGGATTATGGAAGACATCAACTACAATTTTTATTGTTCTATTCCTCCGGTCGACCCGAAAGAAGCAGAAGATGATACATTTGAATGGAACTCGGACAACGAGAATACTCTTGACACTAGACTTAGAGTTAGAAAGCGCCATGGAATTTCAATTCTTGGATTTCATCCGTATAAAGAAGTTATGTTTCTGAATGAATGGGTCAAGAGAGGATTGGCCTATCATATTAACAGTTTGAAGATGGAAGACTTGGGCAACATCTACCCATACCATTACACTTCCATGGGTAGTTCCATAACAGAATCGTTTCCATGCACACCCTGCTGGATTGGGAAGTTACCTGGCAGCATTTAGTATATGCTTTGTAAGGATTTCCACCGGGACATAATACAAATTATTTCATTTTTGCCCTGAGAGAAATTTAGTCTTTTTCTATTCCAAATGTATATTCTTTGTCTTAATTCGTGAAAAACCCCGCAGAAAGTAAAAGGAAAACTGTGACAGGATGAGCAAAACTGCCATTCTTAAACCTAAAAAATCGTTGGACTAAATTTGTGGGTCCAGATCGAGGTGGATTGAGAGGTCTATAGTGTTTTTTAGGGGAACGGTGGCTTCCATCGAAACCTGCTTGGGGATTCCAGCCATTGACGCCGTCCACCGCCAGAGTTGGCCGCTTACATCTCTAGGTGTACATTCCTACTGGCCAACACTCTTGGTCCTAGACCGTCATTTCCGGATTCTGATATTCGGCAGTTATTGCGGGCTGCGTTACTTGTGCGTCTCTGCATACATGAATAGCAGCTGGAGCACTTCTGCACTCTGGTGAGATTTTTCTAGTCCAAATAAACCCTAAACTTGGTGGATGTAGGTAGCAAATCTAGCGGATTTTCTTAATTTAGTTCTTCATGTGCCGAAACACTCACATCCGTGTGAGCAATGAGACTAGACACAGTCTCTCTCCCTGAAAATTGAAAATATAGACTTGTAATTAAGTTCAACCTTTTGTCGTGCTTGTTATGATTCAAGTTGATATGCTTGTTATGATTCAAGTAGAGAAAAAGGACATTCCTTTTGTCATGCATTAGTGTGATTTAGGCATACAGTTCTAAATTTCTGAAGAACTAGGATATGAACATGATGCACTTTTCTGATACTTGCTTGTGATCTTTTCTGTTATGTACACATTATTTCTAAACCCCGTGCTGAACTGGAAGGTTTTTTACACGAAGTGCAACCTTTTTGAAATCTTCTAAGGGTCGAGACTAACCCGGCAACGCTTGTAAGTTGTGGATTCTCCCGTTCCTCTGAAATATTTCATCATTCTTGCATACAACTTTGATACGTTGAGCAGAAAATTAGACAAAGTTAAGTTCTGGTCCGCCAAGTTTATCCAAGATCGAGTGCCTTCATTGTTCTCCAACTTATCATTAACGCCTGAACTGAAATTGAGCATAGAGTTTCAGTTTCCCCTGACTGATTGCTCTGCTCCTCTGCCATTCACACACTTATCAACACCCATGGTATCCAACAATTCCTCTACAATGTGAAGTTTACTTGTTGCAGGAAAAGTGTGATTTGTTGTTCATTCTGACCACAATTGAAGCATAAACCTCTATGTTGCCTGTAATTTTTGAGGGTACAGATTTTAGACATTGGTTCAGTCGGTGCACGAGCAACTTCCATAAGTTGAGAGCACGGTGATATTAGTGGATTATTATCCAATTCTCATAGGAAATTATACAAAAGATCTTTTCCATCGAGAAAGATTTAGCTAAAGACCATAATTCAAGTTAATAAAAAAGATCATAATTCATGCTAGGGAGTCCTTTACAACTACTAAGCTCACTAGAATCCTTTCCCTCTCCTTGCTCCTAGATATCCTCCAATGGAGTACTGACACCACTCCATGGTGGACCTCATTCAACTTATTTAATAGTTTAGAACTCTCTAATATTAAAATTGAGTTTGAGAAAAATTATGTTGGATATATACACATGTTTTATACCTATATGACAAATTTTTGGTGAAAAAATGGTATTTCAAGCTACACAAAAATAAATAAAAAAGTGACTGTGGAAAAGAAAAAATAGCTCCATTTACCTCTCAAAATTTCTATTTTTTGTGTAGCTCAAAATACAGAATATTTTTTTTACAGAACTTTTAGAGTACGTACAATATGTACACGTAGTTGTATGCTTTATTTCTTAAAAACTAGAACCTAGAAATGTATTTTTCTTTTTTTAAGAGATGCGGTGTGTTCAGAGCAACTTGCACTTTCCGACAATTCTCACTCTTATCATTTCTTTGCCGCCAGCACCCACCATAGTGTGGTGCAGCCTGTGCCACGCAACACTGTTTCTCTCACTCCACTTCATCAAGCTGTATCCTACCATAAACAGCTGGACCACTGCAAATTTTGCCCGTCTCTTCGCACACACCTTTGGCTCTGTCAAGCCCTAGGACTACAAGTCACCAAAACCTCGAGGCCCGCACGCTCCCCTCCCCTCCTCTGCTACAGTAGACGAGGCGATTTTTCTGGATCCGCCTGGTCGCCGCACTCTCACCGTCGCTGGCCGCGGGATCTCTCTCCCCCCGACCGCTCCGGCGGCGGGTGGGTGGGGGATCCCCGGACCTCTTCGTGTGTATAGAGTAGGGGCGAGCGGGTTCCCGCCGGCGGCGCTGAGGAGGCGGTGGTGCGGTTGGTGGGTGTTTTGGTGTCGGCGACCTTTCCCTCCGGCGGTGGAGCTCCGTCGAGTGGTGGCCGACCTGTCCGTGCTCGGGGATCCTCGGATCTGCTGTGTGCGGTCTCCCTTCTCCGGCGGCCGTGGTGCGGCGGCGCTGGAGAGGCGTTTCGGGTGGAGCTGGTCAAGATTGGTGGCCTCCGGCTGCGTCGACGACGATGACGGCTGCGGCAAAGCGGCGTGGAAGGGCCGGGGGGACGTCTGCCCCGTTCGTTCATCGGCTCAAGTTCCGCCGCGGCGCGGCGGTGGGTCTCGGCGGCGTCTTTCAAGGGCAAAATTTCGCCCAGGCTCTGGTAAGGTGGTGGTTGCCGGTCTTCGTCTTCTTCGTCGCCGGTGGTGCCGCGGATCTTGGTCCTAGCTCTGCTTCATCCTCTTCGTATTGTACTTTCTCTGTTCTTGTTCTATGTACTGTGTACGTGGATTTGTGGTGAATATACGAGGGTGTTTGGATGTGTCAAAAAAAAAAAGACTACAAGTCACCTCCGTCCCCAATGTCGCCCCTCAAGTCCGTTTGTCAAATTGAATGTAAGTGAGCTGAAGGACTTCTTTCATCCCTCACAGTAGTTGCATGTGAACACCCATGTCGCCTATCGCATTGGCCACCGCCGCCGCCGTTGTCGTTAGTGGTGCTGGACTTGATGGTGGTGGCAGCTGCGGTTGAGACCGTGAGAGACAAGTCAATGGTGCACTAGTGTGGAAGGATGAGTTAGATTGCTCTTTGCTGGATGTCATACTGATGAAAGGTGATGTGGGTATTTCTTTGTGGACCTTTTCTCTGCGGTATGTTTGATTTTCTCCCACTTGTACAGAGAATGAGCCAGATTATTATGTAAGCAGTGAATGTCTGTATTTTGTAGATGGTTAGATTCATACACTGAAAAGGAGCTATGTGTGTCTAACCTCATCTACAGTCATTAGAGTGCAGAAAAGTCATGACCCATGAATGTAGAATAATAAAATAGCATGTGTTGTAAAACGTGTGACAAACATGACAAATTATATGTTTAGAGATGGGCATTCCTGCAATTAAATATATAATCAAAATTGTTCATGTTATTCCTGCCACTTATTTTTGTTTTTAATTTATTTTATGTACTCTGGATCCGATGCATAGATTAAAATGGCATCCCTCACACACACCTGCAATTAAATATATAATCAATTCCTGTAATTAAATATATAATCAAAATTGTTCGTGTTATTCCTGCCACTTATTTTTGTTTTTACTTTATTTTATGTACTCTGGATCCGATGCATAGATTAAAATAGCATATAAATCGCTAAAGATCTCATTGCTCTGTTTTGTGGTGTATTATTTAGTATTTATCGTTGGAATGTTCCTCTATTTTTATATAATATCGTTGTAAACGAAACAACTGATTTTAGTATGGAAGGACATGATTACGCCAATTATTACTGATTTTGGGATAATTTATGTCAGAAAATTCTACTTAATTTCAATATAATAAAATTAATGACCTTAACTGTAGTACCTCGATGGCTAATCAAATCTTGGCTAATCTATCTCTTGAGTCTGCAATGCTCATCATATATCGTGCATTGTCTACAAATTGTCGGAACTTTGTTAATTTTTTGTTGTTGAAACCTTCGTAGAACCATGTACACAATTCTACTTTCATGACATTTGATAATTGTAGTCGTATTCTGATCGTCTAACTGAGTATTTGCAGGGATTAAGTTTTTCTATGCAAGGTCATGTTCTCGTTGTTTAGTATTGTAGTACTAACCTCACTACTACTGACATAATTGTGTTCCCTTATACACTTCTCAATGTTTATATGAGATGTTGATCGTGTTGTAATGAATGATCGTGTTGTAAGAGTTTGATCCAGTAATACTATTTTCTCCATTATTACTTTTTTTATATGTTTTGTTAAGAAACTGTTTGTTCATCGTTATACTAGAGTGACGCGGCAATGTGCGTCTTTACTGCTGAAACTAAACAGAAACTAGTTGAATTTCAGCGCGGCGGCACGCCGCGCCCTTTGCGAGAATTTCAGGCATAGTGAAATAAAAAGAAAAAGAATGACATCTGCATGGATAGATGAGAGAGAAGTTTCTAAGTTTCCGGCTGATGCTCTTGTCATTGGAAGCTACATAACAATGGCGATGCAATTTGAGGTTATAAACACTGCTAAGAAAACAAAATGCTGATGAGTAGCAAGTACGCTTTATAGCAATAATTGTCTACAAATCTGAATCTTATTTTGACTTCATAGTGGGATCAAATCTATAAGAAATGCATTGAAACTACGGTATAAGATAAGGCCACATAAGAAACCAGGATACATCAAGCGGCCAGCCATAGTTTATTTGCTTCAATAAACATATCATTACGATTCCAAAACGATAGCGCGCATACATCATATATAGATAGTGACCCAACCATCCATATAATATTACAGATGCTTAATAATCACTCAACTCCATAATTGCAAATAAATTAGTAGATAACTGTGAATGATAAGTTGAAACTTGAAATAGTCAATCACGGTGAATAAGCAGAAGCCTAAATTGTCACATAAGAAATTGAAAATAGCTTCAGCAGAAGGATAAGACGCATAAAATAGCAATGTAGCAGATGGTAAGCATCAACATAGAGTGACAGCGACATCATTTGTAAAATCCAATATGGAGAAAACTCTTGCGGAAATCATCAAATGGAAATCAAACCTCCAACAATAGCTTCAACAACAGCTTGTTCATTGTGATACCATCGAATTTATGGAGCCTACACCTTCTGCAGGCAACCCACAATCATGAAGCAACCTGATCATTTGTTCCATCACAATGCTAACTTTGTTGTCAACTTTGGGGACTGGTTTATTCCCCATATAGAGTGCACTTATTAGTTGCAGTACAGGAATCTTTAATGGGAAATTGAATGGTGTGATAATTGCAACCTGTTCAAAGTTAGAAATGCATTAGAGCTAACATGCCATATGTAATAAATAGTACTGATACTACTGAACTCTGAACAACGTAACACCGAGTTACATATTTAGAGCTACTATATGGCAATCTGGATGTGAACGTGCAAAGGGATATACAAAACCGGGCAGCACTCGGGAATGAATCATGTCATACATGGCAATAGTCAAATCAAATAACATAGTTATGAAAAACATCATTCATTGTCTTCTGCATTACACTGTGTGTTAGGATTCAACTAAACGACATGGTATTCCCACCTATGTAGTTCATTTGTGTCTGTACATATACCTGAAACTTGGCCACATGATTTAGAGAAAGATAATCTACCATATGAGCAAAAGTAAATTTCTGGATGGTGCCATGGTGATATGTAGCATAACTTTAAGATGTTGGTAGACTCTAGTGTATGTGCAATATAATTTTCTGATTCCAGTCGTATATAATCACTGGTTTTTTTTTACTGTCAGAAAATAGACAGCAGTTTGCTTATAGTTGCTTAAAGTTAACCTACAGAAGAGGGGAAGAAAAAAATGAAGGAAAAGGATACAAAAGGGACATGAAAATACTACCTGGGGTAAATATTAATAAAGTTTGCACTGGTATTAAAATTTCGATCGCTTGCTGGAATTAAGTCATTGTTCTGTTGGAACCTTAGCACCCCCTCTGAAATTGAAGATATATAGAAAGGTGTTAATTGACTTACAGTATTAAATGGGTTGTTAAGTTACAAATTTGAAAGCAAGAAAATATCTGATTGACTTCAGAAGATATCAGCACATCGTCACCCCAAATACTCGTAAGGCAAGCGAAATCTGTCCCGACGCATGAATTATGAAAAAAAAATCAAGCAAGGAGGACAATGGATTCAATGAAACGACATGGTATTCCCACCTATGTAGTTCATTTGTGTCTGTACATATACCTGAAACTTGACCACATGATTTAGAGAAAGATAATCTACCGTATGAGCAAAAGTAAATTTCTGGATGGTGCCATGGTGATATGTAGCATAACTTTAAGATGTTGGTAGACTCTAGTGTATGTGCAATATAATTTTCTGATTCCAGTCGTATATAATCACTGGTTTGTTTTTTACTGTCAGAAAATAGCCAGCAGTTTGCTTATAGTTGCTTAAAGTTAACCTACAGAAGAGGGGAAGAAAAAAAATGAAGGAAAAGGATACAAAAGGGACATGAAAATACTACCTGGGGTAAATATTAATAAAGTTTGCACTCGTATGTACTTGCACTGGTATTAAAATTTCGATCGCTTGCTGGAATTAAGTCATTGTTCTGTTGGAACCTTAGCACCCCCTCTGAAATTGAAGATATATAGAAAGGTGTTAATTGACTTACAGTATTAAATGGGTTGTTAAGTTACAAATTCGAAAGCAAGAAAATATCTGATTGACTTCAGAAGATATCAGCACATCGTCACCCCCAAATACTCGTAAGGCAAGCGAAATCTGTCCCGACGCATGAATTATGAAAAAAAAATCAAGCAAGGAGGACAATGGTCATGCAGCTAATACTGCATAACGTATGAGTGGCAAGTGAATTCTTATAACCGTTGCTGTAAAATTGCCTGACCATTAGTCTCATAGAAATAACTCACAATCTTGAATCTTCGAGCTTGAAAAAACTGATTCATGGAATGGATCCGGACAACCTGTGCTAGAAGCCAATGAATCAATAAATATAACACTAACTAATTGTCTTCTAACAATATAATAGAGTTCATCAAATTGTGAGAAGTTCAACTACATTTTGCGCTTCCATAGATATAAATATGAATTGTTGCTGCTCCTCGGCGAACTGTAAAATAGCGAATGCTCTATGTATTAGCTACTATTTTTGAGCTTTCCTGCAGATCCGTCACAGAAATATATTGTACATAGTTTTATACCATGAAGTAACTTTTAGGAAAAGACTCATCATATACAAAACAAAAATTGGAAGTTATAGAAAAGAAGATTTACAGTAGCTGGCATAACTGTAATTTTCGGACTATAACTACAGATGAAGCATGCATTGAAGTGTGCAGCCTAGTTACTTTGGTTTTTTGCATCATGGTGAATTAGACAAACAGTCCAAATCTGCAGTACCGAGCCACGAAAAAATGATCTCTTATCTAAACACTATTAAAAACACATGTGGATAGAATGGAGATATAAAGCCAGTGTGTCAGACACTTATGGGACCATTATTTCTAATATGTACTATAAGTCTTTTTAACAACCAGAACATAATAGCACAGGACTCTACTACCAATGTCTCTTTGATATTCAGTGAGGATGTTGCCCAATTATACAGATATATCTTCTCCATGAATACTCTATAAATACAATCCACTTATCTGCATCTTCCCACCCTCACCACATAACAGAAATACTAAAGCTCCATCAAACCAAGCAATCCGAAGCTATACTACATTATGCAGCTAGCAAAGGAAAAATTATTAAACAGGGAAAAATATATACCTAAGGCGGCCACAAAATCAGCGATTTCAGGGGTCCAGTCGATTTTTGTGAGATTTCTAGCAAACCAAGCTGGAGCGTAAAATATGCAGACTGAGTTTAGAAGTCTTGGTCAATCTTTGGAAGAGGAAGCAGATGCAAAATCTCTAGACTCCATCTCAAAATTCAGAGATTACAACTCCGACGTAAGTTACACAACTTAAATGCAGAACTCATCTAAAAAAGGATATCTCTCCTCCTGAACAAACAAATGAAGCAATTCTCTTTGTGAAAGAAAAAACAAATGAAGCAATTCTCTTTCTGAAAGAAAAACAAATGAAGCAAATGACCACGTGAATCAAAGCAATTTATGTGGTTTACTTCAAATAAATACAAAAATATGGGAAAGGGACATACACCACAGGTTAAACAATATCATGGCAGCTCACAGCGGAGTAGTTTGCCCAACAAATATTGTGTCCCCTGGCTTCATATCCTGCAAAAAAGCAGATGATAGCTCTTACTTACATGAGTGTGTAAATATGAGTAGCAATTGGTATCAACCGCCACGCAAGTAGATGCAGACAGTGCAATATTCATGGAGATAGTATGAGAGGTCTTACCTCGGCGAGTCCAGAGAAGTTGATGGGCAGCAGTTTGGAGGAGGCTTCCTGGCCCTGATGACGGGTGAGAACAACAGACTCATTCTCTTCAAGCGAGATAGTGAGTCCGCTCTTGTCCACCACTTGCAGCTCCAGGCCGACCGTGTGAAGCATAACCTGCAAATATAATGTTTAGCAAGCAAGTTACTAACAACTGATTGGACCAGTAGCATAAATAGTGTAGATGTCGAGTACCCACTACTGGTTTACAGAAGAGGAAAAAAGATTCAGGCGAACACGGCCACAGACCCCGGGGTGATTAGCTGCTATGGCTAGATTGCTATGTGACTGAAACTCTAGTGGTGGTGTTGTTTTAACTAAATTAGCAGTAGATGCAGCACGACATACTAATCAAGCATAACCATCCCAGTAGCACAACCATCCTAGTACAACCATCCCACTAATTCTAATTAGCAGCAGATCAAGCACAACCATCCTACTACCTTGCAGTAGATGAAGCACAACGCACTAAGTATCCAATTGATCAGTTGACCAGATCGAGCACATCAATCCCAGTAGCAAGCAGATCAAAAAATACTACAGCTGAGAGACGTGGAGAGGGAGAGGGAGGAGATGGTACCTTGGTAGCCGGTGAAGCCATGGAGCTTGGGGAGGAGCTGGAGGAGGAGGGGGAGGGGCGACAGCGTCTTCGTGGTGCTTGATGGTGAGGGAGGTCGTGGAGAATCGCCCGGAGTGAAGAAGGAGCAGTACGGGTCCAGCGCTGCTGCCCCCAGCACTAGCCCGGCCACCGGCGACCTGCCTAGCCCGGCCGCCGCCGCCTGGCCCGGCCAGGGATCCGGCTATCTTCGCCTCTATGAGCGCCCGATTCGCTGCCGCCGCCATCTCCTGTAGCAGAGAGGGAAGGGGAGTTGGGGAAGCGCACGAGCTGGAGGAGGAGAACGGGGATTGGGAGAGGAGAGATGAGCGCGATTGGCTAGGGTTTCGCCTGCTGGTTTTGTCCCACGAGCAGAGACGTGGGCAGCCCAGGTTGTTGCGGCCGGCCGGGGCGCCCTTGTGCTTTCCCATGCCGCCCGGCGTGCCCTGCCGCATGGTAGGAACGCGTTGACACGGCACCGGAGCTACGCCGGCGAGCAAGTTTGGCAGCGGACGGCGGCGGCGCGATTCGCCCGATTCACGGCATCCCAGCATGAGATACTCGACGGGGAGGGAGAGAGGTGGACGGCGAAGCTCGAGATGGTCTTTGATAGTTCTGGGGAGGCCGGACACGGCGGCATCGAGCGCGGCGGCCGGCGGCGGCGACTCCGCGTCGCACAGGAAGAGAAGGAGGGAGGGGGGTGTGAGGGAAGTTTTGCATTTTCGTCCGTGTCATTTTTTGCAATTTGCGAATCGGTCTCTCGCCTCGCGTTTTCGTGGATTGCGGGTTGATTAATCGTTTGGAGAGGGGTTTGTTTGCAAATCCATCACGGACGTCTTCTGTGGATCGTCCGATCGCCGAGCGACGGCCGGGATCGGTGCACTGTAGAATACTGTTCATTTCTACAGTACCACTGGCTACAGTGCACGATCGCTCTCAGCTCGCGATTCTGCCTAGCTTTGATATAGTTAGTAATAATTCGACGACATAAGCAAACTGCCGTTCCTATCCCTAACGGGAGCCGTCGGATTGAATTGCACGGTCCCGATCGAGGTCTATGGAGCGGTCTCCACTCTCCGCCCAAATGCCCCCGACACCACAGATGAGCACCTTGACCGCCGCCGCCGCCGCCGTCCGTCGCCACGAGGTCTTCGTTCCTGCTGTCCAGCGACGTTGAGCCCTCGGAGACATTCTGGGAGCCTGCTGTTCGGCGCTTCTCGGCGGCTTCGGATGCGCCGCTAGCGCGCGTCTGCAGGCGCGGGCAGGGCGGCGGCTCGTGGTAGGCTCGAGCACCTCCTCCGCACTCCGGTGAGGTTTTCTCCTCACCAAATAGACCCTGGAATTGGAGCAGTAGGTAGCAAGTCAAGCGGGATTCGTTCGAGTCATTTCCACTCGGATTCCGATCCCGATTCCGATTCCCAATCGTGTTGGTGAATAAATTCTTCGAGCAGATCAGCCAAGGCCTCAACCGATCGAGCACAGCAGCAGAGGCCATGGAGTCGACGGCTCCGACGCAGCGGCTACCGGATGACGTGCTCGTGGCCGTCCTCCGCCGCCTGCCGCCGCACGGCCTCGCGGCGGCTCGCTGCGTCTGCAAGGCCTGGCACGCCGTCATCGACGCTCGCCGTCTGCTGGATCTCTTCCCGCCCTCGCTGGCCGGCCTATTCCTCACCTTCTGCGACCTCGATATCTCAGAGTTCTTCTTCCGGCCACCGAGAGACACAGACACCGCAGTCAGCGGCAAGCTCGACTATGTGCCCGATAAGGATGATACCTCCGTCGTGGATCACTGCAGTGGCCTCCTTCTGTTCTGCACCTACGTGGCCAACCCGGCCACACGACGCTGGGCACACTTGCCGCCACCGCCGCCAGGGTTTGGCCACCGCCACATTGTGTTCGACCCTGCCGTCTCACCGCACTACCAGGTGTTGAGCATCCCGAAGCTTCCATGGCGCACCACTGGGTTTGAATTGCAGCTGGAAATGGAATGGCCTCCATCGCCTTTTATTATGCACATCTTCTCTTCGACAACAGGGAATTGGGAGGAGAGGTCGTTTGCTCGGCGAGGGGATGCCATAGGGACTGTCTCCCATCTGCAGCAGCGAGTGAGGCTGTCTGTGCCGAGACAAGATCGCTCTGCCTATTGGCGTGGGCAGCTTTATGTGCTTAACCAATTTGTTATGAGGTATGAACGAACTAATGCCATTTTTTCACTATTTTTATGTATTTTCTTTTTAACCCTGCCAGTTCTGTGGTTTATTGATATCAATTTATTGTCAATGATTCTGTTTTTTGCCAGAATATCCTTATCAAACTGCACGTACCAAGCAATTGAACCGCCCATAGATGTTGGCATGACCGATCAAGTGTATTGTCTAGGAAGGTCAAAGAATGGGGTTTATTTTGATGGATAAGTCTCTGTACTATAGTCTTTGGTCTGTGGTCTTTGTGGGGCTGCAGAGCACATGGTCCTTGTGTCAAGGACAGGTTGCAGTTAGGATAGAGCATCAAGGACTGGCAGTTAGAAGGACTGGTTGTTAGGATAGCCTTGACTACTTTTAGGACAGCATCTTAGCAGCATCTTAGACTAGCATCTAGCATATTCGTGGCTGGCTAGCAGCATATAAATATGTATCCCCAACCCCTCAGGTTGGTATGCCATTGTGTGAGAAATAAACCAGAAAATTGCCCCAACTCTCCAAGTGTCATCCTCTCTCAATGAGAGTAACCCTGAAACAACTATCAAGTGGTATCAGAGCAGGTTGTCTTGTAGCCTGAGTTTCCTGTTCTCCTCTCTCTCCAGGAGCAGAGCAGCCCAGCCGGTAGCAGCAGTTGCTCCGACTGTCCCTGGTTACTTCCCTCCCTCCGGGTTGTCGAGCAGCAGCTCGTCGAAGCAGCGCAGCCCCCCAGCAGCGAGCCATGTCCACAGGTCACTCTCAGCACACGGCTACCTCGAGCATGCGGCGTCGGCAGGAGGCCGAGCGCGCAGAGGCAGAGGAGCGTGAGCGAGTGACTGCGGCAACCGCTGCAGCGGCGGCAAGGGCGTCGAGGCTGGCACCGCGGAGCTGGCAGCAGCCAGAGCGGAGGTAGAAGCAGCAGCGACGGCGGAGGCAGCACGTGTGGCTGCGGCGGAGGCCAAGGCATTGCGCAACAGCGCCAACAGCTCCGCGTCCGCTGACGGCAGCGTCGACGCAGACCACGACGACGCAGCGCAAGAGCGGGCGGCGCAGTGGGCAGCCGAGCACGCTCGCGGTGGCGCCAGAGGAGGCGCGCACGGCGACGGCGGCTGGGATGACCAAGGCCGAGGCCCTACGGGGTCCGGACTGTGGTCAGGGACGTTGGTCCCGGTGTTGGGTGGCCTACCCTCACCAAAACCAACTACGTCGAGTGGGCAGCGATCATGAGGATCAGGCTGCAGGTGCGGCACATGTGGGAGGCGGTCCAGGACGACGCCGTCGACCACATGAGGATCGACGGGCGCTGGACGCCCTCATCGCGCAGTCCCGGCTGAGATGCAGTTCTCGCTTTCCAACAAGCGGACTGCCAAGGAGGCGTGGGACGCCATCGCCGCGGCACGCATCGGCAGCGACCGTGCCCGCAAGTCCACCCTGCAGGCACTTCGCAAGGAGTGGGAGAACCTGGCCTTCAAGCCAGGTGAGGACGTTGATGACTTTGCTCTCCGTCTCAACACTCTGTTGCAAAGATGGTGCAGTTGGTGATGCCACCTACAGCGAGGAGAGAGCTGTCGAGAAGCTTTCCGGTGCATCCCCGAGAAGTACAAGCAGATGGCTCGCTCGATCGAGTCCCTGCTGGACCTCTCCACGATGACGATCGAGGAGGCGATAGGTCGCCTCAAGGTCGTCGACACCGACGAGCCACAGCCTCTCTCGGGGCCCATCACCACCGGCGGCAAGCTGCTCCTGTCTCGGGAGCAGTGGGACGCCAGCCACGGTGACGGGAAGAAGGGGGAGCCTTCTTCCACCAGCAGCCGCAGGCGTGGCAGGCCGCGAAGGGGACGCCGAGACTACCAGGCCAGGGCACATGGTGATGCCCGTGGAGGTGCCCGGGGAGGCGCCGCCGGCAGGCCCCAGCCGGCACAAGACGAGGGCTGCCGCAACTGCGGCCGCCTTGGCCATTGGGCCAAGGAGTGCCGACAGCCACGACGTGGCCAGGCCCACGTCGCACAGGCTGCGGAGGAGCAACGTGGCCAGGCCCACGTCGCACAGGCTGCGGAGGAGGACCCAGCCCTGTTCATGACGCACGCAAGCGTCGAACTACCTGCTGCAGCACCAACCGCAGCAGCCTCCTCCACCTTGACGAGCCAAAGGCGCACGCCCTCCTTGGCGACGGCTCCGGCAAGGACAAGACCAGCGGGTGGTGCCTCGACACCGGCGCCACCCACCACATGACCGGGCGACGAGAGTTCTTCGCCGAGCTCGACTCCGACGTACGAGGCTCCGTCAAGTTCGGGGATGCCTCCGCCGTAGAGATCAAGGGCGTCGGCTCCGTCATCTTCATCGCCAAGACCGGAGAGCACCGGCTGCTCACCGGTGTCTACTACATCCCCGCGCTGAGGAACTCCATCATCAGCCTGGGACAGCTGGACGAGAACGGCTCGCGCGTGCTGATCGAGCATGGGATCCTACGCATCTGGGATCGCCATCATCGCCTTCTTGCTAAGGTAACCAGAGGCGCAAACCGGCTCTACGTCCTTGATGTGCAGGTGGCACAACCCATCTGTCTCGCTGCTCGTCGGGATGACGAGGCGTGGCAGTGGCATGAGCGCTTCGGGCATCTTCACTTTGAGGCCCTGAAGCGGCTCAGTGCCAAGGAGATGGTGCGAGGCCTGCCATGCCTCGACCACGTGGAGCAGTTCTGCGACGTCTGTGTGCTGGCGAAGCACAGACGCATGCCCTTTCCCCGGCAGGCGAGTTTCAGAGCCAAGGAGAAGCTCGAGCTCGTGCACGGGGATCTGTGTGGCCCGGTGACACCGGCCACACCAGGAGGACGACGCTACTTCTTGCTGCTCGTGGACGATCTCTCCCGCTACATGTGGGTGGTGATCCTTGGCAGCAAGGGGGAGGCAGCGGGCGCCATCAGGCGCGCGCAGGTTGCTGCGGAGGCGGAGTGCGGCCGCAAGCTGCGTGTGCTGCGCACCGACAACGGCGGCGAATTCACAGCAGCTGAGTTCGCGTCGTACTGCGCTGATACAGGCATCCAGCGCCACTACTCCGCGCCGTACAGCCCACAGCAGAACGGCGTCGTCGAGCGGCGCAACCAGACGGTTGTGGGGATGACTCGGGCCCTCCTCAAGCAGAGGGATGCCGGCTGTTTTCTGGGGAGAGGCGGTGCTGACAGCCGTCTACATCCTCAACCGCTCACCCACCAAGGCGCTCGACGGCAGGACGCCGTATGAGGCTTGGCATGGGCGGAAGCCGGCAGTCTCCCACCTGCGGGTCTTCGGCTGCCTCGCGTTTGCCAAGGAGCTTGGTCACATCGGCAAGCTCGATGACAGGAGCACTCCGGGAGTGTTCATCGGCTACTCGGAGGGCTCGAAGGCCTACCGCATCCTCGACCCCAAGACACAGCGCGTCCGCACGGCGCGAGACGTCGTGTTCGACGAAGGGCGAGGATGGGCGTGGGGTAAGGCGGTGGACGACGGCTCGACTCCGACGTGCGACGACTTCACCATCGAGTACGTCCACTTCGAGGAGGCCGGGGGAGTAGGCAGCAGCTCCTCGCTGAGCACGTCTACTTCAGCCCCCAAGTCCCCATCGACCCCGGTGTTAGCTACACCGGCGACACCACAGCCGGCAACGCCACGCACTCCAGCACCAGCAGCCACTCCTCCGGGCGCGTCTACACCACCACCAGCTCACTCCGAGCACAACCCGGTGGAGTTCGCTTCTCCGCTCTCTCACGACGAGGAGCGTGTCGACGCGTATCATGACGACGAGCCGCTGCGGTACCGGACGATGGAGAACCTTCTCGGTGACCAGCCGGTGCCGGGGCTGGTGCCACGTGAGCTGGAGGCGCAGCTGCAGCTTGCGCGTGAGGATGGTGAGCCTCAGTCTTTTGCAGAGGCTGAGAGAGATGCGGCATGGCGCGCTGCGATGCAGATGGAGATGGATGCGGTCAAGGAGAACCGCACCTGGGAGCTTGCTGATCTCCCTCGTGGTCATCGCGCGATCACCCTTAAGTGGGTGTTCAAGCTGAAGAGGGATGAGGCCGGCGCCATCGTCAAGCACAAGGCTCGCTTGGTGGCGCGAGGTTTCTTGCAGCAGGAGGGGGTCGACTTCGACGACGCCTTCGCTCCTGTGGCACGGATGGAGTCCGTGCGACTCATCCTTGCACTAGCTGCCCAGGAGGGCTGGCCTGTCCACCACATGGACGTCAAGTCGGCCTTCCTCAACGGCGACTTGAAGGAGGAGGTCTACGTGCAGCAGCCGCCGGGATTTGTGATCCCCGGCCAGGAGGGCAAGGTACTTCGCCTGCACAAGGCTCTCTATGGCCTCCGGCAGGCACCAAGGGCGTGGAATGCCAAGCTGGACTCCACGCTGAAGACGATGGGCTTCGAGCAAAGCCCGCACGAGGCGGCCGTCTACCGACGGGGCAGTGGAGGAAATGCCCTGTTGGTGGGCGTCTATGTCGACGACTTGGTGATCACCGGCATCAAGGATGCAGAGGTGGCTGCGTTCAAGGAGGAGATGAAGGCTGCCTTCCAGATGAGTGATCTGGGGCTCCTCTCCTTCTATCTGGGGATCGAGGTGCACCAGGACCACTCCGGGATCACGCTTCGACAGACCGCCTACGCCAAGCGCATCGTTGAGCTAGCCAGCTCACCGACTGCAACCCAGCTCTCTCTCCGATGGAGGAGAGGCTGAAGCTGAGCCGCGACAGCACGGCGAAGGAAGTGGACGCTACACAGTACCGGCGTCTTGTGGGGAGCCTTCGCTACCTCGCCCACACTCGGCCGGACTTGGCGTTCTCCGTCGGCTACGTTAGTCGTTTCATGGAGCGACCGACGACGGAGCATGAGCAGGCTGTGAAGAGGATCATCCGCTACGTTGCGGGGACTCTTGATCATGGCCTTCACTACCCTAGATGTCCTGGGGCAGCAGACTTCGTCGGGTACAGCGACAGCGACCACGCCGGCGACATCGACACCAGCAAGAGCACGAGCGGGATCATGTTCTTCCTCGGCAAGTGCCTCGTGAGCTGGCAGTCGGTCAAGCAACAGGTGGTTGCCTTGTCCAGCTGCGAGGCTGAGTACATAGCGGCCTCCACAGCCTGCACCCAGGCGCTCTGGCTCGCTCGGCTGCTTGGTGATCTACTTGGCCGAGATGCTAGAGCAGTGCAGCTGATGGTGGACAGCAAGTCCGCTCTGGCCCTGGCAAGGAACCCCGTTTTCCACGAACGGAGCAAGCACATCCGGCTGAGGCATCACTTCATCCGAGGCTGCTTGGAGGAAGGGAGCATCAAGGCGAGCTACATCAACACCACGGATCAGCTCGCTGATCTGCTCACCAAGCCTCTTGGGAGGATCAAGTTCCTTGAACTCTGCTCCAGATTGGGATGGTTCAGCCCGTCCACAAGACAACGCACAAGACTTAGGGGGAGAATGATGGATAAGTCTCTGTACTATAGTCTTTGGTCTGTGGTCTTTGTGGGGCTGCAGAGCACATGGTCCTTGTGTCAAGGACAGGTTGCAGTTAGGATAGAGCATCAAGGACTGGCAGTTAGAAGGACTGGTTGTTAGGATAGCCTTGACTACTTTTAGGACAGCATCTTAGCAGCATCTTAGACTAGCATCTAGCATATTCGTGGCTGGCTAGCAGCATATAAATATGTATCCCCAACCCCTCAGGTTGGTATGCCATTGTGTGAGAAATAAACCAGAAAATTGCCCCAACTCTCCAAGTGTCATCCTCTCTCAATGAGAGTAACCCTGAAACAACTATCATATTTTGCATCAATTGATCAAAAATGTCGGCTTCGAGTCTGGTTCCTTAACGAATCGCACACCGAGATCGAGTGGGTGCTGAAGCATGATAATAACCTTGATTATATGCTGTCATGTGGAATGTATGATCAAGAAGTTCAAGGGCCCTGGATTATAGAAGATATCAACTACAATTTTGACCGCCCTACTCCAATCGATATCGAAGGAGCAAGAGAAGAAGATAAATTTGAATGGAACTCGGACAATGAGAATACACTTGACACCAGACTTGGTGTCGGAAATCACTACACTAGAAGTATTACAATCCTTGGATTTCATCCTTACAAAGAAGTTGTCTTTCTGAATGAATCAGTCAGTAGAGGATTGGCCTATCATATCAATAGTTCGAAGATTGAAGACTTGGGCAACATCTACCCCAAAAATTACTCGTCCATGTATATGCATGTAGAACAATCTTTTCCATACACACCCTGTTGGATTGGGAAGTTACCTGGCAGCATTTGATTTACAGATCGTAATTCGTACTGAAGAAAGTAAATGGAAACTCAAAAGGATGAGCAAAACTGCCATTCCTAAACCCAAAGAGTCATCGGATTAAGATTGTGCGGTCCAGATCGAGGTGGTTTGACTGGCCTATAGGTTTTTTGGGTGGATGGCCTCCATCAAAGACTGCCTGGGATATGGCCACCACCGCTGCCGTCCAACGCCAGTGGTGGCCGCTTCTGTTTCTTGGTTCCTCCTGGGCCACCGTCCTTAGCCTCACACCATCATTCTGGGAACCCGCTATTAGAAGCTTCTTGGTAGTGTCAGATGTGTTGCTAGTGCACTTCTGCAGGCGTCACCTGTCGGTTGGAGCACCTCCTCTATAGTCCGGTGAGAATTTTTGGCTCCAAATGCCCTGGAATTGGAAGCAGTAGGTAGCAAATCTAGGGGATTTTCTTGAGTTAGTTCTTCATGTGCCGAAGTACTCACATCCGCATAAGCAATGACACTAGATGTAGACTTGTCTCCTGAAAAAAAAAAGTGGACTTGTAAGTTCGTAGTCTTTAGTAACAAGAAGGATTAACAGTTGATCTCCTGTTTTTTTAGATAAAGAGTTGATCTCCTGTTATGATTCAAGTAGACAAAAAATGCTTCCTTCTGTATTACATCAGTTTAATTTGGGCATGAAGTTCCAAATTCTGAAAAAATTGGGAGTACTAAAGAAATTCGCCTCATACTGCTAAATAAAACATACTTTCGCTTCCATTCCTTGTAAGTACTTCAGTATTCTTATTCTGAGGACCTTCTCAAGTTATATCCTGAGGGTTGATCACTGGGTATACCTTGCACCACATGGCCATTTCACTTTCTCGGAGTCTGTATGATATGTTTTAAAGGCCGACTTAGATGCTAGACTGTACAGAAAGTGAAATTAGATGTTTTCCCCCAAAGTTGTATCATGTTTAGCTAGGAGGGTTCAAGCATCTAGTAACTTGCTTTGTTTTCATGTCGTCGCCTAAACGCCGCCAAGGCGTCCAGTCGCGCTGGAGCCGACGACTGGGAGCGACGCCCAGCAATTTCTAGTTAGGCGCTCGCCCAGGTCAAATTGGCAGCAATTTTTGGGGGGGGGGGGGGGGGGGGGGGGGGGGGGGGGGGGAATCGGGGGAAAAGAAGGAAATTGACGCACACCTGTGAGGGTTAAACCAAATCGAGCGGGAGAGGAAGGGAATCGACCGCCTGCAGAAGCGAATCGAGCGGGAGAGAGAGGGAATCGAGCCCGCCGCCACCAAGCTCCACCGGCGACGCCGCCAGCTTCACGGATGCCGCGCCGCCAAGCTTCTGCCTCTCGCGCCCTTCTCCCTCCATCCGAGTGGTCAGCACGAGCTAGGAGGCGCGGAGGGGAGGGCCGAGTGGCGGCGAGGCGAGAGGCGGGAGTCGCGCGTTCGCGTCAGAGGAGAGCGATGGGTGGTGCCGGCGCTCGCTGGGAGGATTAGGGTTTGACTTTTGAGGATGGAGGCTGGCTAAGTTTGTGGGCTTCCGCTGTTTCGGCCCAGTTCACCCGGATGGCTACTGGGCTGCTCTCTCTCTCTCTCTTAAATCTCCAAATTTGCTGTCATATTATGCATAATTTCATTTTCCTGTCATATTATTTATTTATTTATTATTATTACGCCCAACGCCCAGTTGTCGCCTAAGCGGCGACATGTCGACATGTCGACTCAACTCTTCGAGCTCGACTCGACTCGACTCGGCGACTTTTGAAGAGAGGTAACTTGTCACAAAGTACTGAATCTGCAGGTGGTTATTTCAGCTTAGTGTGTTGTTTAATGCAAGTTTTGCTCCTAATTCTAAGCTATTATAACATAATAGAACTCGTGCATAATAGCATGTTTTACTCCTAATTTGCTCTCTTTTAATTGGTCGATAAATTAAGCTCATATCTTGCTAGTAAAGGGAACATGCGCATAACTCACTAGTTTTAGTTTCTAAAATAGGAGTATACCATAGTTTTAGTTTCAAAGTGTAATCCTTTGACTGAATTTCTTAGCACACAGTATAGCTGCGCTACTGAAGATTTTTCACTCTGTACCTACTCCCAAACAAACAGTAGAACTGCACTTTTGCTTGATCAAAAGCTTTGGTATTGCGACACAAATCTTTCCTCTTCTTACAGTCTACCACTTGTAAGTTGTTTACAATATAGGCTGCACTCGTTCTGAACCTAATTACATGTACACGCCATATTTTGTTATGAACTTCTGTACAGGTTTAAAAAATTAAATAATGTGACTGGCCCTGTAGACGATCATTTTGCCAAATTAGTACACCCTTCTTCCATGTATGTAAGGCCTCTCAAACTTTGAACATTAATTTGACTGACAAAATATGATTTTTTTGTCACAACAAATTTATCATTGGAAATATCTTTGGGGTATGAATTCAATGGTATGGTTTTTTGTGGCATATATAAGCTCATATTTTGTTTTTCAAATTCATGGTCAAAGCTAGGTTTAAAATTTGCGGGAGCCTTATATATTTGGAAGGAGATAGCACTAGGTTTTCTTAAACTTGCTCGCGTATCATTTATCCAAATTCGTACTAGGTTTCCTTTAACTGCTTGCAAGATTGTAGTGCTTTACACATCATTTGTACTTCTCCTATTGCTTATATCTAACTATCTACACTATCCAGGTAAACTACAGAAAAAAGAGGACAAGTTCAGGCTCTACATCCATGTCTTCAGGAGCTACAAGCAGCAAATTTGCTGGCTGGATCCAACAGTTGGCATCACGCAACCAGTGTAATGACAAGACGTCACCATAGAGCTGAGCAGCGGGTTCTCAACCTCGGCAGACATTTCTCCTGAGCAAGCACATGACGTATTCCATCACTCTGGCATCACAAGGCAGTGTGATTTTGCCATCGCTTGTGAACCCAAACTCCTCCTGGGACATCCTCAGGAGCTCGCCGAAGACCATCGTGCTGAGATACACCAATGGTACCTTGAACCGCTTCCCGTCGACCGTGTACATGATGCAGTGGCCCTTAACTGCTGCAGAGCTGCAGCACTCTTCATCTTTTTTGGCTGTCACTGTCAGCTTCTTCCTCCCAAGTGCTGCCATCCTTTGCCACTTCTTTGCCAATTGAGCAAGTCTGTTGACGCTGACCATGGTTGGCTCTGGGTCTTGTGCTTCAGCTTGAAAATCGGAGAAGTGAGCTATGTATGTTGTGATGGATGATCTCATGTTGTTCAGCGTAGCCGTTTGCTGAATTTATAGCCGTGAGGAAGGACATCTTTGATGGTGAAGTGTAGTTGTTGTTGGAAAAGATGGCAAGGGACAAGGCCACTGGATCAGCACATGCAGTGTTGTAGTGTGATTAATCTTGGATTAGATTTTGATGGGGCCAAATGTTTGGAATATGCCGGATCCAGCAGCTCTAGCATCGAACCATTAGTTTGCTGACATATCATATGTCAGTGTGGCAAGCTGGTGAGGGACAAGGCCATGATGTATTCTGCGATTCGGATATGGATGGACCCTCTTGAGATCATCATCAGTGTCAATAATCATGCTGATATCTGAAGCTGTGATTGACCTTGAACTGGCTGAAACAATACGCGCAGGACTAATGCTCAAGAAGTCGTTCATGGTCGTAATCAGTTGCCGCTAAACTTTCAGTCTCATATTCGTTGTTGATCTGTTAGATGCGTGCATCTGCCTGGATCCACTTGCTAAACAGACGGTTCTTCAGCTCGTGGTCTGCTCCATGTATGTTCGCTCCAGTCTAGCATCTCTTGTGGTCTCCATTTCTCTGTTGCTTCCCCCATTTTAAGTCAGAAAGAGATAAATAAATAAATGAATAAAACACTGTTTCTAAAGGTATAATTCGTAAATTTAATTTTTCTCAGAAATTGGAAATTTTCCCCAAAGGTCAACCTTGTTTATCTATGAGCGTTCAAGTGTTTGTAACTAGTTCTCATACAATTGCTAAATCTGCAGGTGTCATCCATTACTTATTCAGCTGAGTTTATTTTTTAATGGAAGTTTTCTTTCATCTAATTCTAAGCTGCTAAGTGTAAAACTCATTTGGCATGCGTACTTGAATGTATCAATCACCCTTGCTTTTCTCTTCAATGATAGACAAAGCTCCTAGCTCCTGGCTCGTTCTTCAAGAAAAACATATGCATTACTCACTATTTTTATAATTTCTAAAATAGCAGCACAAATCAATTTTAGTTTCAAGTGTATGAATTCACTCAGTTTGTTGATACCACAAATTTAGCTGTATTACTGAATTTTATCAGTTACATACCGACTCTGAAAGAAAACTTGAACATTTTTCCTGACCAGAAAGATTGCAAATTTCATCAAAAAGTCTTTGTTCCATTTCCGATCTACTAACTGCATATTTACATCTTGCATCGAACAAAAATGGTGCCTAGAACAAGGATCTTAGCTAGCTGCTATTCTTCAAAAGTTAACAGGCAGCTACATGCTGGCTAAGCCCTATGCATGGAGCCACCACATTGCCGTCAAAGCCACATGGCATTGCAATGGAACTCAGGAACGCCTTCACTACTTCTGTGGAGGCATCTCTCCTAAGCAAGCACATGGCGTACTCCATGACCATGGCTTCGCAGGGCATCGTGATCCGACCATTATTGCCATCTGCGAACCCAAACTCCTCCTTAGACATTCTCAGTAGCTTGCTGAAGACCGAGGAGCCAAGGTACGCCAGTGGCACCTCGAACCGGGCCCCATCAGAGGTGTACACCACGCAGTGTCCTTTCACCGCTACTGATGTCGCTGTGTGGCACTCCTCGGCAGCTGTTTTAGCTTTCGTAGTCTGCATGATCCTCTTCCTTCCCATGACCGCCATCCTCTGCCACTTCTTTGCCAGTTGAGCAAGCCTCTTGGCACTCACCATGGTTGCTTCTCTTTCTTTGTTGGCTCAGAGTTGAAGGGAAATTTTGTCTCAGGTGGTATTACTCAGCTAGGTGTTGTAGTGGTTGGCTTGTGGAGGAACTGATGGTGCTAAGCTGATAGATTTATAGGGGAGGAAGGGGAGAAGCATCATGCAGTGTAGGTGCAGCTGATCAATCTACCATGACAAGTTGGCAAGGGACAAAGCCATGCACTCAGAACATGCAATGCTAAAAGAGTGCAGGGGCAAGCAATGTGATCTTGTTTTAATTTTCCTGGGGCCATCAGTTTGCCACTTGTTGGAGACTGTAGATTCTAGCAGTGTAGTCTTGGGTGCTTGATCACCAGCTTGCTTCCATACTGACCTGTTTCAAGTAGTGGCCAAGACAAGGACCACCTCTAAATTGGATCCATTTCTGTTTCTAATTGCGCAATGAGATGCTAATTTATTATTTAGGTGTCGATGATATCCTAATGATAAGGAGCATATAGAGTGGTCCCTAATGCTTCATGCTCCTAACAATCTTGTTTTCCCTCTGCACATTCAGTCTAGCACATGATCTGTTTTGGTTTCGGTGGTCTCGCATGGTGGCTGCTCCATGTTTCATTTCATATCTATTGGCTACATCAGTACATGAGTACAGGACTAGAATCACACTTATTACCAAGCTACCTTTGTTTCCACTGAAAGCGTTAGGATATCATGAAACAATGAAAAGCTAGGGTGGATGTTTATTTTCTTTTCATTATTACTTTATTAATAATATAATGTTGTTTTTATTATCATAGAATAGAATCAAATCTTTGCTTCTTCTAGTGGTAGTGGTGCCTGTTAGGCGTTAGCTTCTATGAGCTATACATTTGTATCCTACGATAATAAGTAAATTGCTTTCTTGCGCCCTATGTCCTAATGCTATATAGTTGTAGTTAGTGGTATTTCGTATAATGCAACAAACTAGTATGCTAATATATACCTCCCATTCTCCAGTGTTGAACTATTTCACATCGTGTTGGATAAGAGATGCAAAATGGAGAACAATGAGGGAAAAACTCTGCATATATTCAGGATCTACAAGCTGGAAGCTGCCGGTGCATTGCTACAGATGGCAGGGTACAGCTTGAATATTGGCAAGGCATCACTACAGAGCTCAGGAACGCCCTCTACTTCCTTCAATGCATCTCTTCTGAAGAAGCACATGATATGCTCCTTCGCCGCTGCATCGAAGGACATTGCAATCCTGCTGACCTGCTGTCGCATATGAACCCAAACTCTTCCTAGGATATCTTTAGCATCTTGACAAAGACTTTGCATTTGGCAGGGGACAAGGCCATGAGATTCAGATCAGATTTTGCTAGGCCATGGGACTGTTGAGGCAAGGATAGTGGACTAGTAATCAGGAGCAATGTGCAGCAAGAAGATACAATCATACAACAGTATTTGCTGCTGAATCTGAGCACAGGCATTGTGCAACCATCCAGGTTCAGCCTTGATGCCAGCGTTCCATTCAGTTCAGCCTCCTGTATCAAGAGGTTAGAAGATATTGCGGTATTCATACACACCTGCTATCCCCGGGCTTGTGCAGAAACCGGGTAACTGCGATCAGGTGAGGTGAAGAGCTAGCTTCGAGTAGATCCAGAGTTCACTTCATTGCTTTCTGGTGTGTACTTTGCACATACAGCTGCAGTTGCATGTTAGGTGCTTGTTGGTTCAACAGTGCTTTAATTGCTGCAGATCTGGCAAGTTGCTGGGCAGTTCCATATCTCATTGTCCACCCATGGTCTGCAGTAGCCAGCCATTTTCTGGTATCTTACATTTTGCTGTGCAGTTGAGGATTTCCATGCCAGTCTTGAATCTAGGACATGGAATTGTAATTAATTTTATACTGGTATTTCCATTTGGGAGGTGTTGTAAGTGAGTTCCAACGCAGGTAAATCTATCTTACCTGATGATTTACTTTGACATCCATGACACGATCATCACTAGTGGTATAAAATTTTATTTTCCAAGCATGCCTTGATGAGCTCTATCTCTGTGAGAGACCCAATTTAGGAACATTTGCAGGTTTTCCAATTGGACCCGAGTATAATTCTACGGTTTTATCTTCAGCTGAACAAAACACAATAGCCTTATCCTAAAGGTCAGCTCCCTTCTCCATATGTTAAGACCTGCCTGCCCACCTCAACATTTCTTTGTAACTTTTCGTGTCTGATTCAGGCCATATGACTGCAGAGAAGAAATTTGTTGACACGTCCGGCTTAAGTCCTAAATCTCTGATCTGTCATTTGTCTTTGCAAAATATATATACATTGAAAGAACAATGTCTGGCATAAAAAATTCCTTGATTACTTCCGTGCTTGCAAGATCAAAATGTTTCACATAAACTATTTCCCTTTTTCTATTTTTCCTATATCTCTGCAGTTGGTTGGTAATCAGGAGCTGCAGACACTAAAGTGCTGTCTAACTCCCAGATGAGCCTCCGCATGGTAGTGGCATGACATCGTCATCGAGCTGAGGAATGCGGCCTCAATCTCCGCGGAGGCGCTTCTCCTGAGCATGCACATGGCATACTCCATCACCGAGGCATCACAAGGTAGAGTGATTCTTCCACCGTTGGTGGCTGCGAAGCCGAACTCCTCTTGGGACATCCGCAAGAGCTCACCGAAGACCGTCGTGCCAAGGAACACTAGTGGCACCTCGAACCGCATGCCGTCAGCGGTGTACACAACACAGTGGCCCTTGCCAGCCACCGGCGAGTGCGACTTGACGCAGAACCCTTCGATTTCTTCCGCCGACTTCGATGACAACCAAGTGAGCCTCTTCCTCCCGATGGCCGCCACTCTCTGCCACTTCTTGGCTAGCTGAGCGATTTTCTTGGCACTCATCATGTTGGCTTCTTGTGTTCGTGGGAGAAATTCTTCTGCGAGTTGGAGATTGGAATGCCTTTGTCTGTTGATGAAGTGGTGGTGTTTGGAGGGCACTTAGCCATGGATTTATAGCTCAAGGGTAAAGCAGACACCCACACACTGGAGTGGGATGGTTGGGCAGGAGACAATCCCATGGGCATGGTACGTGCTGTGCTGAGGTTTTGGAGGTGCCATGATGTGATCTGGATCAGGTTCAGCTGGGGCCAAGTGGTTGGCACTCACCGGAGCTTGGTCTAGGCGCCAGCACAACTGTGGTGATTGGTTTGCTGAGAAAATGGCACGATGACCCCATGGATTTCAGACATGGATGGTCCATGAAAATCTCATCAAAATCATGCATCACATTGTCTGCAGCTACTTGCAACAATATTGCATGCAGAGCCCTCATTACCTTGTCTCCTGCCCACCTCTCTTGTTGATAGCTACACACAACCTACACGCATATGCACTGCCCTGAGCCCTCTCTTCCTTCTAATTCTACTATAAATCCATGGCCTGCTCAACACAAACCTCTTCATCTCAGCTCCAAGCAACATCACAAGATACAACACACCTTCAGACTTTCAGAGCCAAAGTAACATTTAGCCAGCCAGGAACACATCAGACTCAACCATGATCCATCCAAAGAAGCTTGCTCAGCTGGCCAAGAAGTGCCAGAGGATGTTGGTGTCCGGAGCCGGTGCCCGCCGCCGGCAGGCCTCGGATATGGATGACAACGAATGCAGCAGCACAACGTCATCTGTGGTCGCCGATGAGGGCCACTGCGTGGTGTACACCGCCGACGGAGCACGGTTCGAGGTCCCTCTGTCTGACGTACCTCGGGACGACGGTCTTTGCCGAGCTCTTGAGGATGTCTGAGGAGGAGTTTGGCTTCGCGAGCGGCAGCGACGGAGGTAGGATCACACTGCCCTGCGACGCCACGGTGATGGATTACGTCTCGTGTCTGGTCAGGAGAGAGGCCTATGAGGAAGTCGAGAGAGCATTCTTGAGCTCCATTGCTGGGCACTGCCACGGCTACAATGCTAGCTGCATGGCGCCATCAATGGAACCAAGCCATCAATTTTCTCTATGTACTTAGCTACTAGCTTAGACACTGAATTTTGGTTAGGACCAAGAGGAGCTTGTAGAGCCTGATGTAAAATTCGGTTATCACAGGAAATGATACAAAAGAGACAAATTTTCTGTGAAAATTCGATAATTTGACACATCTTCTTACATATTTCATATAGAATGCCGAGGAGAAGGAAAATCCGTGCTGGGTACATCACTATGCACCGCCACTGACATGTTTTGGGAAATCTAGCCAACATGTTCACTTATCAATACTTTTCCTTTGGCAGATGATAAACGGACTTAATTGGATTTAAAGTGTGTTGTTAACATTTTGATTAGGTGTGAAAGGGGCGGTGTTAATGCAAACACGTGCAACTTGCTGAACAGTGTCATATCCCAGTCCTGTTGATGGCCTACCAGTTGTAGCATTGCATGTGGAAGCCACTCCTTGGCTCCTTCTCTGCACTTTCCTTTTGAGTCCTCAACCAGCTGCATGTCTGAAGTGAATGACAGGCATCTACTACATCTTGCACTTACAAAGTTATGTGCGTAGGACATTCAACTTTTAAGTAACAACGTCACTTGTTTTTACCCAAAAGTAAATCTGCCTTATACCCCTTAATGCATGTGGAGTAAACCTTGTTTTTTATTCCATTTTGTGTCCTTTTTCTTACTTTGTCACTTATTGTATTGATGGTCTTCTGAAAATTTTCCTGACCGGTTTATCATTGTAAACATGATAGCTGCTTTACCACCTGCTCATTTCACAAATTCACCAAATTTTGATGGGTTAGGTTAGATGATACTCCCTCCGTATCATAATATAAGATGTTTTAGCTATTCTCATATGGACTACATACGGAGCAAAATGAGTGAATCTACACACTAAAGTATGTCTATATACATCCGTATGTTGTATGTGTTGGAATGCAAGTATTTTGTTACAGAGGGAGTAGATTGTTAAGAAACTTGGTGTGTATATTCTCTGTACAGGAGTTGAAACTATCCACATCTAAAAGCAGAGCCGTGATTATTGCTGTTTCATTGTATAGTTGTATGCAATTAAAATCTAAGAGAAGAATGGCTGCAATAACTGCTGGTTGGACAAAACACTGGCTTTGATGATCACATCGCTTTACATACGATTTCCTTCTCCTATTTCCTATATTTAACTGTCGACACTATCCAGGTAAACTACAGAAAGCAGAGGACAAGATCAGGCTCTGCTTTTAATTTCTTCAGGAGCTACAAGCAGCAAATTTGCTGGCTGGATCCAACAGTTTGCATCGCACTACCAATGTAGTGACAAGATGTCAACATAGAGCTGAACAACGCGTTCTCCACCTTTACTTTCTCCCCAGTTCCTAAGTTTACTTTCTCACAGAAATGGGAGCTTTTTCCCCAAAGGTCAGCCTTGTTAGTGTTCACCTGGTTGGGAACTAGTACTCATACAATTGCTAAATATGCAGGTTTCCATAATTACTCAGCTGAGTTTATTGTTTACTGGAAGTTTTATTCAATCACCCTTCGCCTTTTCTCTTCAATGATAGGAAAAGCTCGCATAAATTTTGGTTTCAAAGTGTATGTCTCAATGGTTTTATAGTTTCTAAAATAGCAGCACCCATCAATTTTAGTTTCAAAGTGTATGCCTTGACTCAGTTTGTTAACCCACAAATATAGCTGTAATACTGAAGCTTTGCCAGTCACATACCGATTCTGAAATAAAAAGTTGAAGTGCACATATTGCTAACCAGAAAGATTGCAAATTTTCTTCCATTTCTGATGTACTAACTTCATATTTACATGTTGCATTGGACAAAAATGGTGACTAGAACAAGGATCCTAGCTAGCTGCCATTCTTCAGAAGTTAACAAACAGCTACATGATGGCTAAGCCGTACACCACCGTCAAAGCGGCACGGCCTTGCAATGGAGCTCAGGAACGCCCTCACAACTTCTGTGGAGGCATCCCTCCTGAGCAAGCACATGGCGTACTCCATGACCGCGGCGTCGCAGGAAAGCTTGATCCGGTCATCGTTGCCCCCCGCGAACCCAAACTCCTCCAGAGACATCCTCAGGAGCTCACCTAAAACCACAGTGCCAAGGTACGCCAATGGCACCTCGAACCGCCCCCCATCGGTCGTGTACACCACGCAGTGTCCCTTCACCGCCGTTGAGGTCGTCGGGCAGCACTCCTCCTCGGCTGCTCTTCTCGCCGCCGTAGTCTGGGTGAGCCTCTTCCTCCCCATGGCCGCCATCCTCTGCCACCTCTTCGCAAGTTGAGCGAGCCTCTTGGCACTCACCATGGTTGCCTTTCTTTCTTTCTTGGCTCAAAGTTTAGGGAAACGTGTGTCTCAGGTGGTAGTAGTCACCTTGGTGTTGCAATGGTTGGCTTGTGGATGAACTGATGATGAGATGGTGGTGCTAAGCTAATAGATTTATAGGTGAGACGGGAGAGACGCACGATGCAGTGTAGGTGCAGTTGATCAATCTATTGTGACAAGTTGGCGAGGGAGAGAGCCATGAGCACGGAACATGCAAATGCTGCAAGAGTGTAGGGGCAAGCAATGTGATCTGATTTGATTTTCCTGGGGCCATCAGTTTGCCACTTGTTCGGGACACTACTAGCAGATGTAGCCTTGGGTGCCTGGACATCACAATTTGCTGCCATACTGGCCTGCCATACTTGACTTTTTTTAAGCTGAAACAGTGGGTTTCCCCACTGCATTTATTTTATTTTATTAATTTCAGATAGAGAGGATGTACAACAGTTAGGCCATACTTGGTTGTGCTAAAGCTAATATATACGAAGCATATGACTGAGGACAATACTAACTATTTCTCTAAGAAAGCTGCCTTTTCTTTTGTGAGATCACTCCAAGAATGCTGCCTGGGACACATGCCTTGTTTCCTTATTCTCTACTTGTTTTTTTTTTATTCTCTACTTGTTCAAAATTGAAGTTTCTACTTTTCTATAATCCTTTTGCTTCTGAACTTTTTCTGAGAAGATGTTTTGTTACTTTTGCTAAACTAAGATAGAGGAAGCATATGTTAATTGGATTGTAGTGCTAGGTCAAGTCCGATTGCCCATGTCAAGCTGGGGAGGGAGTGACACTGCCATGAGCAAGTAGCATGCAATGCAGCTGAAACTGTGCGCCCAACGATGCATGCATGAACTGAGTGCGTTGCATTCTGATCTAGATACTGTGTGCGCACTGCGCAGCTTGCACATCACCGGCGCAGGTCGAGCAGCTTGCCATATCGAGCGGTTCATTGGGAAACCGGCATGTAGTTCTCATGAAGCATGCATCCTAATCATCAGGCATTAAGAAGGCCAGTATGGCTATGTACTCTTGGCCTTACACTTGCAGTTAGGAAGTTGGCACCCCAGAGATCAAATCAAGACTTTCAAACACCATGGTGAGTGCAAAGTGACTTGCTCAAATGGCCAAGAAGTGGCAGAGGATGGCGGCGATCGGGAGGAAGAGGCTCACCCAGACTATGGCGACAGCGGAAGGAGCCGCCGATGAGTGCTGCACATTGTCATCATCGCTGGCGATGAAGGGCCCACTGCATGGTGTAAACCGCCGATGGGGCGCGGTTTGAGGTGCGGCTGCCGTACCTCGGCACACAATCATGGGTGAGCTCATGCGGATATCTCATCATGAGTTCGGCTTCGAGAGCGATGGGAGAATAAGGCTGTCGTGTGATGCGGCGGTGATGGAGTACGTCATGTTCCTGCTCGGAAGGAATGCGGCGGAGAAAGTGGAGAGGGCTTTCCTGAGCTCCATGGTCAAGCCTTGCCACTATGGAAATGGCTTGGATACATCCATGGCACTTGGCGCATCTGTTTCTAGCTCCTGACGATCCACAAAGTGATATTTTTTGTACCTTGTAGCCATTTATTTAGGACAATGTTGTAAATATATAGTTGCATATGGAAGATAGTAATCACACGAGAGGATCTTTTTTATAACGAAAAAATGCATCAGAGGATCATATTGCAAATGGAAACATACAGTTCTACCTTTTCACAACAGTTTTATCATCTCCCGACTTCCATGTACCATGGCTCTCGTGTGTGCAACAAACTCAAGTAAACTCAAGTAAGTACCATGGAAAACGATAGCCCGTTAGGGCTTCGTGTTACGTGTTATATAGGGGTGAGAACAGCCCTCACCGTGGCGTACATAGGAGGGTAGAGTACGGGCGGTGTACTACACCGTACCGTAGAATACCAAGCATATTACATGTCTAACACCCCCCTTAATCTGAACTACACAGTAGATTCAGATTACGTCTAAACTCATTAAGACCTTTGATAGGAAGTGCTTTAGTGAAGCCATCGGCAAGCCGATCTTTGCTGGAAATAAATTTGATGTCTAATTTCTTCAGGGCAACTCTTTCGCGAACAAAATGAAAGTCTATCTCAATGTGTTTGGTGCAAGCATGAAATACCGGATTGGCCGATAAGTATGTGGTACCCAAATTATCACACCATAAGCATGGTCGTTGTTGGAGACGAACACCAAGTTCTTTGAGCAAGGCTTCAACCCATATGAGTTCAGCAGTGGCATTGGCAAGAGATTTGTATTCGGCTTCAGTACTTGAGCGAGACACAGTGGCCTGTTTACGAGCACTCCAAGAAATAAGATTATGACCAAGAAAGATAGCAAAATCACCAGTGGAGCGTCTATCATCAGGACATCCGGCCCAATCCGCATCAGAGAAAGCACTCAACAATGTAGAGGGAGACTGCTGAAATGAAATCCCAAGATGTGATGTACCATGAACATACCGTAGTATTCTTTTAACTGCAGACCAGTGTGAGGTTGTAGGAGTATGTAGATATTGACAAACTTTGTTCACAGAAAAAGACAAATCAGGACGTGTGAGAGTAAGATATTGAAGAGCACCCACAATGCTGCGATATCTAGTATTGTCTTCAGAATCAAGCGGTTCTCCATCAGCAAGAGACAACGATTCAGTAGAAGACAAGGGTGTGGGTGCAGGCTTACAGTGAGTCATACCAACTTTCCGAAGCAGATCTGTAGCATATTTTTCTTGGGTTAAAAGAAGACCATCCGAAATTCTTTTGACCTCAAGACCCAGAAAATAGTGGAGATCACCGAGGTCCTTGATAGCAAAGTCATCATTTAAATCCCAAAGCAAAACCATGATGGCATCATTGGAGGAACTTGTAACAATTATGTCATCAACATAAATCAGCAGACGTATAGTGATACCTGATCTGTTGTACAGAAATAAAGATGTATCAGCCTTGGAGGGAATGAAGCCAAGTGTATGCAGTTTGGGGCTGAGACAAGAAAACCATGCTCGAGGTGCTTGCTTAAGTCCATACAAAGCATTGTCAAGTTTGCAAACGTGATTAGGGAAGCGAGAGTCCTCAAAACCAGGAGGTTGTTTCATATAAACCTGCTCTTCCAGAACACCATGTAAAAACGCGTTCTTGACATCTAGCTGCCGCAAACTCCATCCTCGTGAAACTAAAATAGTTAATATAGTGTGAATAGTAGCTGCTTTAACAACTGGACTAAATGTGTCTTCATAGTCGATGCCATACCTTTGTTTGAAGCCTTTAGCAACAAGCCGAGCCTTATATCTATCAATAGTACCATCAGCACGCTTCTTGATACGATACACCCATTTGCAATCAATGAGATTTGTTTTGGAGCTAGGAGGAACAAGATGCCATGTTTTATTTTTGAGCAAAGCATCATATTCTTCTTGCATGGCACCACGCCATTTGATGTCATCTAGGGCTTCAGAAAGATTTTGAGGTTCGCCTGTAGCAGACAATAGCCTTATATCTATCAATAGTACCATCTTTGGAGATATGGGGTTTTCGAATTCCTTTTTGAAGGCGTGTACGGACTCCAGGCGGTGAAGCACCAGAGAGCATAGCATTGTTGGGCGCAGACGATCCGGAGGCAGAAGGTCGTTTGGAGCGACGTGCTGACGCAGGCGAGAGGCGCCACATGGCGGGGTAGCTCGGGGGAATCTTCACGGGAATCAGCGCTGACATGATCGTCTTCGGGATCAGCACCGGCAGGATCAGAAGCTGGATCAACCTCGGATCCAGTGCTGATGTTGTCCTCAGGTGCATGTTCTTCTTGCTCATTTTCAGTCATTTGGGCATCACTTTCAGTGGAATTTTTTTCTGGAGCTTCGTCATCTGAAGGGCTGTCATCTGAAACAACAACATCTGTAGCTTGGAGTGTAGGATTAGTAGGCATGGGCATTAATGGCACAGTCATAGGATCATCAATATAAGCATCCCTACATGTGATGATGTAGAGGAAGTGTCATGTGGTAAAAGAAGAATGTCTTGTTTGAGACGTGCACCAGCATTAGGATTTAAAGATGCAAATGGAAACACATTTTCATCGAAGACAACATCACGAGACACATAAACACGACCAGTTTTAGTGTCAAGACATTTAACTCCTTTGTGACGAGGACTATATCCTAGGAAAACACATTGTGTGGAACGAAAAGCAAGTTTTCGTTTGTTGTATGGACGGAGATTAGGCCAACATGCACACCTGAAAATACGTAGAGATTCATAGTTCGGTTTGATATGAAGAAGTCATTCAACGGGTGATTCAAAATCAAGCACTTTACTAGGGAGCATATTAATAAGAAAGGTGGCAGTGAGAAAGGCTTCATCCCAGAATTTTAGAGGCATGGATGCGTGTGCAAGTAAAGAGAGGCCTACTTCAACAATGTGTCGATGTTTGTGGTCTGCCGAGCCATTTTGTTGATGGGCATGGGGACAAGAGACATGATGAGTGATTCCTACTCGTTGAAAGAAAGCATGGAGTTTTTCATATTCACCACCCCAATCAGTTTGCATAGTGATGATTTTCCTATTGAACTTGCGTTCAACAAGTTGTTGGAAGTTTAGAAAGACTTGATACACATCAGAACGCTTTTTGAGCAAATAAATCCAAGTAAACTTGCTAAAATCATCAATGAAGTTTACATAATAAGAATGTTTGCTTACTGAATCAGGTGTTGGACCCCATACATCGGAAAACACTTGTTCCAAAGGAACAGTGGAAACACTTGTAGAAATAGGATATGGCAACTGGTGGCTCTTTGCTAGCTGACAAGAGTCACATACATAGGGATTTATTTCAGGAGTAAACGAAATATTGTGCTTTCTAAGAACTCTTTGCACCACAAACGATGAAGGATGCCCTAAATGACGATGCCAAGTAGAGGACGATGGCTTTATTGTGACGATGGCGTGCTTGGAGGACCCAGTAGAGATAGGCACTAATGGGTAGAGACCACCACGGAAGGGACCTTTAAACAGTGTTCTTCTTGTGACCCGATCCTTTATAAAAAAGAAAAACGGGTGAAACTCAAGGAAGACATCATTGTCAAGGCCAAGTTTGTGGACAGATAAAAGATTCATGGATGCATTAAGAATATGAAGGACTTTGTTAAGTTGCAGGGAATCATGTGGGGTGTGAATAATTGAATGACCAATGCGATTAATGTGCATACCATTGCCGTCGGCGGTGTGGACACGATCACGGCCCTTGTACTTGTCGTGGACGGCGAGCTTTTTCAGTTCTCCAGTGAGATGATGTGTCGCCCCGGAGTCGGCATACCAATTGGTATTGACGCCGTAGGCAGCAGCATTGGCACCCTTGTCATCGTCATCATCATCACTGTCACTTTGATTCTTCCTGTCTTCACGATCGCGATATTGATAACGCCACCAACATGCGTCGGCGGGGTGTCCATGGATCTTGCAGATCTGGCACGTAATGTCGACGTAGGGCGTGGGTGCACGACCATGGCGACGACGTCCTCCATCGCCGCGACGCCTATCAACGTCACGTCGTCCTTGATCATCACGGCCGCGGGCGCGACCATCAGAGCCGTAGCGATAACCACGGCGGTCGCCACGATCGCGGCCTCCATCTCGGTCACCGCGATAGTCACTACTGCGATCATCATTGCGGTAGTCACCGCGGTAGTCACCATGGCGGTCATCATAGCGGTAGTCACCGTGATCTCCGCGATCACCGCGGTCACCGCAATCACCACTGCCTCCATCTGTTCGGCCTCCTCGGCCACGACCACCTCCATCACCACGCCGAGCAGCGTTGGCAGAGGAAGAGATGGCAGTATCCTGTCCTGTCTGGGCAAGCATGTCGCGACGGAGATCATGTGCACAGATTTGACTAAAAAGGTCATCAAGAGAAGTACCAGGATTTCCATTAACCGAGGCTACGAGGTCGTTGTAGGAGGCATCGAGGCCATTCAGGATGTAGCCGATCATCTCATCTTCTTCTACTAGTTTTCCGGCGGCAGCAAGCTCCAACGAGAAGCCCTTGAGCTTGGCGAAGTATTGCGCGGCTGTCATGTCATCAGTCTTTCTGGTGCTGTTGAGGGCCCCTCGCAGATGATTGATCCGCGTTCGGGAGGGGGTGGAGAACATCTTTGTCACGACCATCCACACCTCAGCAGAGGTGCCCAGATCGACGATGTGGGCCATGATTTCAGGTGACAATGAGTTCACTAGGAACCCGAGCGCCTGCTGATCCCTCGTGACCCATGCGGCGTACGCAGAGAACATCTTTGTCACGACCATCCACACCTCAGCAGAGGTGCCCAGATCGACGATGTGGGCCATGATTTCAGGTGACAATGAGTTCACTAGGAACCCGAGCGCCTACTGATCCCTCGTGACCCATGCGGCGTACGCAGGGTTGGGGATTGTGATCTTCTTCTTGTCTTCATCTTCTGCCTCCAAGATTTTCGCCGGCGCGGGTTCAGTACCATCAAGGACACCGAAGGCATGAGCACCGCGGATCGGCGGGAGGACCAAGGTCTTCCAGAAAAGGAAGTTGGTCCTTGTGAGATTCGTTGTTGGAGGAGATCCTAATCCGGCAGGGGCGGCCGAGGACGACGCCATGGCGCTGCGGGAGAGGTGTGTAGGGTTTTGGTTTTTAGGGTTTGTAGATCGTTGCGACGGCGGCTAGGGGAAGAGCGTCGGCTCTGATACCATGTGAGCGGAAAACGATAGCCCGTTAGGGCTTCGTGTTACGTGTTATATAGGGGTGAGAACAACCCTCACCGTGGCGTACATTAGGATCGGAGGGTAGAGTACGGTCGTTGTACTACACCGTACCGTACAATACCAAGCATATTACATGTCTAACAGGATGGTCGGGGCGGCGCCAGACCGGCATAGTAGGGGATTTGAGAGGGCGGGGCGGCGAGGCGACCGCGGAAGCACCTCCGGCCGTGGGCGGGGAGGCAAGCGGTGCCAGCGGGGCTGGAGGCGCTTTTCTTCCACCTGCATCCGTTATTGTTTAGCGGTCGGAACGCCCGCGCGGGGGCTGTCGGAATCCGCGTTCGCGCTCTCCTAAGATAGCCACGCCCGTATCTCTAGTTACATATTGTGCTCATATCAGTCTTCCTTAATTGCCTCACCACGTCAGCCCGATCCGACGTGGCGAGCTCTAGGATTCGGTTGACTAGGAGTATTACGGAAGGATTGCTAGCCCACCGCCAGGTTTAAAAACAAGTTCATCATTTTTGTTTAAATCATGTCGCCAACATGTAGGGCTCCCATATCAGAGATGGCACCGTTATGCTTAAATCTTCTTACTGTTTTAGTGATCATGTCATCAAAAATTACTGCCAGGCTTTTCTCTACGAGTGGACAATAATATACACGTATATATAATTGTTGAAAAATGATATGTCGCTTTTGATCCGATGATGAACTTGCTCGACGAACAGTGTGTTTGTTCTAAATCTCCCGCGAATGCATAATTTTAAAATTTTCAGTTTGATTTAGTGTTTCTGTTCTGCGCGACTCACTTCGACCCTCTAAAAGCAGAAAAAACCAAATCGTAAAAACGTTACAAAGTTCCGTAATATAAGGGCTCTGTTACAGAGAGTGGATTTTTGGAACCCGAGCTAAATGGAGCCCTTTTTTGAAATTCAAAATCGACAGTTTAAAGTTTCCAAAAATCACGAAAATAATTCCGAATGTAGATATTATTGAGATCTACAATCATGCAATTTTTCTAAGATTTTGGGCTGTACAAAAAGACAAATCGGGGGAAATTTGAAAATTTTGAAACTGTGTATTATTCATCACCCAGATCCACAAGTTTATCTTTTTTGTCTAGCCCAAAATATAACGAATTTGGAGTTAAACATTTTCACGAATGTCGATTTTGACAATATCTAAATTCTAGAATTTTTTCGTGATTTGTGAAAACTTAAAATATCGATTTTAAATTTTCAAAAAAACGAGACCCATGTAGCTCGGGCTCCAAGTTTTCGATCTGTTAGATATGGTTGTTAGTTTTTTGTTGTTGTTAGATATGGTTGTTAGTTAAAGTGATGCGAGGATCCGTGCCTCCACCCGGCCCACCAACGCCTTGCGGTCCACAGGGCAGCCCAACCTGGACCCCAGGAAATTGCACATAACACCAATGTTTGGTGTCAAAGTTGCATAAAACACCGAAACAAAACATGTTTTGCAGCAGACCCCAGTTTTCTATCTAATACGTTGCACCTAGTCCAAATAGTTGATTTAGGGGCTTAACTGGTACCTGACTTGTGGGCCTGTAACTCCGTACCGCATACTTCCAGTAGAATACACCACGTTCTGTCCGGTAAGATGGGCCGCCGCTGCCGGCGACGAAGGTGGCGGCGGCGGTGGAGGGCCGGCAGCGAGGGCCATGGATTTGGAGCCCGCCTTGCTCACCAGGCCACACGTGCGCGGAGTGTGGCAGGTGCCACCCGGAGATGAAGAAATCGACGCCGGCGGCGGCACGCCGGCGACCAAGACGATGGATTCTGACGGCCTCGACTCGTCCAATGGGTAATTCGTCGGATTCCGACCGCCCGTCGTCGCTGTCCAACCACTGCATCGAGCCGCTGACTTTCTTGGTTGCACATCCGCTGGCTGTGTCGTGCTCGCCATGGCCGGCAACACCTATTTCTCATGTACTCGACCATGGTGGCGATTTTATGATTTTATCGTTGGGACATCTTCAGGCGGATGGAAATGACTCGAGCAGGCGGCGCCATTTGGGAGATCGACGGCGTGTCGGTCGTCGCCAAAGTATCTCAACCTCTGGCTGCCGCTCGCGTGCCGCCTACCATAGGCCTGTGCCATGGCCCGCGGCACGCTCGCAACCCACACCGCCTGGGTGTGCCGTGCTCCCGGCGGGCACCGTATAATTATGCTGCCTTTTTTAATAAATTACCATATAATTATGTTATACAGTATTTTACACAAATAAGGCCCACAAGTCAGGTACCAGTTAAGCCCCTAAATCAACTATTTGGGCCAGGTGCAACGTATTAGAGAGAAAACTAGGATCTGCTGCAAAAGGTGTTTCGTTTATGTGTTCTGTGCAACTTCAACACCAAACCCTGGACCACTGGTGTTATGTGCAATTTCCTCCCTGGACCTGCGCCCCTCCCTAAGTTTGCAGCATCCATTGCCGGCCCCACCGAGTTCGCCGGCGACGCGAGCATCACAGCCACGCCGGGGCTCCTGTCCCGCGACTTGCCCCTCCTCTTGGTCATCTTCTTCCTCCGCATCCAAGGCCAGCACCCAGAAGCGGCCACCGCACACCCACACCCCCGGGGAGGGCACCTGTCTTACCTTCTCTCTCGACGTGCGAGAGCCCACCGGCGAGGCGCTCCGTGGATCACCAGCCCGATCGCCCGTCCCCGTCCGTACCATACCGCCTCGCCACACGGGATATCCCCAATAAGGTTCTCACGCCTACCCTTGCTGCCTTTGAATCTGGGAAAAAAACACCTACCCGTTTGCGCTTTTCCATAATCAACCCAGTTAAGTCCAAACTTTTCCCGTTCGTGCTTACCCAAACTTTACAATGGTCGCCAAACTAGCTAGGAACTAATCCTTCCCAGAAACGAAATGCACATGAACAAAAGGATACACGCTAGATTTAACATAAAACCTTGTGTGTTTAGTTCGCTAGAGATTTTGTCAGAATGCAGTTCCAGCATTGTGATCGCGAGGCAAAAACTGTAGCTGACCTGATATTCTAGCTAAGGTAGCACCAGATTATAGCATTGCAACTAGCTGGGAGTCGGAAGTACCTAGGTTTTATTCAACATTTGATTATAAACGATACGGCCATTACTTAAATATATAGCTTTGAGTTGTCAAGGAAAAAAAAGGCCAGTAACATCAAGGCAACGACACAAAGCCTGAAGTCACGTCCCGGCAAAGCCAGCCTCCTTGTCATCATTCGGGAATACAGTGATAGGATATACGTAGAAGTTTCTCCAGTGCAGCCAACATTTTGCAGGTGAGAAACCACACCACATGCTACAGCTACAGCAGCGGCAGCTCACTTACTGCCACGGCCCGTCGATTTTCTGAACTTCTTGTTTTTCTGCTTTGGCTCGCCTTTGCTGAGGCTGAGGCGCGCAACTTCTTCCATGTATTCAAAATAAAGATCTGAAGCTTCTTCTGCGATCGATTTCACTTTGGTGCCTCCTCCTGTGTCACTTTCATTGTCTGGGCATCCGGTTCCAGTCCCCTCGTCTGCTCCGTCAGTCTGCGTCTGGACAACGGCTGCGACAGCTTCATTGCTTCTTCCGTCTTCCTTCATGGATGCCCTCTGCAGTACGAAAGTACTGTTTTTGGCGTGTCCAAAAAAAAAAAGTCTGGGCATCCGGTCCCCTCGTCAGCTCCGTCAGTCGCAGACTGGACAACGGCTGCGACGGCTTCATTGCTTCTTCCGTCTTCCTTCATGGATGCCCTTTCGGAACACAGAAAGCTGATGATAGTCTGCAGTTTATTCTCACCATCTTCCCACACTAAGTACAGATCCTCAACAGTCAGACAGGCTCCCTTCCCCGACCTGTGATGATAAACAGTTTCGCACACAGATGGTAAAATGTTACAAGCCAGACAATAACCTTAAGACTTGGTGAGTATTAAACATTAGAATGAAAAGAAATGTCTACAATGCCTTAGAAAGAGGACTTCATCATAAGATTAAGCTCAAACTTGTCAATTTCATAGTGGATTTATACTGCCATTTCAAACTTGAGTCCTTGGCCTCTTCCAACAATTGTGTGTCATTCTTTTCTGGAGGGCCTCTTTGCTCCAGCCACGAAACAGCGGTTCTAAGAAATTGAACAACGACATTCGCATCTTTCTGCAAAAAAATTAGCTTTTAGAACAACTAGGCAATGGTGGAGGCAACTGGGAAAAACAGGAAGATAACCAAATAAGCATTAGAATGTATGACCCTCACCTGGCCTTGCTTGCTGGCTTGAAATGCCTCAAACTTTTCCCAGAAGGAAGCACTCTCATCACGTGATTCCATTTCACTTGTACTCTTCATCTTATTATCTCGAATAGCAGCTTCAAGGAAATTACCCTTTTCCATCTCTAAACTTGACAGTTCATCAACAAGATTCCTAGACTTTAAAAACGCTCGTACATGATCCATAGAACTGAAAGCCTTAACAAAAGGCATCATATGCTTGATGTCACCACGCTCAAAGTAATGTTGTGCACAATTTTCAAGGTACGTCTTTCTAATTGCAGAAACCTCCAATTTGGAATTCTCTGGCAAATGTTCCTCCTCCAACTTTTGCAGGAACTGCAAGCCAAGATTGAATAATTGCTTTCCTTTCGAGCACATCGATAAACACTTGGTGTAACGTTCAGCTCTGAAGTACACTTCAGCTGCCTCTGACCAGCACTCAGCCCAGGAAAAACAGTTACCAGCATCCTCAAGCCTGGAAGCACCACATTTTTGCATATAGACCATACCTATGACAATGCACAGAAAACAATGTTTAGTCAGACAGAGCTGTGTGGAGTTTACGTATATGATCTTCATAGATGTTTACAAAATTGAAGGTGTTTAAGTACACGGTAACCCTTTAGGAATAAGTTTTTTGTAAAACGTTGTGGAATTGATAAATTTAAGAAGTATGGAGAGTCTGCAGACCTGCTCTTTTGAAGCCACCTAATTTGATATAGCAGGTAGCAGCTTTCTCATGCATGCCTATAGACTCATAGATTTCTGATGCTGTTTGCAATGCAGCGTTGCGCTTCTCCAAATTTGTGGCCTTTACACGGTCAGCAGTTGCTACAAGTCCAGTGGCTCTTGCCCACTTCTCTCTGTATGCATCACCAGCCTTTTCAAAACACATCGTAGCCATTTCGAATTGCCCCTGGTTGAACAACTACAGTTAAGAAAAAAGATTTCTGAGTTGGAATAACGACTACGGAGAAAAGTACAGTAAAACTGTAACTAAGTATGCACCCAAGAACTTTTGTGCACAGACCAATTGTTACACAAAAAAGGCGCATAAATTTCATAAAACTAAAAGGTCCAGAAACATCGAGAGGAAACAACTAAAGGTAACTAACCTTGGCTCCCCGTAGCCTCCAATCATCAGTACTACTTCCTGACCGCATTGCTTCAATGAGAGAAGAGTCAAGTAATCTAACCTCTACAAGACACAAATTCTTCCAGTAGTCAAACATTGGTCGACAGTAATCATCAGTATTTTCACATATCCACAGCCTTTGCCTAGTGCGTGTGATTGCAACATAGAGTTGCTTCAGCTCTGAGCAGAGAAGATGATGCTTGGTTGATTAAGTTTAATCGACAATAGTTGCTCAGTCAAAGAAGCCAAACAGACTCCTTCCTGTTTAACACAGATGCCACAAGCATTCTCACCCTGCAATAAAGCCAACAGAGAGGAGCTCAAAAAAGTTAGAGAGCAATTTATAATGGTAATGAAAAGAGCAATTTCAACTAAAATGCAACTATCAAGGTTATATTACCAAATTTGTGGGGGCTAAAAGCGATTTGATTACTGCAAAATTGTTGCCCATGTCCGCGTCAAAGGAAAGTGCTTTCCATATCCTTATGTTTGTCATGATGTTATTGAGAAATATTGCATGTCTGAGCTTACTTAAATCTTCTCCCAAACCAATATCCTTTGTAACTTTAACTCTGAAACGCTTCTGGTATTCATCATCCAAAGAAATATCAGTTACCATTGCCAGGCAATATGTCACACCATAGCGGTTGAAGTCCTCCACAGCTTGAGGTTTTGAGCTGGACAAAACAAATATGTCGCCATTCCTTGCCATATATGCTTCAGCGGAAAAACCAGCTCCATTGTCCCAAAAGTCCACATCCATGACGTGTTTCTCTACCGTGCAGCACCCCATACATGGGGTGGGGGCCGACATCATGCAGCGAAGATTAAAACATACTAGCAAAGTGACCGTGCGTTGCAACGGGTCCAAATTAAGAATTAACAATCACATATCAAAATGACCTTGAAAATATGTTGCATACACCCATGACTATGTCCGCTTATTGTTTCACTATACATCTATACAACAATCTTTAGAAAAGAGAAATAAAAACTTGCCACTTATTTTCTAATCTTTAGTGTTTAGAGATTCTAAATATCCAAAAGTAACGAAATCATCACTTGTAGATTTATTAGTCAACAAAAAAATCACTATGTATTTTGAATTATAAGTGTGATAACTAACAAACAAATCTTGTTAAATCGTTAAAAAATTGGCTGGTTCCATTGAAAGAAGCAAACACTGAAGTAGGTCTTTTTTAGATAACAGTGTGAAAAGGCCCAGCGTTAAATTAATAATGCCACGAACGGCGAAAAGTACATGGTGCTGAAGCCAACTTATAACAAAGCACTGCACACACAACCAACGAAAAGCAGAGCTACCGATGAGATTACAGGTGAATACCAGAGGCGAGCGACGCCGAAGAGGGAGAGCACAAGCAATACGGGCAGATGTGTTGGGCCGGAGCTCACCGAGCACACGGGCACACCAACACACGCAGAACACCGCCGAGACCAACTACATCGTCCAAGGAAACACCACCAACAAGATCATCGCCGCCACTATCCACAAACTACAGACATGCTCACACAGCAAGGCCCCGAGCAGGAAACACCGAGGTGCATGGCCCGAAAAAGCATGGCAAGAGGGAGCTCAACGAAGCCTCGCCACACCAACTCCAGAGAGCAACCCGCCATGAACTCCAAGGCGACGTCTTCAAGAAGCAAACGACACAAGCGTGCCGTCGTCGCCCGATCTGAGGATCTTAGATTTTCATCTGGAGCGGGGCGTAGAAGGCCGGAGAAGCCATGTGACGCCTCTAAGAAGGGAACGATATCCTAGAACGTTGCCGCCGCATCCTGAGAAGACCTCGGGGATGGGTCCCCGCCCCCCTCCCGGCAAACTCTCACCGCCTACTACACGGGGCGCCAAGCATCGACAGCCGACACCCGAGCAGCTTGCCAGTCACCGTGCCACCCTCGTGGCCAAGGTCACCAGCCAACACCTGAGTCCTTGGCAGTTCCGCCAACAAAAGGACTCCCTCCGTCCAGGGCCGCCGGCCCGGCATCCCAGCTCCGTGCACCGCATAGGAAAATAAGACAAGGAGGGCGGGTTCCACCACCGGATCAACCACGGACAGCCCCCGCGGCTAATGGCGGCACGAGATCTTGCGTGAGACGGTCGAGCTCGATAAAGGAGGGCCAGGGCCCCGGCCCATTCTAAATCGGGAGCGGCAACCATGGGTGCACCACCCAAACACACCTCGCCTGGAACACTCTCCATGGAGACGCTCAGAGCGCAGCACCACCGTTGCGTCTGCCGCCACAGTCCGGAGCCAAGCAGCACAGGGGGAGCGGCGCCATGGTGACCCGCGTAGCTCGGATAGGGCCCGAGCCGCCGCTGCATCTCCTCCCAATCCGGCAGACTCCGGGCGTCGCCGGAGCTGCCGGGCGTGCCGCCATCCCCTCCTCTGCCCGGCCCCACCGCGCACGTCGCCGCCATCGTCACCTTCGACACCACCCACTTCAAGCCTTGCCTCTGCGTGAAGAGAAGACCTCGAGGCGAATCCGCCCCACCCGCCACTTGTGGCAGCCGAGCGCGGCCGTCACCGCCGGGAGCAGCGCGGAGGGAGCTTTTTAAGGGTTTTTTTGGGCCCTCTAGAGCCGCCCGCGTGAGCAGCTCGGGAGGGAGGGGCTTTGTTGGTTTATTGGTATGTAGTTATTATAGTCACTGAAGTAGGTCTACAATGCACAGTGATTACACGTTGTCGTGTTGAAGCGGTCTTACAGCAAAGGGAAACAAAATTTGACGTCACATCTACTCCAACGTACCTAGACCTCCCATTGCAATATCAAGTCAGATCCACCTTTGTTTACCAAAACAGTTTTTTTACAAGGGCATATGGCGCCAAGGGTAAATCTGGGCCGTCCGTTTTGGCCATCTGACGGTCCAGATTCGTCGTGGACCAACCTGTTTTTATCCGCGGTCAACAACGAATCTGGACCGTCGGATGGCCGAAACGGACGGCCCAAATTTGCCCTTGGCGTCATATGCCCTTGTAAATGCTTTTACCGCTTGTTTTACTTATCTCTACTCAGTAGCACCCCAATACAATGGAAATGACCCCAATGCAATAGAAATGACTCCAATGCTCTTCTAGGCTGGCTTCGCCCCTGCCGGCGCAGGTTTTTCAGCCATTCCATACTTTGCATTCTTGAACCGGCATGTGGGCCACATGTTAATCAGGAACAACGTGTGTGATAACCCAAAGTTCCATTGGCAAGTAAACGAAAACAATTATCTTTACTATTAAATGGGAGTTCGTACGTACGTAGCCTTGGCAGAAAATTTTGTCCAACATCGCTACTATCGCTACGATCGTCCAACGCGATAACATGGGCCGGCCCACCTGTGTGCTCTTCAGGAACGATTCTGCTCCGTACCCTACGAGACCATCGCCTAGGAGGGCCGCCGCCGCCAGCGTTCTCCCCACGCTCGCCGTCCACCGCCCCCTCGAGGACCGCGTGCCGGCGCCGCCTCCAAGCACTTGGCGCCGCTATCATCTTGGATCCCATCTCGAAGGAGCGGGCGGAGCATCTCCTCCAACGCAAGCGAGCAAATCAACGCAAGCGAGCAGATCGACGCCGCGTCGTCTTGGCCGCCGCGAGCAGCCCAATCCTGTTCGTCGTCGCGCGTCGCCGGGAGCAGCGCAGTCCACCACTCGCAGAGCGCCGCACGTCGCGCCGTTGCTTGGAGGAGCGGCTGGTGACCATGAACTGGAGTACTGGACCGCTTCCTGGGGACGCCGCCTGCCTCCTTCTCCGACGCGCCGCCGACGATGCCCCGAACGTGGGTCCGTCGACCTCGTTTGGATTCGTGGACGCCGCGATGTTTCCTCCGCCGATGTCGCGTACGCTGCCACCGTGGTCGTGTAGGGTGGAGCTGCGCCGGGATGGCAATGAAGCTGGGTCGTACGCAACAGCGCGGTGCGCGCGCGGGGAGCGGTGGCGGATGTACGGCGCCGTGCACGGGGAGCTACCGTCGGATGCCGGGTAGCGGCTTGCACGACTTCTTCATCTCCAGAAGTTGCAGCGAGCCGCCCGACAACGAGGTGTGGATCCTCGCGCTCGTCGACCTCATCCGCCGCCTGCACATCTCCGACAATCACATATTCCTCGAGCGACTTCTGCCTCAGCCACCAGGTAGGTCGGGGCCGACCACTCCTTCATTTTTTTCTTCATGTTAAACTTAATTCGTTTGGTTCGTTCTTGATTGGATCTCTGCTGCCTGAGCTGTGCTAGCAGGCCGCAATGATCTCTCTGTGTGGAACATGCGTGTGCCGGTGCGCCTGAGAAGATACTCAATTCCCATGGAGGAGCACAAGGACATGTTTTGGGAATCCGTCTCTGCAGTCCCATTGATGCTACCGTACATGGCCACAAATTTTTGTCTGCCAACTTCCAGTCGATGGAGAAGGTGACTGGCGCTTTGTCAATCTTCATGGACGAAGCAACGAAGAAGATGCACACCATCGATTCAATCCATGTCTAATTCGCTTTCACCTCTTTCAGTATTTTCAGACTTCTTATTTCTTTTTTAGATAATTGTTGTCGGGTTAACGTTCGTTCAAGGTTGGATACCATAAATTGGAGGGATATTTATTCAGTTGATTGTAGGTACGAGAAGGTAGTCTGCTTTTTCCTGAAGATTTTGTAGCTTAAGTGAACATTCAATCATCTTTATATGACCGTATTAATAAATTAAGCAGAATTTTCATGTATGTGTCCAGGGCAGAGATGAGACAACCCTGGCCACACAGGGTGTGCTACGACGAGGAAGAAGATAAGACTGACGTACGTCGTCAGGTTTGCCCACTCCGTATCATGAGATAGGACCTGTTAGTACATATTTTTTGTTTCCACTGCGTAAATCAACATACAGAGATTACATATAGATGGGACTTTTTTTTTGCTTATCCCTTGACAGTGTAGGGCAGTCATATGTTAATTAATCTCTTGGTTACATGAAATCAAATCCATGAGCGTTGGTATGTTGTACTTCACAGTATTGCCCATGCCTTTTCTTTTAAATGTCAAAATCCTAAAGTAGAATTTGTAACACCATGTTATGTCGTAAATTTCGTTGTGGTAGGATTGCATATGGCCCAACTAAGATATATTCGGATTTTGAGTCAATTAGGAATACAAATGGTATTTTAATGGCTAGGTTGAGAGATTTTTTAATCTTGGTAGTGTATTAATTGAGTAGCCACGGCATGTTCTCAGTGCACATTTGCTTCTAACTTTCCATTTACACTATCTATAATTCCTGTATAATGCCACGACATACATATAATCACTTCAGTCCTATAATGAATTGTTCTATTCTTACTTTGTTAAACACCTTTCGTAGCATATAATGGACTGGACCGAGACCTTCTGCTTATTTACTTCCTGAGTTACTATATACAAATTACTGGCAACAATATTGTATGATCGGCCAGTGGGGTGAGGACGAGAAGGAAGACAACCGGACAATGCAGGAAAAAGCGACGTTCGACACATAAGAAAGGTATCTCCTAGCATTCCTGTGCGTCCCAGTGCTTGGCGCATCATGCTCAACCAGATTGTTGAATGTACGCATCATGCCATTAGATTTCTCACCATTTTAATTTCCAGATCTCAGTCATGTATTTGCTATTCATTGGAAACAAATTAAGAGGAGCTGACCAAGGAGAAGCAGACAAGGAAGAAGAACAGTTCGAGATTGTAATACTGGGTCATTCTTATGGTTTGGAAATGAATACCATGATCAGTTTTAGCTTTGTAACATGGTTATATCCAATTTACCTTGAGCCTTGTATGTTGGAAGATTCTCGCTTAACACACAAATTTTGAGTGAAAATAGCACTCCTCTTCATTTGTGACCAATTTCAATGATGACTCGATATACAAGAAGCTGTAAAATGCTTCTTGTATACTATTGTAACTTCTTGATTTAAATGAACTTCAATGTATCACGTGACTTTTTGTGGACGTTGAAAATTGATTTATATTTAATAGTTAATTATTCATGTACATTTCTTTAAATGTTCTTTTTTGAGAGGGACATGTGAAGGTGGAGCGGGTATCGAGGAAGACAATGTTCTCTTGGAAGATGGGGGCAAACAAGGTGAGGGTAAAAATTGTTCTGAGGTGAGAGGTGAAATAAGACGTAAATCAATTTATGGTTACGAGTCCGTAGCAACGCACGGGCATTTAGCTAGTAATTGGTAGTATTTCTGATGAAGCATGCGGCCTAATCATCAGTCATTAAGCAGGCCAGTATGGCTGTTTCCGACAAGAGCCAAATAGTAGGTTGGCCCCAGAGAGATCAAATCAAGATCTCATTGATATCTTAGCCTTACACTTGCAGTTAGCACTGCATGCTCAGAGGCTCTATCTCTTGCCAACTTGGCATCCATGATAGTGTCGCCGCACCTAGCTAGCTAGACTGCATGCACCGTCCTCCTTTCTTTCCCCTCGCCTATAAATCCATCAGCTCAGAACCACATCTTCCATCAAGCAAACCACCTCATCTACCACAGCTTCCTTACATAGGCAAAGCACCAAGCTGAATACTACTTCACACTCAAAGCTCTCTGAACACCATGGTCAGCGCCAAGAAACTTGCTCAGCTGGCCAAGAAGTGGCAGAGGATGGCGGCCATGGGGAGGAAGAGGCTCACCCGGACCACGACCGCAGCGAAAGGGGCCAACGTTGAAGAGTATTGCACGATGTCGCCATCATCGCTGCCGGTGAAGGGCCACTGCGTGGTGTACACCTCGGACGGAGCGCGCTTTGAGGTGCCGCTGGCATACCTCGGCACGGTGATCATCGGCGAGCTCCTGAGGATGTCCCACGACGAGTTCGGCTTCGTGGTCGACAGGAAGATCATTCTGCCGTGTGATGCGGCAGTTATGAAATACGTCATGTGTTTGCTCGGAAGAAACGCGTCAGAGGAGGTGGAGAGTGCTCTCCTGAGCTCCGTGCTGAGGCCTTGCCACTGGGATAGTTGCTTGGAGCCGTCCATGGGAATTCGATCAGTAGCAGTCTCTACTTTCTGAACATCCACAAAGGGATATTTTTAGACTTCTTAGCCATTATTTAGGATGATGTAAACATGTAATTTCTTATGGGAGATAGTGAATGAAAGATTCGTATGCAAGATATAAAAATATGTTAACTTTTCACAGCAGAGTTGAGACTCCTGAACGCTGAGTTCTGCAGCTATGGGTGTGATATGTTAAGCTAAAAGGCTCAACTGCATAATGGCGTGTATACATAATATTTTTTAGTACACCAAAGATAACAATATGCATAGGCCGGGAATTAATCTTCCATATATTAACTACAGCAAAAATCCTAAGAGGACGTGGTACCAATTGCCCTACAAAGGTAGAATAAGAATGTGGTACTAATTTGCCAAAATAACATGGAAACAAGGTGAAAGTTAACTTTTGCAAGCATGATTAGAATCTCTCACGGATCATCAAATCTTGTTCTGGTCAGTCAAAACTTCTTTTTTCCCTGATTTTTTTTTAGTAAATCCTGTAACAAAAATTTCATGCCGAAACATGTACGATAACAGCTTTCCACCTCTGCTCCTACAGAGAAAAAGATACAGATTGCCATCTCGAGTATCAACTGGGAAATGTGAGATTGGTGCTTAAGAAGGATGCTTGCTGATGAGGGGAGAGCTGAAGGCAGTTCTCTTAGAAGAAAGTTTCTTGAGCGTGTTTGCTCTGGTTGTTTTTCCTTTTAACGTGATGTATGAAGTTTGGCTCGAAGTCCTTTCTCGATCCTGTAGGTTTTGCCTAGCTCTCCTTTCCCGGGATGTGGGTGGCTGAGCAATCTAGATGGTAGTTTTTTATTGCTTTCGTTTAATTTTCAATACGAAAAACCAGAACTCTGGTTTCTATTAATAGAAATCAGAGAGGGAGACTCTTTTTCAAAAAAAAATCAACTGGGAAATGTGGTCCGACAGGTCTGCTCGCATAATAACAATCATCAGCTACTTGTAATCTCGTAGCTAGCTGTTTGGGTACTTGGCTTGCAGAGATTCAATCTGGTTGTTCCGCCACACTCTGTCATGGGCATGAACTTTGTTAGACAAGAGACCTCCATCCCAGGGGCCACTCTAAATATATCATTTCACTGGGATATAATTAATCAAGCACCCAGAATATCTGTATCTCATTTTGCGCTCGCAACCAGAAACATACTGAATTTATCATTGCCACTAAAACAGGTCAGTATGGCAGCAAACTGTGATGTCCGACCACACACAAGGCACTGCTAGTATTGTTCCCATAATCCCACCAAGTGGCAAACTGATGGCCCCAGAGAAAATCAAATCAAGATCACATTGCTTGGCAAGTTGGCATTGCACTTGCAGCACTGCACGTTCTGATCCCATGGCCATGTCCCTTGCCAACTTATCACGATAGATGCACCCAAACTGCAGTGTTCCCTTCTCATTCTCCCTCCGCATATAAATCCATCAGCTTAGAACCACCATCACCACATCAGTTCACCCACATAGCACAAGCTAAAGCAGCACCACTACACCTAGACAAGAAACGAGCAAAGAAAAAAAACATGGTTAGTGCCAAGAGACTTGCTCAGATGGCAAAGAAGTGGCAGAGGATGGCGGCCATCAGAGGAAGAGGCTCACCCAGACCACGTCATCGCCTAAAGGAGCATCCTACGGTGACTGCTGCACGGCATTGCCGGTGGCGATGAAGGGCCACTGTGTGGTATACACCACCGACGGAGCACGGTTCGAGGTGCCTCTGGCGTACCTTGGCACCGCGGTCTTCGGCGAGCTCCTCAGGATGTCTCAGGAGGAGTTCGGCTTCGTGAGCGGCGATGACGGCAGGATCACGCTGCCCTGTGACGCCGCGGTCATGGAGTATGCCATGTGCTTGCTCCGGAGAGATGCCTCCACGGAAGTTGTGAAGGCATTCATGAGCTTCATCGCGACGCCGTGCAGCTCTGATGGTTGTGTGGTGGCGCCATATGCAGAGCTTAACCTGCAAGTGGCTGCTTGTTAGCTTCTGAAGAACTGCCACCATAGTGCTAGTTTAGCCCTGTTGTGTTTGTAGCACGATGTGAATATACAGTTGCAAGTGGTAGAAATGGACACGGAAACAAAGATTATATTGCAGTTTGGACATGGTGATATTTTTAACAACAGAAAACCACGAGCATATAGACAAGGACTTAAGGATACATACCTTGTTGCAAGAGGTATGAAATATTTTGAATCTACAGACCATACAATACACCAAGAGCTCATCATTTCATCTGTCTCTGATTCAAGAGCCTAAGCTCATTTACACAGCAGTTTGCTTCGCTGAACTGAAGTATCACTTATCATGTTGACGTATGTATGAGTCCAACAGCACCCGTTAACATCACTGGATGGACAATCACTTTTTTTTTTTTGATTTTGGATGGACAATCACTTGAGGTCATGAAGACTCTTAAAGTCCAATATTCTTTGAGATAAGAATCCAATCCTTCATCCAAACTTGGTTGGACTAGACATATTTTACTCTTCTCGCTGTTTTTACATGCATCATGATCATGATGATATAAATATGATCCCTACAGCATACCAAGATGGTCGGATCGCTGCCTCAGTGAACGGATTCATAACTGCATAGAGGAATTCGAATGGACGATCACTTGAAGCCGTGAAGAAGACTCTGAAAGCCGCATCTTCTTGAGACCAGAATCTAAATCCGAACTTGGTTGCACTAAGCATATTTTCCGTTTTTCTCTCACAGCAGAAGCTTCTTCATGCCCTGGTACCTCGCTTTCCATTGGATCACCACTTCTGAACAACAAGAGGCTTGGCCTATTTGGGTGGTTCTTTGTTGCTTGTTCCCAATCTTGTCTTGTTTGATCAGCTGCACAGTCAATCGTGACCTCCTTAAGATGTCTGAAGTGTCTAATTTGGATGCCAGAAAGACCAACTAGACCGGGGCAGAGAAGTTGGAGTGAGACAAGGTTTGGAAGAGCTCCTTGTTCGATTACTGGCAGAGGTGAAGCAAGACTTCGCACTACAAAGCACAGACGTCGCAGGCTTGGGAATGCCCCTTTTCTCATTTCAAAATTCTCAAGCTGATCTGCTATGAGCTTGAGGTAAAGCAAGCTGCCCAAATTGATCAGAGAAGATAGAAGATCCCGTGTAAGGGTAGCTGATGAAATAGACAGTTCTCTGAGACCTGTCAGCAAGGTAACAAATGGAGGTAACTGGAGTAGCTTGCCATGTAACTTCAGCGACCTTATATCATATTTGGAACCTTCGGGGCATGGCTCGAAATCAAGGGAACTCAGCAAGTCTTCGGAACATTCTTCGGAATCAAGTGATAGAGAACGAGCACCTACATTGTCGATGGGAACCTTGGAGAATTTCTGAATGGCCTCGGAAAGATCAGTGGCATAGTTACTACCATTTGCAACTGTCTCACACCATATCTTGACCTTTCTGAGATTTTTCATATGACCCATAAGTTGCAGAAACCCTTGGCTCTCGCTGGTGACAAATCCAGCTAAGGTCTTCAGGTTACTCTTATTTGCAGACAAGAACTTCATTACTTTGCTCATCTTGTTTGCATTCCTCAGATCAACTTTGTCAACCGTAAACTTTCCGAACAGATGGGCTAAGTGGTAGAGCATAACGGCCTCAATGGGCAATGTCTTTATCTTGGTTCTCCTTAAATCCAGGGTCTCTAAGCAATGGAGTCCTTCGATGCTGCTTGGAAGTTTCCCAATAGTGCCCCCAACACTCAGATATTTCAGATGCCATAGCTTGCCTATGTGTTTGAGGTGACTGTCTTCCAGATCATTGCATTCCTCCAGATCCAGGACACGTAGCAGTTTGCACTTACGAACATAAGAAATAGCATCGCCTGCTTTCCCAGAGACTGTCAGAGACCGAACACGAGATAAATCCCCGTCAGATGCCTCACTATCTGTCACACTACCACCATGGATAGAAAGGTGGCGAGCATTATTAACATAGGCACAGGGTCTTGGTTGGTCATGAGACGATGTCGCGATGAACCCCTGCGACACAGACTTGTGCAACACAAACTCGTGCATGATGCCATGAGTCTTGCATGTCTTGACTTGCGCATTGCTTCTTGTATCAATAGACTGGATGATATTCCGATCAATAAGCGTCTTGAATGTCTCATCTGCAATGTCCTCTTCGCTGCAAAGAGAATCGCTTCGCGCATAACCTTCAGCTAACCACCGCCTGATCAGAACTTTCCTCTTAAGGGGACGATTGCTTGGGAATACACCAAGATATAGCAAGCACGTCATATCATACACAGACAAACTGTCATAGTTATGCATCAACACCTTTCTTAGTTCTGTGAAGTTGTCATGGTCAGGCTTCTCTCTCAGATGAGAACCAAGATTGCGGCATAGCTTTGAACACAGCTCCCCTGTAGGCTCATTTGCACTTTTCAGGAATTCGGAAACACTGACAAGAGCAAGTGGAAGACCACCACATTTCTGCAGCAGCGTCGTTGAGCCCTGCTCCAGCTCAGGCGATCTTACCACCCCCTGAAAAGCTATCTCCATTGAGTCCTCTTGGCCAAGTGTGTTCAGTTGGTACACATAACCACTGCCATGGCTGCACTTTTTAGCTGTCTCCTGAATAGTTGTGGTCAGTAGGATTCTGCTGCCTTTGCCATTCTCTCCAAAGATGTACTTTATAGTGCTCCATTGCTCCACCGCGATGTCATCTATGACAATGAAGTACCTAGCAGTCAAATTGGGAGATGAGACAGCAAAGGTTAGAAGATGGTTGTGCAGATGGAGTGCTATTGTGGAGATTCACAAAAGGAAGTTCAGAACTTCAGTAAATTTCACTACAAAATTGGAACTATTGTGTGATTCTGATTTACCAGAATGGATTTGCAACTTCAAATGCCAACAGATTTTCACTAGAATGAATGAATTTGCAACTTCAATACAAACAGAACAACTGAATTCTGGGAAGATGCACACCTCGTATCGTTGAGGTATTCCGTGAGCAAGGTTTCAAGACGTTGGCCATCAACAGCAACATCCATGGCGTCTTTGGGAAGAACTTGCCGGAGTAAATCACGTAGGATCTCACTGACCCCGTCGCCAGTGACCTCCGGCGACCACCGACCGGCGGCGACCCAAGCACGGCAGGGAAATTTCTCCACGGCACGAGGGCTGTCGTAGACGGCCCTCGCGAGGGTGGTCTTCCCCAGGCCGCCGAACCCCACGACGGAGATCACCCTCAGCTGCTCCGGCTCGCCCTCCACCTCGTCCAGCAGAGACAGGAGCTCCTCCACGGTCTTCCCGATTCCCACGGGGTTGCGCGCCACGCGACACGACGTCGAGGACGGGCGGATTCGTGGCAGGCGGCGGCGAGGGGGATACCGACGACCCGCTCGTGCGCCAGCTTGAGGCGGCCTTGAGCTTGTGGATCTCGTCGCGAAGCCCGAGCGGCTCTGCACCTTCTTGAGCTCGTGGGCGACCCGGCGGACCAGCGCCGACGGCGACGCTCCGCCGCGGGAGGGCCTGCAGGTGAGGCGGTGCACGATGCGGTCGATGCAGTCCTGGGCGTCGTGCGCCAGGCCGAGCATCTCCTCGCTGTACAGCCTCGCGACGGCCGTGCGGCGCGCCTCCCCAGGGCGTGGAGGCGGTCGTCCATGGCGGCGGCGATCATGCGGAGGTCCTGCTGGATGGAGAGGGTATCCTGCCGCAGACCCTTCTGCTTGTTGTACTCCTTCTCCAGCACCTGGAAGAGAGTCCCCATGACGTCCTCAGGAACGCGCTCGCCGCCGCAGACTCCATTGCCTCTGCTTCAAGAGCTCGATGCGCTACTACAGCCCCGTTGACTGACCAACTGACGGAGGGGAAGACAGGCAGGCACGATGGTACAAGAAGACACTTCAGGATTTCGAGTGGAGATTATTGGCTCCCAAGCAGTGACCCCTCCTTTAAAAATTCGAAAATCATATTTTGAGTTTCAAAAAATTCTGAAAAAAAAAATCAAATGTAGCCAAAATGGTGTATCCAACAATCTGTAAAATATCAATATTCAAATATTATGTATTTTGATCTCCATAAAAATGACAAATTTAGAGATTTTATTATTTTTGTGTGGCTCATAATATAAAGTATTTAAAATTGATATTTTACACGGCTATGAGATACACCATTGGCTACATCCGGGATTTGCTTCAGAATTTTTTTAAACTCACAAATATGATTTTCAAATTTTCTTAAAATAGGAACTCAGGACCACTTTCCGTCAAACATCTCAGTATTTTGCCCGAGCTGTCTTTAAAGGAATACTTGGAAATATGTCTATGCATCATTATGTGTTGATTTTTATGAAGATTTTAGAAATTTCTACAACTTGAGTAAAAAAGGTGGGTCCCATGACTGACATGCGGGCCTGCACCGGCGCAACGTGACGGCCGGTAAACACATGGACGAGCATGGGCGCAAAATTTTGGCTCCGCACCTGACAGGTGGTCCCATCTGCGAATGTTCCAATACACTATGCGCAATAGAGATTGTCTTGCTTGACATGTGGGTTCATTCTAGACTGTTTTGGACTCGTTATTGAAAAATGTAGGTACAGGTCTAACAAAGAGTCGTCAGGAAGACATATACGTGAATACAAATCCCAAAATGGGTGGGTCCATATGTATGGGCTGTCGACAAGCCCAGTGTCCTGTGACAGTTTGCTTCCGAAAGTGCACTGGTCATACCGCCAAGTACCCTATGACGGCAAGCTCTAGACACCAGTGACATTTAGTGTCCCTTCGTCATCCATTTTCGGCAGCGGGAGGGCCGCGCATGGACTCGTGACAGGAAAAAGTAAGTCGTCACCGGCAGTCGCAATAAGCCACAAAATCGCTATTGGTGGTTAGAATCCGTCATAAACCAACGAACGTGTTGTGGTGTGAACCTGGCTATCACATGCTAAGTACGAGCTTTTTATAAGCTTGGGCTTGTGTTTTTTTTATGTACTCTATTTATCAACTACTCGTCGTGGATGTCCGATGGTATCAGATGTACTAAGCAGAACGCAATCAAAGCAGATAGAGTGACAGAAAACAGCGCCCTCCTTTCTCTTTTCTTTCCCCTCTCTTCCTCCCGTCCAAGATTCATCAGCACCAAAAGAGAAGAAAAGAAGTGGAGGCCCGCAAAAGTCCAAGGGAATATTAGGGGGCGCGCTACGCGACAAGGCGCCTGCTACCGCTTGAGTCCACTAGCCAAGCCCTTCTCCGGCGCCCGCACCCACGTGTACGACAGCGATCCCTCCTCCGGTCGCCGTCCGTCGTCACTCCGTCAGCAATCTCCTCTCCTCCCATTCCGTTCCACCCCGAGTTAATGCACCGCTCTTGGCTCTGTTGCTGACCTCCATTCCTCTTTTTTACAGTTTTCCTAGTTAACAGACGTCTGTTTTCCAATTCGGAAACAGACATATTTTTGGACGGTTCGATGCGTTGCACGAATCTCCGCGTTGTCTCCTCAGTTTTCACTTTCTTTTCCGCCGCCCCGCCAGGTCAACCGGTCGTATTCATTTTTTCTTTTTAAAATTTTCATTTCGTGGTCGAGGCCATCGCGTCGTTTAGCTTGGGGGAGAGAGGGGCGGAAGCCATGTCGGAGTAGTCGCTGCCGGCTCAGCCGGTGCCAGGGGAGACAGTGGTTCGCGAGTTGGCGACGAAGCTGACAGAGAGAGGAGCGACTGCGTAGCCTGCACTAGATCCATGCATCGAGAGGGCCGCCGCTCCCGTCCATCTCCATCCAACGGCGAAGAGATCGATGATCTGCGAGCGTGGAAGGATTGTTCGCCGCCGTCGATATGGGTATCTCCATTTCTCCACACCCCCTGATTTGAGTTGTTTTTTTAAGTTCGTATCGCTTATCGCGTGGTGGGGATCGCGAGATCTGAATGTTACGATGTTCCGCGGTAGTGGCAGCTCGTGATTCTGTTGTAGGATCTATCAGTGGATTTCTGTGGGTGCCTGCTGATCTGAATGTTTCTGTGGGTGCCCTGTTGATTTGGTGTGTCAGGGTGTTCGTCCTTCAGTGGTGGTAGGGATCGCTGACTCTTTTGTGCAGTGAAGTAGTTCAGTTGGCTAGTTGTTTTAGGGGTTCAGTTTTCTGGTAATTTCTCTCAGGATGTAGTAGTGTTCAGGTTAGGTTTTTTTTGGGTTTGTATTCATGTTAGTTTTAGTCAGGATTTAGGTGTGTTCATTACATGAGGCTTTGGAGGAGATTTAGCTCGTGTTCCTAATTTAGCTTGGAGGATTTCTTAGTGGGGGCTCGTTAACTTGTGTGTTAGGGAGTTCGTCCCTTAGGCTGGCACAATCACTGACGCTTGCGCAGCGAGGTTATGCTGTTGTGTAGCTTTTTTGGGGGTTCAGTCTTGGTGATTTTATCAGGATGTATAATGTTTTAGGTTAGTTTTTTTGGTGTGTGTATGGAATATGGATGCGTTCATCACATGAGGCTGCATGATGCTTCATTTGGTGAATAGGCTACTGTGATTTTTTTATACTTCATTTTTTGCTTTCAATCATGTAGCAAGCAATCCCTTTATATCATGGATTATAGGTTTTAGCCCTAGTGCAATGCTTTTGGTGTGGGTCTGATTAATTTGATATCTTATTTTACATTCAGATGTCGTGTGCAGCTTCTGTTTGTTCCGTTCAATGATTACTTTTCCTATTGCAGCTATCAAGCCACGAGAAGGTTTGTCGATAATCTGTCTATATTGAATACAATGGTTCGTGGTTCACCAGATTATTTGTTAGCTTTGCTTCATTCATTTGCTCCTTATTATCTTAGATTCTCAGTATCTTGATTATCATTGATATTTTCTTGAGTATCTATCACTATCTTAGTATATTTAAGTAGCTGATTGAATCGTTTTCTTTTATGGAATCATTATCCTTGAGTATCTTCAGTTTCTTGTTTCGTCAGTCTCTTTGTTTGCAGTTTCATAGTATTATTTGCTCAAAATTTTAGCTTCTCAGTATCTTGATATTTTCAGGCTTTATTTTTATATATATTCATTCATATTTTGTCAGTCTTGTTTTCCTATATAACAGCTAAGCTGTTTTCATTGTGCAACAAGCACTTTTCTGTATTTCCGATCATTTTCTGTGTCGTCCCTTCGTTTTCTCATTTCTCGTGTCTCGCCCAAGATAAAAGGCCTGCTGTTTTGCTGTCTTCTCATTCCATTTTTTTAATTATATCCCGTGAGGGGAGCTCCATGTATCTCCTCTCATTTTGGTCTGGCTCGGGCGTGGAGGGTAGGAGGCATGGATGGCCATGGCGGAGACGGAGAGGTCCTTAGGATCTCCTTTTCCGGCGCGCCCGGGGACAGAGAGAGAGAGGTGGCGCGGCTGCATGGTTTCCTCTTCCGCCGTGGGCGTGGATCAGGACGGTGCGCCGCGTGGCAAAGTGCATTCATTCCTCCATCCATCTGCAGATTTTTTTTTCATTTATATCTCTTATCATACTTATTTGATTACTCTCATTTGCTCAGTCTTATTTGCTTACTCTTTCTTCAGTCATACCTAGTCTCATAATTTCCCTTTCTTTCTCTTTCTCTTTTGCTTCTTATTTGCTCATTCCTCAGTCATGCGTTTTCTTTTGTTCAGTTTCTCATGATCATTTATTTTAGTATTTCAGTTTTGTGCGGTGTTGATTGGCTTCAGTTTCGTCAGCTTTTTAATAGTCCTAAGTTTTCTCGGTCTCTATTTTCAGTATCTTTTATTTTTCTTTAGTTTATTCATTTCTTCAGTCCAAGCATGATAGTTTCATTAGCTTTTCAGTCCATCATTTCAAAATCCAGTCCTCATTCCTTTGCTTTGATTTTCTTGAGTAGATCAGTTCATCATTTTTTTATTCGCTCAGTTTATTTTTTTTTCCGTCATTGGATTTTCATATTTATTGAGTTTATTCAGTTGTCATCTCAGTCTTCATTCATTCTTGATTTTATCATTTTTTTTAGCTCAGTCTATCAACATTATTTCAGCTTCTTAATTCTTCAGTCTCTTAGCTTCTTACTTTCTGTTTGAGTTTTTCAGGGTATCATTATTTCAGCTTGTTAACTCATCAGTCTCTCAGCTTATTCAGTCTTTGAGCTTTCTCAGTCTTGACTCTTGAGTCTATCATTATTTCATCTTCTTAGTTTGTTAGTCTCTGCTTTGTATTTGAGTTTTTAAGTCTTGAGACTATCATTTGTCAGTCTCTCACTTATTCAGTCATTGAGCTTTCTTCACTCACATCCATTATCTTATCATTATCATTTGTCAGTCTCGCGGAGTTTTTCAGTCTTTGAGTTTTCTCGGTCTTTAGTGTATCATTATTTCAGCTTATTAACTCATCGGTCTCTCAGCTTATTTAGTCTTTGAGTTTTCTCAGTCTTGACTCTATCATTATTTCAGCTTCTTAATTCGTCAGTCTCTGCTTTGTATATGAGTTTTCAGTCTTGACCATCATTTGTCAGTCTCTCCGCTTATTCAGTCATTGAGCTTTCTTCCCTCAGCCATTATCTTATTTTGTCTGTTTTGTCAGTCATTCTCTCTCACTCATTATCTTGGTTTTGTCAGTGTGTCATTCTCTCTCGGTTCTCTTTTTTTCCAGCCGCTATCAGTATATTATTTTCTTATTTTGGTTTCATCATTATCTTAGTCTTATCGTTCATGGTGTCTTGGTCAGTTTCTCTTGTTCTTCAGCCATTGTTCTCTTAGTCTTATCTTCGCTGTTTCTCAGCATCTCATAATTTGAGTCATTTGAATCATTATTTTGATACCTTCATTGTCAGTCCTCATTTTTTTCAGCCTTTATCATTATATTATTTTCAATTAATCATTATCTTAGTCTTATCGATCTTAGTGTCTCGGTCAGTTTCTTTTGTCATTCAGTTACTCAGTCATTGTTCTCTTAGACTTATCTTCCTCGTTGTTTCTCAGTATCTCATATTTTAGGGTCTTTTAGCTCAGTATCTCATATTTTAGAGTCTTTTAGCTCAGTATCTCATATTTTAGAGTCGTTTCTTACGGTCCTTCTCATTTTTCTAAGTCTGTGCTTCAATTTTTTAGTCCTTCTTAGTGTTCTACTCTTGTTCTTCAGTCTGGTTATTTTCCAATCTTTCAGTCTTGATTTCTTATTTCATTTTAGTCATTCTCAGTGTTCTAAGTCACGCTCTTGAGTCATGTTATTTTCAAGTCTTTCATTCCTGATTTCTTTCCGTCTCATTATGTTTTGTTAAGTCAATTTTCTCATTCTTCAGTCCTTTTTTCTTTATTATTCACTTTTTTTCATTTCTTTCCCAACAAGATGGAAGTGTAGTGGAGTGTCATTCATTAGTTTATCAGGTGCATCTTTCAATAATTCTTGAGGCCAATGTTACTCAGTAAATTGGGCCTTGTTGTTCATTTTCTTCCCTTCATTTATTCAGTCTGCATTTCTTGGGTTTGTCTGAGGTCTTTGCTTCGAGCTTTTTTTGTCTGTTTTGATAAATAGAGATGATGCAAGTTCCTTGGTGATGAGGTTCCAACTTCTTGATAGTCCTTTCATCTTAACGCATCTTAAATTAAGATGGTCTCATGTTGTTCCCCATTTCTTTCGGATTGAGAAGATAGTGATGTTCATATTGGAATAGTGAGGACTGATCGCTGCGTGCCTCGAAGAGTTAGGGAAGCGAAGGGAAGTCCTTGAAGACATTCCATTGCTCCAGAAGATATCTTAACAGAGAGAAGGCATAGGGTAGTTAGCCTGCGTCTTTTAAGGGCTGGCAACTCTAATAAACAATCGTGGCGAGCCAACGACCAGCCAATCGCGGCTAGCAGTCTGTGTAGCGGCCAGGCGCAACGGCAATGCGGTGACGATCCGGGCGATCTGGTAGGCGGCGGCAACAATTACGTTTTCCCCTTGTTTAATTGTTCCTCTAGCACATAGAAGGAAGCGACATGCTTTTGATTTATCTAAATTTTCCTTCCTTTCTTGTAATCTAAATGAAAAAGAGGAGTGCTGATGGCAGTAGCATAGTTGCCTTGTGGAAAAAAGCTTCAGCAAGACATGTTTTTGTTGATTTATCTGAATCTCTCCAGTCCGTATGATCTTGTTTCCAGTATCTCATTCTTGAGTCCTCAACCTTCGAATGAGATTGAATCTCTGGGGTGGAGTTGGTCGAGATTGTAGGAGTGTTTTTCGTGCTAGAGAAGATGACATGTCTCGTCCTGTTTTGGTGTTAGTTGAATCAAGTAATGATTGAGAAACTGAGCCGGATAAACTCAGTATTGGGCTGACTCAAAACTGGAGCAAAAAATGTCTGTTCGGTGGGAATGAAAACAGTCATGTTGTCTTTGCTTTTAGTCTAATAGCTGTCAAATCCCTATTGGTTAGAAAATGTGTCTGTTTCTAAATTATAAAACAGCTAGCTACTGGATAGTCACTCCCTAAAATTTTCCAATGTAACCGTGCCATATTGGAAAAACTGTTTGCGGTTTAGGTTTGTTCGCTGATATTTTACAGTCTGGGTTTCGCGGCATCAAGCTCATCTTTACACATGGGACCCACGGAATATTGGCATTTACAGTTTACTGAATAATATGGCGTCACTCTCACCTCTACTGCCTGGCCGCCGCCGCCGCCGCGCATATCTGGGGCCCCTCCATCGGGATATATCGGCCTCGCCGTCGGGCGAAGGTTTGGTCTACGCCTGCGCGGCGGCTCGATCACCTCCTCCGCTGCACACTCTGGTGAGGGTTTCGAATCGAATAGGCCCTCTAATCAGCAGCAGATAGCAGTTACTGCCTCACGGCCGGCAGTTGATGCTCTTTTGTGTAGATTTAGTAGACCTGTTTGTTTGGACTCGGGGAATACATTCCCAACTCCCAAGTCTCTCAAATCGCAGTGGAGGATTCTTCAAATCTCTGCTTTTGCTTCTTTTTCTCAGAAATTAAAATTCAGAGTCGCCTAATGACACACCGATAGCGAGACTGATTGCATGCTTTGTAAGAGGTTGTGCCCAAATGGCTAAACCTCGTCGTATAACTATTGGTCGCGGGCTATTTGACATGACAAGCGGCAGGCATTCTGGAGCTGCCGAAGGCCGGATGTGACTTCTGCAGTGCTTGCACGTTGTAAGTTGCCGTTACCTCTGAATTCTCTCATGCTTGTGGTCTTGTGGATATACACATTTTATTTCAGATTTTGCCCTTTATAGAGTATAATCCGACATATTTCCCAAAAAAGGATGCATTTGATGTGTGATGTTTTCCTGAGTACTGCGTTTGAGGGTCTGAACGTGCACACTGGTATATGCACAGTAGGCCTAAATTGCAACATCATAAATCATGAATTCTGATGGCGCCCTGGTAAAAATCCAATCATATAGATGCCACTAGAATTTGAGCCTATTTAGGTGTCATAGGATAGGATCGTGAGGAATCAGCTGCCCGCCTGTTCCATTTGAAATTAGAAACCAGGTACTGCACACAGCAACATACTGACTAGGAAACATGGGTGGAATGAAACAAATCACATGGTATGCTGCAAATCAAAACTAGAACACATCTCTTGATATTGTAGCAAGTTGTCTTGAGTTTAATACCAACTTGACCAGTGGCCCAAGATAGTAGGGGCATGCAGACATTCAAACTAGTTCTTCTGAAGCAATGTATTGTGGGCATGGACAACCGTCGACTATGTATCTCAATCTCAGGGGATATCCAGATCTATAAACAATCGATATCTCACTGCCAACAGAACTGTCCCCCACTGTTCACACATTGGGCCTAACTTACATGTAGTCCTCATGAGTCATGAAGCATGCCCCCGATCCATTAAACAGGTCAGTATGGCAGCACATCGTGATATCCAATCACCCAAACACTACCACTATTGTGTCCAACAAGTACCAAAGAGGTAGCCTCTAAACATTGCATGTGAAGCTCATGGCCTTGTCCCTTGCCAGCTTGCTTTGATAGCTGCACTTAAGCTGCATGCTTATCCCAACCCCTATATATACATCAGCTCTGCATCACCGGTTCCATCCACAAGCAAAGCACTACAGCTAGCTTACTTGACACAAAACTTTGAGCTTTCTGCCAAGAAAAAAGGAGATACAACCATGGTCAGTTCCAAGAGACTTTCTCAGATGATAAAGAAGTGGCAAAGAGTGGCAGCCATCGGGAGGAAGAGGCTCCTGTGGACGACAGTGAAAGTTGATGAGTGCTGCACATCTGTTGCAGTGAAGGGCCACTGTGCCATGTACACTGCTGATGGGAGGCGGTTCGAGGTGCCATTGGTGTACCTCAGCACAACGATCATTGGGGAGCTCTGAGGATGTCTCAGGATGATTTTGGCTTCACAAGTGATGGGTGGATCACACTGCCGTGTGATGCGGCAGTGATGGAGTATGTCATGCGTTTGCTAAGAAGGAATGCATCAGAAGAGGTAGAGAGAGCTTTCCTGAGCTCCGTGGTGAGACCTTTCCACTATGGAAATTGTTTGGAGCCATTTATGGGAGTTAGCCAGCAAGTTGCTGTTTCTAGCTTCTGAAGATTCAATGTTTGTGTTACCTTTTTTTCAGTCCATTTTTTGGATGATGTAAATAGTTCTTTAAAGGAGATAGGAAATGAAAGAATCATATAGCAAGTTGACCATTTGACTCCCGTCTTGACTCCTGACTGCTTACTCCCGCAACTCCTTTGTGTGACAAATTAAGCTAAGGCTTATTGCATAAGACAACAAAATTCAGACTATAGAATGAGTTTGACATGCTGATTTGACCAAGGGCACAATTTTTTTGAAGATAATTCAGTACTAATTTAGCAAAATGGTACATCGGCATGGTCAGGTAGAGTTATATCTTTTTTAGTAACTGTTAGAACCTCTTGCAGATCATCAATCTTATTTGAGGCGGTCAAAACTAAAAAAAAGTCATGAAACCTGTTAAAATCTCATAGGAAATTGTAGGAACAACAGAGAAGTGGAGTTCACATATGAGATGCTGCTAATAAAATAGACCATCAACTAAAGAGGTGATGTGAGATTATCAAGCAAGTTGTTTGGCATCTAAATACTTCAGCAATAATTCTTTATGGGCATAACCAACTTTCCGACTATATATCTCCATCTCAGGGCCACACTATATATTTATTCAGGATATGATCAAGCACTTAAATAAATTGGATCATGCTGCACAATCGTAAGATGGTATACATTGTTGGTGATCGTGTGACAGATCCTTGCACAAACTGAAGTCTAACTAATAAGTTACGATCAGATAGCTAAATCTTGTATAATGATTGCCTGCAGGTTATTCCACACGGGAATGCGGCATTTCCGAGATCAGCCGAGGGCCAGAAGTTACTTTCACGATGCTTGTAAGCTGCCATCGTCGCCTCTGAATGCCTTCATTTTTCCACATGCATATCTTGATTTCAGAATATATCTTTTCAATGAATATTCTGACATAGTCTCAAAGTAGGATGTACTTGTGATTGCATTTTATTAAGAATTTCTTTCTTGAATGCTGTTTCAGAGGATCTTATCCTGCACACACTACTGAATGATATATAAACAAGAAGCCAACATTATAACATCATACACCATGGTGACACTGGTTATCAAATAGATGCACTAGAATTTGGGTCTATTTAGGTTTCATGTAGGACATTGAGGACACAGCAATCTCATTTTAAAATTGAAACAATGCAAGCAACGCCCACGGGAAAATAAAGACCAGGAAACATGGCTTGAACGAGGCAATCACATTGATGCACTGCAAATTGAAATTATATATTGCTACAAGTTGCTTGAATTGAATATCGACATGTTCAGGGCCACAAGCATTAGCGGTGCACACAAATTTTGGGCTCTGTCAGTCTTCTCACAATAACATGCTGGCTAATTCCTACAGGTGGAGCTGCATAGTACGGTGGCATCACCATGGAGTGGAGGAACGCCGCCTCCGTCTCCGCAGAGGCACTTCTTCTGAGAAAGGACATGGCGTACTCTGTCACAGATTGATCCTGCCTTCTCTGCTTGCGAAGCCAAACACCTCTTGTTGACATCCGCAGAAGCTCACTGAAGATCACCGTGCTGAGGCATGCCAATGGCACCTCGAACCTTCCCCATCAGTGGTGTACATGACGAAGTGGCCCTTTCCAGCCACTGTTGTTGAGCACCCTTCGGCCGCTGTTGTCATCGTCATGGTAAGCCGCTTCCTCCTGAGAGCTGCTACCCTCTGCCACTTCGTTGCTAGTTGAGCGATTCTCTTGGAGTTGATCATGGTCGGTTCTTTTTTTGCTGGGAGTCCGAAATTCTAACTGAGTTGCAAATGCTTTGTTTGTGGATGAAGCGATGGTGTTTGGAGGGCACTGGACCAAGAATTTATAGCTGAAGGAATGAGCCATGTCAAGTGCCATCGATGGTTGGGTAAGGGGACAAGGCCAAGAGGTTTGTTTGTGCAATGCCGCAAGCAGATCAAGAAAATAATATTGGGTTTATATATTTTCTGTAGGGCCTAATGTTTGGTGCATGATGGGCACTGCCATAGTGACACGTTTGGTGGATAAGTGGCATGAGGACCCCATTCCAACATCGGTCCAACTCCAACATTGTGTAATGAGATATTGGTAGACAACCCTTGTGCAGTCATCTTGGGTCCAGTCCTTTTATTGGTAGCTAACTGTGAAGGATTATATACTTATGTTTAGTTGCAAGATTAATCATTTCGCAATGATCAGGGGATCTTAGTCTCGCACTTTGCGATTCATCAACACTGAGATTGCAATCAGTAGCGCTTCAGTGAAAATTATTAACATTTTGATTAGGTTTGATGGGGACAACATTAATTGTTGCAACACAAGCAACTTGCTGAACAGTTTAGTAACTCTGCAACCAGCTGCAAGTGCGCAAAACATGGGTGCTGTAAATTTAGCCGAAAGCCAAGTTTGACAGGTATGGACTAGTCTTATGTTGCACACTTCCCTTTGAGCATTTTCAGGCCTACTGCCTTCTGTAAAGTCTTACTTTATCTTTTCAAGGACGTTCAATTTATCTGTAACAGTTAGACATAATCCACTGATTTTACTCTAAAAGTTAGCTCTGCAGTTTGTACTGCTAATGAAATTTCGCTTTTCCATTTTTGGATTTTATGCAAAATTTATGATATGTAAGCTGACAAGTCTTGTCAGAGTGAACATTCTGTTTTGAACAACACCCTCGGTAATTGTAGAAAATTTGCGTCTTATCATATGTATTATCTGAGAGAGCTGCATATATTACAGATCATGAAACTGTAAAAGAGTTTCGATGGCTATTATTTTTATTGAAACTATTACTCCCTCCGTCCACAAACGGATGTCTCAACCTATCCCAAATTTGCATGTATCTACACACTAAATCATGTCTAGATACATACAAATTTGGGCTAGGTTGAGACATCCTTTTGTGGACGGAGGGAGTACTTCATATAAATATAGTTTTGTGGTTTAGTTAGCATATACTCCCTCCGTTCCTGAATGTAGGGTGTATAGTTTTCTGCACGTATATTAAGACATGGGTATTTTGCATATAGTGGACTCATTTTTTTGTGGAAAAAATCGCGAGAGATGAGTTCTTAATAGGCACAAAATGAATACCATCCGTTAAATCCCTCTTTTGAGACTAGGTCTCATTTTTTGATGGGTCAAATTGTCTATAAATAGCAAATACACCTTATATTATGGATTTTTTTTTTTCAAAAAACTATACACCTTACATCAAGGAATGGAGGGAGTAATAAATTTGCATATGTGATTCTCTTACTGTAGTGTTATTTGTTAGGTGTAAGCTTCTATCAGCTCTACATTTGTACCTCTGAAGCTCGAGGTTGAAGTAAATAGCTTTTTTGCACCTTAGGGCCCAATGCTGTATAGTTTTAATTAAGAGGACTACATACGATGAAATAAGCTGGTATGCTAATAAGTAATTTCCTCTCTTTAGTGCTAAACTATTTTACATCGTATTGGATAAGACATGCAAAATGGAGAGTAATGAGGCAAAAACTCTGCATATATTCAGGAGCTACAAACTGCAGGCTGCTGGTGCAGCGCTACATGTGGCACCGTACAGCTTGCATATTGGCAAGGCATCACTACAGAGCTCAGGAACGCCCTCTCTACTTCCTCCGATGCATTTCTTCTGAGCAAGCACATGACATACTCCATGACTGCTGCATCAAATGGAAGTGTGATCCTACTGTCACATGTGAATCCAAACTCATCCTGGGACAGCCTTAGCCGCTCACCGAAGACTGTCGTGCCGAGGTACACCAACGGGACCTCAAACCGCCTCCCATCGGCTGTGTACATGGCACAGTGACCTTTATCTGCGACCGGCGATGTCGTGCAACATGCTTCGTCATCTCTGGATGCCGTCTTGACTCTTTGCCGATTTCTCACCAACTGAGCAATCCTCTTGGGATGGATGATGGCCATGGCTGGGTGTTCTTGGTCCTCAGGTATTTTGCTCGGAGATGCTTGGTCTGCGAGTTTGTTGATGAAGTGATGGTGTCTTAGCTCATGAATATATAGGCATAGAGATATGAGACTTCCTAGCAGTTGACAGGGAACAAGGCGCATGCAATGTTGGCTCTGAAGGGAGGCAGCCAGATTCAGATCAGATTTTGCTGGGCCATGGCTTGCTTTGTAGAGGCAAAGGTAGTGGACTAGTGGCTGGACCATGCATTATGAATGCTACAGTCCTTTATTCTAAATTGGGTAGAGGCATTATGCAACCATCTGGGGTCCAGCTTTTATGGATCTGTTCCATTTGGTTCGCTGTCCTGTATCATGAGATTAGGAGCTAGTTAGCCTCGTTCAGAAACTTCAATTCTGAAGGATTCGATGACATGTGTTTGTACTTTTGCATCAACCCGGTGATTGCAATCAGGCGAGTTGAAGAGCCAGCGTCACAGGGGACACTGCATATGATGGTCAGGAACCTTCGCTGAGTAGATGCAGAGTTTGCGTCACAGCTTTTGGTAGTGTACTCTGCACTTACAGCTGCAGCTGCTTGCTAGCTGGTATAGCAGTGCTTTGATTGCTTCAAATCTAGCCAGTTGTTTGACGGCTCCATATCTCATGGTCCGCATGATTTTTAGCATCGCATGTGTCAGCCATTCCCTTGTATCTCCCTTGCATTTTCCATCGGCCTACAACTAGTTGGTAAAACATCAGGTCACTAGGTTCAGCAGGAAAGTCTGGTCCTGGGGCTTCAGGGTATGGTATCGAGTCCGTCTCTATGGAGCCGTCATTGGTTCAGTTCAGTACATTTTTGGGGGGCAGGACTGCAGTAATGCACGATGCAACACAGGGCTCATTTGTTAGTACCAGAGAGTTACGTGCATGTCCATGACAGATTGACAGGGACATAACTAGTGGTATTAAATTCTTTTGCTGAAGAAAAGTCTTAATGAGCTCATGCTGTGTCACAGACCCAATTTCTGTATACTCACAGGTTTTCTGGTGCCAATTCAAATATAATCTGACAGTTTTGTCTTTGTTGAACAAAATGCAGCAGCTTCTCTCTAGAAGGTCAGTTCCCTTTTCCATCTGTGAAGATTGTCTTTTTTTGTTAACCCGTGAAGATTAAGTAAACGTTTTTTGTAACATTTTGCGTTCATATGACTGCAGAAGAAATTTGTTCATGCATCATGGTTAGGTCCTAAAATCATTGGTAACTCATTTATCTCTGCAACAAAAATATACATCGAAAGAACAGTGGCTATCTACTGGTTAGTATCTTCCTTGGCTGCTTCCTTGCTTTCAAATCGCCAAATACCTCTGTACCAAGGAACACCAGTGGCACCTTCAACTGCACGCGGTGGGCTGTACGTATACACGACGCAACAGCCCCTGCAGTCACCGCCGAATACAACGTGCTGGACAGCCCCTCAGTTTCTTTCTCCATCAGAAACGTGACAAGTGAGCCTCTTGCCCCTGAGGACCACCGTCCTCAGCCACTCCTTGGCCAGCTGAGTAAGTCTCCTGAGACTCATCATAGTAACTTTTCATCTTCTGGAAATTGAAGAGATTCTTCTGTGGGTTTTTTCTTGGAATGCTTTGTCTTGTGGACGGAACGATGGTGTTTGGAGCCATGGATTTATATCTCAGGGCTGCCATGGACATGAGACAGACCATGAGTAGCCGAGATTATGCTGGGGCAAGTGTTTGGCGTGTGCCGGAGCTTGGATTGGACATCGCCTATGCTGCCATGCTGATTGATCTAGCACGAGGACCCCATGTTAATTGCGAGTCTGCAGTGCTCACACGAAATACAGTGGCAAGTTGCCCAAGTTGGTGCAGTGGGCTATCACTGTGACCGAAAATCTGGTCCCATAGAAATCTCATCAAAATCATTCATCACATTGTGTGCAGCTAGCTGCAACAACATTGCATCCAGAGCGCTCATGGCATTGTCTCCTGCCTACCGCTCTTGCTGATAGCTACACACGACCCAAACATATGCACTGCTCTGAGCCCTCTCTTCCTTCTACTATAAATACATGGCCTGCTCTGCACATATTTCATCTCATCGGCAAGCAACATCACAATCTAAACCACACCTTCAGACTTTCACAACCAAAGTGAAATTTAGCTAGCCAGGAACACATCAGACTCAACCATGATCCATCCAAAGAAGCTTTCTCAGCTGGCCAAGAAGTGGCAGAGGAAGGTCACAGCCGGAACTGGTGGCCAGCAAGCCGACGAGTGCTGCAGCACTGTCGCTGACAAGGGTCATTGTGTGGTGTACACCGCGGACGGAGCGCGGTTCGAGGTCCCGCTGGCATATCTCGGCACGGTGGTCTTCGGCGAACTCCTGAGGATGTCCGGGGAGGAGTTCGGTTTCGCAAGCAGCGAGGGAGGCAGGATCACGCTGCCATGTGATGCCGCGGTTATGGAGTATGTCTTGTGCCTGGTCAGGAGAGACGCCTCCGAGGAGGTTGAGAGGGCGTTCTTGAGCTCCATTGCTGGTCATTGCCACGGCCAAGATGCATCGATGGGACTCACCCATCAGTTTGCTCTTTGTACATAGCTTAGCTACTGAGAATCTGATTTTTTTTGGGTCCAATCGCAAGAGCCTTTTACAGTCTGATGTAACATTCTTTTAGAGCAGGAAATGATATGAAATATATCATCGGTTCTGAGAGAAATTTAAATATTTGCCACTCCAAATTTAAAGTCCAAACATATTATTTGCCATAGTTTCTAGTTTTTACAGAGTATAGAAAAAGTAGATAAACCGTTTCACAAAGTTTGTGGACATGAAGTGCGGGAGCAAGAGGGCGGGGCAGCTCGAAGGCGGAGGAATTCAACAATTGCCTTTGCTCCTCTCCCTAATGAGAACCATCAGAGTAATACTGCGTGGTGTAGATCGAGGTAGGTTTAGCTGTCTAAAGGTTTTTACCGGGCACAGCTCCACCGAAGCCTGCCTGCCACCAAGCTCTCCACCACAAGTCTGAAGTCACTGCTTCAGGATATCCATTCCACCTGTGCCAGTGTCGTTGATCCCTCGGCGTCATTCTTGGAGCCCACCATTTGGATTTGAAGCTAGCGTGCAAATCTTCTCAAGTTCTTCATGACATGCTTGTTGTGACTCAGGAAGCAACAAGATGCTTCCTTCTGTCCTATAGCATTTTGATCAGGGTTGGGGTACGATGTTCCAGTTTCTTGAGAAACTATGATATTAAATATTTTTCTGATACTGCTTTTGATCTTCTGTTTCATAGACATTACCCAATATCTAGATAAACCTTATTACCACATCGAAAAGTTATTTGACATGAAACTGCTACCTTTCTGTGATCTACAGTAACTTGCCAATTTGACCTCTGAAAGCATCTGTCATTCTTGTATGCAACTTTAATACATTTTGTGATACGTCAGCCCTTCTAGAGTTTTATCCTAAGTGTTCATCATTGAAATTGCTCATGAAACTTCAGCTGGCTTATCTTGTCTGACTAGTTAACTTTTCGTTGCATTTAAACAAAAACAACTCAATGGTTCTGAGGTATTGCTGCTCAGAAATGCTAAGCATGTGAGTTTGTTGAGGAAGTGATGTGTACTCCTAGATAGCCCATGAATATATAGGCACATAAATATGACTAATTTGCATTTGGCAGGGGCCAAGGCCATGAGCTTGGTGCGTGCAATGGTGGCTCGCGAGGCAGTGAGATAGTGGATTAGCCGCTGGGTAATCAGATGCATAGATACAACAGACTTTGCTGCTGAATTTGGGCAGAGGCATTGTGTAGCCAATCGGGTCCAACATTATGGCGGTGTTCCATTCATTTCAGCCCCCTGTATCAAGAGATTAGAATATATTGCGGGTATTCATACGTACCCGTCTCCGTGCTTTTGCAGAAATCCTGTGATTGCACTCAGGTGAGGTGAAGAGCTAGTGTCATAGGGGACAAGGCATATGATGATCCAGGAGCCTTTTCTTAGTAGTAGATGCAGAGTTCACTTCACTGCTTTCGGGTGTGTACTTTGCACTTACAGCTGCAACTGCATGTTAGGTGCTTGTTGGTCCAACAGTGCTTTGATTGCTGCAGATCTGGGCCGTTCCATATGGTCTGCATGGTCTCTAGCAGTGCATGTGCCTACCATTCTTCCTTGCATTTAGCAGGGCAGTTTTAGGTTTCCAGGCCATAGCTTTGAATCTATCGCAGGAGTTTCATTGGGGTATTTCTTTTTAGGAAAGTGGGCATGCTGCAATTTGAGTTGCAATACAAAAGCTTATTTATTAGTCTATGACTGGAAAACTGGCCTGACCTGATGACGTACTTGGCCATCCATGACACAAAGAGAACAAGAGGTATCCAATTTGTTTGTCAAGCACGTCTTTATGAGCTCATGCTGTGTGAAATATTGCAGGTTTGCCAATCCTGACTCTAGTATAATTCGATGGTTTTACCTATAGTTGAACAGAACGCAGTAGCCATATCCAAATGGTCAGATGCCTTCTCCATATGAAGATTTGCCTCCCCACCTCAAATTTTGTTTGTAACATTTTGTGTCCGAGGCCATAGAACTGTATAGACGGAATTTGTCGATTTGTACTTCTTAAATCCTAAAAAATCTGCGATCGATCATTTATCTTTGCAAAAAAGTATATATTCTCATTGAAACAACAAGGTCTTAACATAAAAAAATTCCTTGATTGCGCTTGCAAGATAAAAATGCTTCACCTAAACAATTTCCCTTTTTCTATTTTTCCTATCTCCGCAGTTAGTTGGTAATCAGGAGCTGCAGACACCAATGTGCTGGCTAACTCCCGGATGAGTCTCCGCATGATAGTGGCATGGCGTCGCCATGGAGCCGAGGAACGCGGCCTCCATCTCCGTGGAGGCGCTTCTTCTGAGCATGCACATGGCGTACTCCATCACCGAGGCCTCCCATGGCAGAGTGATTCTGCCACCGTTGGTGCCTGCGAAGCCGAACTCCTCTTGGGACATCCGCAAGAGCTCACCAAAGACTGTCGTGCCAAGGAGCACCAGTGGCACCTCGAACCGCATGCCGTCAGCGGTGTACATGACGCAGTGACACTTGCCAGCCACTGACGAGTGCGACATGCTACACGACCCTTCGGTTTCTTCCGCCGACGTCGATGACAACCAGGTGAGCCTCTTCCTTCCTATGACCACCACCCTCTGCCACTTCTTGGCTGGATGAGCGAGTGTCTTGGCACACATCATGTTGTGGCTTCTTGTGTTCCTAGAAATGGGAGAAATTCTTCTGCGAGTTGGAGATTGGAATGCCTTTGTCTGTCGATGGAGTGGTGGTGTTTGGAGGGCACTTAGCCATGGATTTGTAGCTCAAGGGTAAAGCAGGTGCCCACACGCTGGTGTGATGGTTGGGCAGGAGACAATCCCATGGGCATTGTACGTGCTGTGCTGCGGTTTTGGAGGTGCCGTTATGTGATCTGGATCAGGTTCTGCTGGGGCCAAGTGGTTGGCACTCAGCACAGCAACCACAGCTTGGGCTAGGCGCCAGCACAGCTGTCGTGATCGGTTTGCTGAGGAAATGGCACGAGGACCCCATGGATTTCAGACATGGATGGTGCTTGAAAATCTCATCAATTTCATTCATCACATTGTCTGCAGCTACTTGCAACAACATTGCATGCAGAGCATTCATGGCATTGTCTCCTGCCCACTGCTCTTGTTGATAGCTACACACAACCTACGCCATATGCACTGCCCTGAACCCTCTCTTCCTTCCACTTCTACTATAAATCTATGGCCTCATCAACACAAACCTCTTCATCTCATCTCCAATCAACATCACAATCTACAACACGCCTTTAGACATTCAGAGCCAACTTGAAATTTAGCCAGCCAGGAACACATCAGAATCAACCATGATCCATGCAAAGAAGCTTGCTCAGCTGGCCAAGAAGTTCCAGCGGATGTTGGTGGCCGGAGCTGGTGCCAGCCGTCGGCAATACTGCAGCACAACGTCATCTGTGGTTGCGGATGAGGGCCACTGCATGGTGTACAGTACCGATGGAGCACGGTTTGAGGTCCCTCTGACGTACCTTGGGACAACAGTCTTCGCCGAGCTCCTGAGGATGTCCGAGGAGGAGTTTGGCTTCGCAAGCGGTAGCGACGCAGGCAGGATCACGCTGCCCTGCGACGCCACAGTGATGGATTATGTCATGTGCCTGGTCAGGAGAGAAGCCTCTAAGGAGGTTGAGATGGCGTTCTTGAGCTCCATTGCTGGGCACTGCCGCAACTACAATGCTAGCTGCGTGGCGCCGTCAATTGAACTCAGCCATCAATTTGCTCTTTGTACTTAGCTACTAGCTTTAGCTTCTAAATCATTATTATTTTTAGTTAGGACCAAGAGGAGCCCTGTAAGATTCAGTTATCACGGGAAATGATATAAAAGAGACAATTTTCGGGAAAAGATGGATTGTTTTGACACATCCTTTAACACAGTTCGTGTAGAGTTCTGAAGAAAGTAGAAAAAAAACCATGGGCTTATAGTTCGTGGCTAAATGGAGATGGGGATGGGGAGGATTAGATGAACAATATATAAACTGCTGTTCCTACCTCTGACTAGATCGGTCAGATTGAGACTGCATGTCCCAGATGGAGGTGGGTGGAGCAGTTTGTAGGTTCTGGTTAGAGGTAGCAATGGCGATTTGCTGCCTAGGAAATGGACGCTTCCACTGTCGTTGCCGGAAGTGGCCAATTCTGGATATCCAGTCCTCGTGTGCTGGATATTGCTTGCATGGGCTGGGCAACCTCGTGTCATCTCACCACACACCGGTGAGAATTCCAGATCAGAATAGGCTCTCTAATCAGTAGCAGTATGTAGCCAAGTAAGTGGAAAATTTAGACGGAAGGCTCGAAATGAGCCCGACTTTGAATTAACAAAGCCATCAACCAATTAGGAGTTACAACTTACACAAGCGCGCTGGGGATGCCAGCTTTACAATACAGGAACAAAGACAACAGGAGACTACAAAAGCTAAGAAACAGGAGCAACTAAAGCTTGATCCAGTCGAAGTTGCCATGTCTTTTTGTCTTCTGTTGCATGGAAGTAGTGCCAAAGATATCATCTTCAACCACACTCGCCCACAGCAACATCGCCACCCAAAGCTCGGGCAAGCAAACAAGCAGGACTCCAGGATCCAAAGAGGGAGCTTCAAGCAACGCCTCCAAGGAAGAACACGGCGCCCAATAGCGTCGTCGTCACCGGCAGAGTCTAGAGACCTACAAAGCTTTCGCCAAGCCCCAATCCTCCAACCAAAAGCTCGACCGTGAAAACGGCGAGGTCTTGGTGGCTTCTGAAGACACTGCAACGGCAAGCCGCACCGAGAACGGGGCAGGTTGAGGCGGAGGTGGAATCTAGCAAACAAGGTAAAGAGCTTCAAGGTGACGCCTTCGTGGAGGGAAATGGCACCCAGAGGTGTCATCGTCACCTGCAATGGCTGCAACCATGCACAGTTTTCACTGGAGCTCCGGGAGAAACCCGAACACCAAATACCACCAAGAGATCGAAGAGCTCGGCCACCGATTCCGACCTACCTCCCGGAGAGGGGAAAACATGGTGCCCCAGCCCCTGCTAAGAACACCAGCGAGCACGCCAGAACCAAGAACACCAACCATTCCTCCACCTCGGACGACATGAAGCCGTCATGGCCCTGTCCAGCCTAGATCGAAAAACCATCGGATCTGGCCTCGCAGGACATTGGCCGCCGGAAGAAGGTGCAGCGAGCACGCAAAGCTCGCTGGGTGTCCCGCCATGGATCTGGGAGAGCCCCTGCACCAGAGCAGGAACACGCTCCACGGGAGGGCATCACACGCGGCGGAGGAGAACGCCGGACCGCCACCGCAGTGACGTGCCTTACGAGGCAAGAATGACCGGGGAGCCCCTACTCCCGCCGGCCAGCAAGGCAGAGCAGCCCTCGCGTCTAGCGCGGCCCGGGCAGCCCAGATCGGGGCCCGGGAGACCCAGATCGGGCCCGTGCGGCCAGATCGGGCTGGCTCCATGCCGGAGCACACGCCGTCGCCTACCTTCTCTCCTCTGCAGCCAGCCAGCGTGGCTGCTGCCGCCTCCACCGCGTCGAGAGCACGACGGCGAGGCACTGGGCCGCCGCCCAGAATCCGCATCCCGGGCCGCCGCCCAGAATCCGCATCCCGGGCCGCCATGGCTCGACACCAGACGACCTCCACCAACGAGAGCGCCGCCGCGCCCTCCGGCGCTGCACGACCCAGCCCACGCCAGGACGGACGCTGGAGCCTGGCCGCCGCCGAGGACCCCGCTCGCGCCGCTGGGATCCGCCATCGCGTCCACCGCGAGCTCTCTCCCAACCACCCTTTTTTGGGGGCGGGAGCCGCCGCCACCGCGGCGAGGCCAGCGGCAGCGGCGGAGACGAGGAAGCAGCCAGGGGGGGGGGGGGGGGCTGCCGGCGGCTGCGCGCTAGGGTTCCCCCCGAGTCGCCCGGTGCGGGCGACGCGAGGGGCGAGAGGAAAAAGTCGTCGATGGTACAAATTAAGTGGCAAATTTCCGATACTTGCTTTTGATCTTCTGTTCTGTTGGCATTTCCCAGAAACTAAATGAGCCTTGCAGTTGAACATATGGTACAGTGACTTCTTTTTTACTGTTTTCTTCTAGGACGGCATCTATTCATTATTTTATATGCAAATTAAGTATTTTCTTTTGTGAAGAAACTGCAAGAGAAATTGACAGTGACATGTTTAGTTGATAAGCAGCACGAGGACCCCATGCAAACCGGGTTGAACGCGTGAGGGCTAGTTTTTAGCAATTGTGCAATGATATATTGGCATACAATCCTTGTCATGGTGATAGGGAAATCAAGCCAGCATTTTCCTTTGGCTGATGATAAACCGACTTAGTTTGATTTAATGCGTGCTGTTAATATTTTGATTAGGTGTGATAGGGACGGTGTTAACTGCGCAACACATGCAACTTGCTGAACAGTGTCTTATCTCAGTCTTGTTGATGGCTTACCTGACTTGTAGCATTGCATGTGGAAGCCATTCCTTAGCTCCTTCTCTGAACTTTCCTTTGGGTCTTCAACCAGCTGCATGTCTGAAGTGAATGACAGGCATTTACCACATCTTACACCGACAGTATCTTCTGTGAAGTTTTGTGGGTAAGACATTCAGTTCTTCAGTAACATCATCACACGTTTTTACCCCAAATTTAAATATGCATTAGAACACTAAATACTTTGGAGTAGACCCTGCTTTTTCTTCTATTTTGTGTCGTCATCCTACTTTGTTACTTCTTGTATTGATGGCCATCTAAATAAAATTCTGACAGTTTATCATTGTAAATGGTTCCTTCACCACCTTGTCATTTCACAAATTCACGATTGTTAAAATCTTTTTAATGGCCTGTCTTAGATGATAGATTGTAAACAAACTTAGTGTGTATTCTTTGTTCACCAGTATGCGATATCTAAAACTAGAGTCGAGACCATTACTGGTTCATTTTGTAGTTGTATGGAACTAAAATGTAAGAGAGGAATGGCTGCAACTGCTGGTTAGCAAATTCATGATTTGTTGCTTTGATGATCACAATCTTGTACATACAAATTTCCTTCTTCTAGTATCTGTTATCTAACTATCTTACACTACCCAGGAAACTACACAAAACAAAAAACAACATCAGGGTCCTGCATGAATGTTCTTCAGAAGCTACAAACAACAAATTTGTTGGCTGGCTCCGACAGTAGGCATTGCACAACCAGTGTAGTGGCAGGACATCACCATAGAGCTCAACAGTGCACTCTCGACCTCGGCAGAGGCATTTCTCCTTAGCAAGCACATGGCATACTCCATGACTGCGGCATCGCAAGGCAGTGTGATCTTGCCATCGCTTGCAAAGCCAAACTCCTCCCGAGACATCCTCAGGAGCTCGCCGAAGACCGTTCTGCTGAGGTACACCAACGGGACCTCGAAGCGCCTCCCATCGGCCGTGTACATGACACAGTGGCCCTTGGCTGGTACGAAAGTGCAGCATCCTTCATCTTCCTTGGCTGTCACGGTGAGCATCTTCCTCCCAAGTGCTTCTGCCCTCTGCCACTTCTTTGCTAATTGAGCAAGTCTCTTGGTTCCTGCCATGGTTGGTTCTAGGTATTTGTGTTTTCAACTCTAAATCTGAAGAAGTGAGCTACGGAGGTTGCAATGCTCAGTTGGTCGATGAGATGTTGAAGTGGTGGTGTTAAACTAGCCGCTTGCTGAATTTATAGGCAAGGTCGCGAGGGGAAGTACATTGTGACGGTGAAGTGTAGTTGTCATTGTGAAGAGTGGGCAAGGGACAAGGACATGGGATCAGTGTGTGCAATGTGGCATTCATGATTTGGTAAGGGGACAATGCCATGAGTCTAGTCCATGCAAATGTCTCAAGCACATCAGGGCAATTTTATTGAGATTAGATACTGATGTTGGCTCAACTGTGTGGTGTGTGCTGTGTACATCACCATGCACCGCCACTGACATGTTTAGTGGATAAGTAGCACGGGGACCCATGCAAACTTGGCTCAGCGCGTGAGGGTCAATTCTGTATCTATATGGCAATGATATATTGGCAGACAATCCTTGTGACTGTGATAGGGAAATCTTGCCAGCATGTTTAGTTGTCAATAGTTTTCCTTTGGCAGATGCTAAACTGGCTTAGTTGGATTTATGATTGCACTTTAATGCGTGTTGTTAACATTTTGATTAGGTGTGAAAAGGGACGGCGTTAATTGATGCAACGCACCCAACTTGTTGAACAGTACCCTATCTCAGTCTTGTTGATGGCCTGACATGTAGCATTGCATGTGGAAGCCATTCCTTAGCTCATTCTCTGCACTTTCCTTAGGGCCTTCAACCAGCACGATGCACCAATTGTTAACAGCCACACTTATTGTTCGTTTTCCAGGCCCACTGCCTTATGTGAAGTTCTGTGAGTCGAAGGATATTCATTTTTTCAGCAACAGTTCATCATTACTTATTTCTATGCCAAAAAAAATCTTCCTGAAACTCCTAAATAAATCCTATTTTCTCTTTCATTTTTTGTTTTTTATCCTGCTTCATTACTTCATATATTGATGGTCTTCTATTTTTTTCTTCAAAGGATTCATCATTGAAAATGGCGCCTGTACCATCTAGTCAATTCACAGATTCACATTTCATGACCTTTTTAGTGACCTAGCTTGGATGATAAATTATAACTCTGTGCAGCAGGATGAAACTATTGACATCTAAATATATAGTTACAACCATAGTTAGTCCATTGTACAGTTGTATCGCATGCAACTCAAATGTAAGAGAAGATTGGGTGCAACCACTTGTGGTTTGACAAAATACTGCTTTGAAAATCGCATTGCTTTATATACAGTTTTCCTTCTCCAATTGTCTGTTATCTAACTATCTTGCACTATCCAGGTAAATTACACAAAACTGAAGACAACATCAGGGTTTGCATGCATGTTCTTCAGAAGCTACAAACAGAAAATTTGTTGGCTGGCTCCGACAGCAGGCATCACATAGCCAATGTAGTGGCAAGACGTCAACATCGAGCTTAGCAGCGCATTCTCGACCTCGGCAGAGGCATTTCTCCTGAGCAAGCTCATGACATACTCCATCACTGCGGCATCACAAGGCAGTGTGATCTTGCCATCGCTTGCAAAGCCAAACTCCTCCTGAGACATCCTCAGGAGCTCGCCGAAGATCGTCGTGCTGAGGTACACCAAAGGGACCTCGAAACGGCTCCCATCGGCCGTGACATGATGCAGTGGCCCTTGGCTGGTACGTAAGTGCAGCAACCTTCATCTTCTTTGGCTGTCACGGTGAGCCTCTTCCTCCCGAGTGCTTCCACCCTCTGCCACTTCTTTGCCAGTTGAGCAAGTCTCTTGGCGCCACCCATGGTTGGTTTTCGGTCTTTGTGTTTTTAGCTGGAAATTTGTTGGTGTGAGCTATGGATGTTGCAGTTCTCAGTTTGTGGATGAGCTGATGAAGTGATGGTATTGAGCCAGCAGCTTGCTGAATTTATAGGCGAGGAGAAGGACGTTTTGACAGTGAACTGCTGTTGTTATTGAGAAGAGTTGGCAACTGGCAAGGGACAAGGCCATGGGATCGGTGCATGCAGTGTTGCAGTATGATTAATTTGGATTAGATTGCCATGGGGCCCAATGTTTGGTGTATGCCGGAGTCTGTAGGCTGTAGTTGTAACGGGTGGGTATTGGTTTGCTTTCTTATCATTCATGACTACCATACGTACTGAACCGCGTAGTCGTAGAGAACAAGAAGCGTGTCGAGTATGTGGCTATTGGCAATGTGCGTGGAGGGGACAGCGATGGCTTACAAATTCAGGGATTGAACAATTACGGCGCACACTGTATATGTGCTTCTGCTGACACATACCTGACATTCTGATGTGCCTTGTTCATGCTCCTTATCAGTCTCTTCTGTGAGCATTCAGTCAAGCTCATGTTGGTCTAGCACATGATCTGTTTGATTTCCGGCATCTCACATGGTGACTGCTCCTTCCTGCTTTTTATATCTCTTGGGTACATGAGTACATGACCAGAACCAAAGCTGCAGGTATAATATAGCTGCAGGTATATCACATTTCCAAACTGAAGCAGATGTCTGACGTATTGTGTTGACTGTTCGGTTCCAATGCATATATTGTATTTGCAATGTGAACTTTCCCGTTATAGTTGAGTTTCTTATTTAGAAATGACTATTTAGTCCAACATAAAAATAAATTTAGAAAAGGAAACCTCTCTCTAAGAATGCCATGACACACATGTATTACTTCCTCCTGGACATGTTCAGCACAGGGTTGTTCAGCTTTCTTTAAACCTTTTGATTTCTAACCTGTGCACATTCAAAAAACATATATATTTTTGTACCCGGGCATTCTTCTAGTGAGCTGTTAACTGCTTTGGATGCGTACAATTCTTGACTGAAACTTGTGAACTGATGGTGCAATCAATAATCTGTTACAATTCCTGAATTTGCAGGCAATGGAAAACCAAGTATTCTAGGAGAAGGCTGGGTCAAGTGCATGCATGTCACTGTGGGAAGCTGGGAAGGGACTGGTCAATGAGCACCTAACGTGCAATGCTGGTACAGTCCCAATGGATGCATGCATAAAGCATGTGTGTAGTGCCAACCTAATCACTGTTTCTGATGAGGCTTTGATGGGGTTCATGTGCTCTCGTTGCTTGCACATCAACAGTGCATGCAGCTATTGCCATGCTGACTAGTTCAGTGACTGGAATCGGCATGGCGGCATGTGGGCAGCATGTTAATCAGGCACAACCTGTGATGATATGATCCCAAGTTCCATTAGCAAGCAACCAGCATCAAAACGATTTGTATCACGCCTGCCTCTTAAGTAGCCAGTAAGAAGTTCAGTATGACATCACATTGTGATCTTCCATCACTATTAATATACCATTGGTTCCAGCATGTGCCAGAGAGAATGGCCCCAAAGATATCAAAATCACTTTGAAATTGTACAATTACAATTGGCATTGCATGTTTAGAGCTCATGGCTGTACAATCATCGAACCCAAACTCCTCCTGAGACATCCTCAGGAGCTCGCCGAAGACTGCAGTGCTGAGGTACGCCAGTGGCACCTCGAACCGGGCCCTGTCGGTGGTGTACACCACACAGTGTCCCTTCACCGCTACTGAGGTCGTCGCGCGGCACTCCTCGACGACTCTTTTCGCCATCATAGAAGTCTGGGTGAGCCTCTTCCTTCCCATGGCCGCCATCCTCTGCCACCTCTTTGCCAGCTGAGCAAGCCTCTTGGCACTCACCATGGTTGCTTCTCTTTCTTTTTTTGGCTCAAAGTTCAAGGGAAATTTTGTCTGAGGTGGTAGTACTCAGATCGGTGTGGTAGTGGTTGGCTTGTGGATGAACCGATGATGAGATGGTGGTGGTAAGCTCACAGATTTATAGGTGCAGCTGATCAATCTATCATGACAAGTTGGCAAGGGACAGAGCCATGCACTCAGAATATGCAATGCCGCAAGAGTGTAGGGGCAAGTAATGTGATCGTGATCTGACTTTTCTGGGGCCATTAGTTTGCCACTTGTTGGGGACTGTACTAGCGGATGTAGTCTTGGGTGTCTGGACATCACAATTTTGCTGCCATACTGACCTGTTTCAGTTCAATAGTTAAGCTAAGATATAAGAAGCATATGAAAGTGGGTCCATTTCATTTTGTGATTGAGCAACGAGATAACAATGCTTATTTAGGTGTTGAATGATATCCTAATGACAAGAAGTATACATTAGAGTGGCCCCTGAGATGGAGATTTATGGTCTGACAGTCTATGCTTTCTGAACATTCAGTTCAAAGCTTGTGCTGGTCTAGCGCATGCTCTGTTAAGGTTTCGGCTGTCTCACATGGTGAATGCTCCTTGTTTTCCACCTCTGTTTCCTCTAAAAGCGGTATATCGAATTTGCATGTTGAATCGGAGCCTGTGATACGTGTTACAATGCTCCTTGTCACATCTTCTCTAAGAATGTTGCCTTTCTTTTTGTGAGATCACTCTTAAGAATGCTTCCTTTTCTTTTGTGAGATCACTCTACGAATGCTGCCATTGTGTGATCCTTCTGACTTGTTTAGAATTGGAGTGTCCGCCTTTGTTTTTAAACGTGTACAGACATGTTCTGTTACTTGGCTTGGTCTAATTCAGATGCTTGATCTTATAGACGGATAAAAAACTGGGGTTGTAGTGGTAGGTTAAGTACATCTGTGCAAGCTGGGAAGAGAGTGACAATGCCATGAGCACGTAGCATGCGCTGCTGAAACTCCGGGCGTGAACTGTGTGCCCAATGGATGGTTGCAATGCATGCATGAACCCTAATCTGGAAACTGTGTGCGGCTGCCATATCAAGCCGTTCAGTGGGGAACCGGCATGTGGGCCACATGTCAATAAGCTACAACGTGCGTGATAACCCAAAGCTCCATTAGCAGAATCACTACATGTACTTCTCATGAATCATGCGTCCTAATCATCAGCCATTAAGCAGGCCAGCAAGTATATATGTATGGCTGGTTTGATCTCGCCAGACATGAATCACGCATATGATCAGTACAACACTGCTATTATAGTGTTGTCTCCGGCAAGAGCCAAATAGTTTGGCCCCATAGAGATCAAATCGAGATCCCATTGATATCTTGGCCTTACACTTGCTGTTAGCACTGCATGTTCAGAGCTCATGCCCTTGTCCCTTGCCAACTGGTCACCCATGTTAGTGTCGCCGCACCTAGACTGCATGCACTGTCCTATAAATCTATCAGCTCAGAACCACAGCTTCCATCACCATTTAGCAAGCAACATCTACCACAGCTTCCATCACCTAGCAAAGCACCAACAAGCTGAATACTACCTCACACACAAAGCTCTCTCAACACCATGGTCAGCGCCAGGAGACTTGCTCAGATGGCCAAGAAGTGGCAGAGGATAGCGGCCATGGGGAGGAAGAGGCTCACCCGTACGGCGACAGCGAAAGGAGCCGTTGATGAGTGTTGCACAATGTCGTCGTCCGTGTGGCGGTGAAGGGCCACTTCGTGGTGTACACCGCCGACGGGGCGTGCTTCGAGGTTCCGCTGGCATACCTTGGCACGGCGATCATCGGCGAGCTCCTGAGGATGTCCCACGACGAGTTCCGCTTCGCGGGCGATGGGAGAATCATTCTGCCTTGTGACGCGGCGGTTATGGAGTACGTCATGTGCCTACTCGGAAGGAACGCATCGGAGGAGCTTCAGAGGGCTCTTCCGAACTCCGTGTTGAGGCCTTGCCACTGGGACAGTGGCTTGAAGACGTCCGTGAGAACTAGATCAACAGTAGCTGTCTCTACATTCTGAAGATCCACAACGTGATCGTTTTGAGCCATTAGACACCTTATTTAGTTAGGATGATGTACATTTACATGGGAGATAGTAAAAATGAAAGGATCTTATTGCAAGTTTACATCTGTGCATCGGAGCAATTTTGTTTCTTTATTTCGCGTGTGGACTCTTCAGGCCTTGCTTGCATTCAGTCTGAATTTTGTGTGTTCCACAATAACTTGTGACTGAATCTAAGCCAACGACTACGTATATCATCACTTCCGGAATTGCTGGCAAAACATGTCATACTAGATCATAAATGTGCGCTTTGCCACACCCGTCCATGTTAAGAAACCAAAAATATATGTATCTACAAATTCATAACAGCTGAAATAATGTATTAAGAATTTAAGGTGCGCACACAAAGACTATTGATGGAGAGTTTCAGTAGCAGGACATGTTCACTTTATTTGTCCAGGTGTTAAATAAGTAAGGAAACTAAAAAAAAAACTAGAAACTCACTGCGTCTAACGTCCACAAAAGGCTCTCTAGCCCGGTAATTTTCTAACACAAATCCATTTAGTTTACAGGAGGGTGAGAAAATCAAATCAACACCTCGAATTTGAAGTGAATTTTACATACTGTACAATTGAAAAGACTAAATACAGTGGAGCAAATCGATCATGAAGAACGCAGCTAGAGATTTCCAACAAGTGGAATGCGTCACTTGAGAGCAGAGCGAGATGCCAGCGAGAGAGCAACTACAAAGGCGCCATAGCTTAGAATCAAACTAGAGCACACTTATAGTTCAAACATGTATTACTTGCGAAAAGAGGCGACCACCATCAGGAGTCGGTCGCCCTCTTTCTCCTCTCTCCGCTACAGTGCCGAGAGGCGATTTTTGAGAGTCACCCGTCGATCCACCTCGCCCGCCGGTGAGGCGTGGGTTCCTCCCCCTCCGTCAGCTGCTCCGGCGGCGGGAGGGTGGGGGAAGCCCGTCTCACGGCGTGTATATAGTGTACGCTTCGGTAGGGTCCCGGCCGGCGGCGCTTGGGAGGTGGTGGAGCTGCTGGTTCGGGTTTTGGTGTTGGCGTGGATCCCCTCCGGCGGTGGCGCTCCCTGGAGCTTCGCCGTCTCACACGCAACTTCCCCGAGCTCGAGGATCTCCGGATTGCTTGAGTTCGTCTCACCACGACCAGATCTGGGTGTGCGGCGGATCTGGATGAAGTTGAAGTGGAGGATGATGCAGTGGTTCTTCGCGGCGGCGCCGACGTTCTCGGCAGTAGGCTCTTCAGAGGCGGTGCTCGGTGACTTCCCGTCTGCGGTGTGGTGGGCTCCGGCGATCCAAGGTGTTGAGGAGCTTCAGCAGCGGCGCGCCATCGACAGCTCCGGCTCGTCGTCGTCGTCGGGATCCAGAGGATTTCCTTGTTTTTTTCGCTTGTTTCTGGATCTTTGTGTAAGTTCGGAGAATTAATATATCATCCTTTACTCGCAAAAAAAAGAAAAGAGGGCAAAATTAATTTAAATGAAAAAAGTACTAAAAAATAACGAAAATATTAATATTTATGAATTGGTCATCCGATATTGTTAAAATCGAGAGATCTCATTTTGGGTCATATCTTTGCACTAGTTTCACAAAAACCCCATTTTGCCACTTAGAAAATGAAAAGACTTGTTTTGTAATAGATAGTCAAAAAATTCTGTAGAAACTATTTTTTTTTTTGAACGAGAGGATTACAAATTTGCGTACAATTAGAGCCAAACAACAAAAAGAAGCACAGACGCAAATTCATACAGAAGGAGCTCAGCAACGAGCACAACAGCAGCGAGACCCTGCTGAACCACCAGACCTCCACCTCGCCGACGATCGCCGGAGGAGCAGAAAACAAACCTCGATCCAGCTGGAAGAGGGAAGAAACTATTATTTGACATGGCAAGATGCACTTCCGTGCCGAAGATGTCATATTATCATGAATATGTCATCGATATGGACATTATCTTGGTCATTTTTGTTTGAAAGTCATGTGGAAAAGATCTGTTGTTCACAGGGTACCTACATACCCATGCGTTGACCCACACCCATGCGCAACGGTAAAAAAAGATCACTCAAGGAGATTAGGGAGATTTCGCTATTAGAGTAGATATTATAATAAAATATTGATTGAAAATTTTCACTTATTACCCCCATTATGATTGTTTTTAAAAGTCAACACACAAAAATGATGACAAATAATATTATTTTAAAATTTTGAAACTAGTTTTGTACACCAAAAAACCGTTCTTTACTAGGAAAACAAGCTAAAACAGGTATATAGGACTTGTGTTGCCATATAACACCATGGTGTTTAGCTACAACCTTAATTGGCAAATCATCTCTCAAATTCATGAATGTTCATACTTGATAAGCCCTTGTATGAAGGTTTTCTTTTAAAAGATGACAAAACCCATGTTTATAAAATTTTTCTAACAACTAGTACACATAAAAGAACTTCATGCTAGAGGAAAACATTTTTGAATTTTTTCCATTTCTTTGATTTTTCTCAAAATAGGTCAAAATTGTGCGCACAACGATTCCTAGCAAGGGTTGGAATCTTTCCACACCCTCTGTGGTTATTGTATATAATCCTAATTTGATATTGGAAATTCTTAGGACCAAACTAGATTAAACTTGGGAGTTCAAATTTGAATTATTTTTGTAAATTGGCCAAAATTCATTTAAATGCACAGAGTTAGCATGAAAGCAAGAATATTCTTAATATGCGGGAATGGTCCATGCAATATGTTCTACTTTATGTGAATCATAGACGGATGTAATTTTTCACAATATTCTTTGCATTTTCTTTGCAAGAAAATACATTTTTGGAATTTAAGAAATGAAAACCTATCATTTTGGTAGCAAGAATTTTAATACTTATTCTACCAATATAGTTTGGCAAGAAAATATGTACCTTTGTGCCAAAGATTGTCACATTACAATGATCTATGTCATGGATATGGCCATGAACTTGGTCAATCTGTTTAAATATTCATACATGATAGACAATTTTATAAAGGGTTTTTAATATGTTAAAATCCATTTTATTATTATTACTATCAACTACTCCCTCTGTACCATAATATAAAACGTTTTAGTTATTCCAACACATGGACTATATACGGATGCATATAGACGTATTTTAGTGTGATTCACTCATTTTGCTCTGTATGGTCCTTACCTGAAACATCTTATATTATGGTACAGATGGAGTAGTACACATAAAAGGAATCCATGCATTGGATTTTTTTAATTTTTTTAAGAAACTTGGGTAAAATGGCCGGCATAACTATTCATAGGAAGCGCATGAATATTTCAAAATCATCTATGGCAATTGTATGGAATTCTACTTGGGTATGTTAAGATGATTTTGCCACTTTTAGGACCAAACTAGAACACGTTTTTAATTCAAATTTGTATTACTTTCAGCAAATTGACCAAATTCATTTAAATGGTAAATTTCCTAGAAAGAGATGAAATTCTTAATATTTGAGAATTTTCCATCCAATATGCTCTACTTTGTGTGAAAATAGAGAGGTTCCATGTTGCACCATCTTCTTTGCACTTGCTTTAAAAAGACCCTTTTTGTACTTAGAAAATAATAAAACATATTTTGTAATAAAAAGTTAGAAAATCATTTTGACACTATTGTTTGGCTTGCCAATTGATGCACCTCTATATCAAAGATTGTCACAATATCATCAACTATGACATTATGTGAAGGCTCTTTAAAAAAATCAAATCCATGTAAACATAAAATGACTCCATGCCAAAAACCTTTATTTTGTTGACATTTTCATCATTTTCCTTTTTTTTTCAAAATAGGATAAACAAATTAGGCAGAACTATTTAATTTGAGGGTCCGAATATTTCAAAAACCTCTTTGACTATTGCATAGATTCCTACTTGGGTAGCTAAAAATGATTTTTAACAATTTTTATACCAAACTAAAACACACTATTAGTTCAAATTTGTTAGTTTGTTGAAGTTGACCAAAGTTCATTTAAATGAAAAAACTAGAAAGCGAGGGAATTCTTAATATTTAAGAATTGGCCATCTAATACGGTATATTTTGTGTGAGAAGTAGATATGTGTCATTTTCCACAATATTGTATGCACTTGGTTTATAAAAAATAATCATTTTTGCAGTTAGAAAATGGAAAATTGGCACATTGTCATGAGGCAAGTACAATTTTAATTTGTATTCAATGTTCGTCTTTATTCTAAGCTCATATACCCAAAATAGGGATCCATGCTATATGTTTTTAATACATGACACGTTTTAGGTATTCTTTAATTTATCCCTATTCAAGAGCTCTAGAAAAGTGTAAATAATTATTTTTGTTGTGGGAAATAAACTAAAAAGTAAAAAAATCTTGAAACTTTAAATTTATCTGTGCATAACATTTTATTTTACTTGCTTGTCGAGTATTTTTTAAATACTCATCCAAGTCAGGTCCGCCGTTTGTCAGTCGTCAACACTCAGTAAAATACTAATATGCCGAGTATTTTTCAGCCGAGGGTTTTAGCGCGGCATTCGACACACGTGCTTAGTTGCTGATAGCTAGATAAACGCACTCGACAACCCCACACAATCGGCAAAAGAGTCGTTTCCGTAGCGATGAGAATAATCCGGAAAAGGAAATCCCTCTTTTGGAAAGTTATGGCACACATCTATTAGTGCCTTGTGGATATGTTCAAGATTTGAGTTGTCCAGCGTTTTGTAATCTTTGTTTCGAACCTTGTGTATCTGTTCAGTCATACAATCTTACGGAAGGCATTAAGCAGTGCTCCATTTTCATTAAGAGGAAACCGGGACAAATGCCGGCGAAGTTACAGACATAAAAAAAAAATCTAAGCTAGAACAACAACAACAACAACAACAGGGAGAAGAACATGACACAAAGCAACAACCCCGCAGGAAAGACCCTCAACACTCATCGTCTTCCGGTTAACGTTGGACGCTAGCGCGCAAGGAGCTTCACCGCCATCGATGAAAAGTCTTTCTTTGCCCTCATCGCTGACATATAGCTGTCCTTTCTCGTTTGGCCGATGCCATTCTCGAACGGTGATCGGGATGAAGTCCCTAACAAGAACTCCGCATTGCTTTACCATTTTATTTTTAACACCAGGGGGAGCAGTCGGTGTGCCGTCTTCAGCGACTCTTTCGATCGTGTACCTTTCTTGGTCGCCCAACTTTTTGGATGGGCCTCGTTTTGTCCTTACAGAAGATTTGCTCGATCCGGAGGGCTAAAAGAAGAAAGAGCGTTAATATATGTATATAGACATCAGAGACTTAATTAATACAATCTTCGGCTTCATTAATATATGTATATGCACCTCGCCGGAGTTTGCAACATTTAATGTTCCACCGGAGCATTCGGCTTCTCCCTCGTCGGCTTCTCCCTCGCTGACTTCTCCCTCACCCCGGCCGTCGGGTTCTACCTCACCGGAGCCGTCTCTTCGGTTGAGAGACTCATCTCCCTCACCGGAGTTGTTCAAAAACTCCGTGGTGACATCGACAATATCTTCCGGCCCGCGGATTATATCCTGGAGGATATTTTCCTGATCTTCGTCTCGTTCCATAGTTTCTGCAAATTAAGAACAATGCACAAAACTTTAGTTGGGTAACTTGTTCCATATGTCAAGATACATCCTAGGTCATGTAGGTCAATTTAAATGGAATTGCAATGACTAATAAAATCATTTCCACAAATTCCATATTTAATATAAGAAGGTATTTTAGTTCTTCTAATTTAACATTGTTCAATCATGCATGACCAATTTAATAGAAGTCAAATTTCAAATATAAACACTTATTTAAATTAGCTCCATAACTAAAGGAAATGCATTGAAGTTATTTCCAAATATTCACCAAATTGAAATGTTCCAAAATGTTTGTATTTTGACATAAATAGCTACAATTTATTTTTCTGTGCATTTTGATATATTATTCATATTTTTCTGATGAACAGATTAAAAGATATTGATTTTACAAGTTTAAATCATTTTCTGGCATTTTGATATATTATTCATATTTTTCTGATAAACAAACAAAATTGCTAAGTTTCAAAATTGCTAAAACTAACTAAAACAGTAGCTAAATTCTTATACACAATTTTATCAAATTCTATCTAAAATTCTATCTAAAAATTCTATCTAAAATTAAGTCTATCTAAAATTTAAAATATTTTCTATCTAAAATTTTAAACAACTATCTAAAATTCAACTATTTTAAACAACTATCTAAAATTCAACAATTTTAAACAACACTACCAAATTCTATCTAAAAAATTCTGTCAAATTAAATTGTAAACACTAATTAGCAATGGTGCTACGGCTCGGTGTTGAGCACGAGAGGGAGGGCGTGGGCGCCGCGGCGATCACCTGGCCGTGGAGAGGGAAGGGGCGGGCGCGGCGGAGGCCAGGAGCAGGCCGCCGGCGACGGGAGAGGCGCGACGGCGCGGGGGGCGCGGCGGAGGGCAGGGGCGCGCGATGGGAGGGCCGCCGGAGCAGGGCGCGCGACGGCCGCCGGAGCAGGGGCGCGCGACGGCGGGGGCCGCGGCGGAGCAGGGCCGCCGGAAAAACGAGCAGGGCTTCGCCGGAAAAACGAGCAGGGCTTCGCCGGCTTCGCGTGCGGTCGCGCCTTCTCCAGTCCTTAGTCGATTTTGCCTGAATGGGGAAGAAGAGAGGGCGCGGGAAGTTATACTAGGACTCTTTGGTCCCGGTTGCTGGCAAGAACCGGGACCAATGACCCTTTGGTCCCGGTTCTTTACAGCAACCGGGACCAAAGAGTGGGTCATTTAATGCCAGATCCAGTGGCGCGTTCATGGACTCTTTGGTCCCGGTTCTTGCCAGAAACCGGGACCAAAGAGTCCTTTTTCAAAACTATTTCGAACTTTTCAGTTCTGAAATGTTGTTCCCGCCTTTTTTTTTCTTATTTAGGTGTTTGAATATGAATTTCAAATGGTTTTGAATCTGAAAAGACTTTCAACATGAAAAGTTATTAAATTTGAATAAATAATCCAAAACCATTTTCTGTTTTCTAAAATAATTATTCTAACTATACAAACTATTAACCATTTTGCCATTTTCAATTAAAAATGCATTAACTTTATTGCATATTTTGAATTGACAAAACTTTCAACATGAAAAGTGTTTGAATTTGTATAAATAATCCAAAATAAATTTTACATTATTATTGTCATTTTCAATTTAATATGGATAAATTCATATCTTTAAAAATTGATTAAGTAAGATTAAGTAAGATTTAGTAAGTCGAAACTCGACTAATAATACGTATAAATCGATAAAAATTGATTAAGTAAGATTTATGATTAAGTAATAATAATTATTAATTCAGTTAATTCTATTTTTGGTGTTGTAAAATCCCATGGCAAGCAGAAGTAAATGCAGAACAATTTCAGAAAACCTATATTTGTAAGATGAATGTTTGGTGTTGTAAAATGCAGAAGAAAGCAGATAAAAATTATTAATTCATTTATCTTAATGCATTACATAAAAGGTTTAATACATTATTACACATGATACAACGTCTCACAAGCGCTTGAAAGAAACACACCCCTGATCCAACATCACCAACATTATTCTACATAAACGGACTTGCTGGCTCGAAGGCCGTAGGATTAGGGGGAACGGCGGGAGGAGCCAGCCCCGTGGGCGGCCGCCCGGTTCTCGCGCGCACGTTTGCGGCGGAGGGCAAGATCCATGGAGGATGAGTCTTTCAGCGCCCAATCCAGATCGGAAGCCTCCTTCGCCTTGAGCTGGTAGGAAGTCTTGGCTCGCTGGACAGGGTAGTCGCGGACAGACTGGAAGGAGGCTTCCATGGCCTCCTGTATCTGCAACCCACAACCTTCTTCCCCGTCGTCGCTCCAGTCGAAGTCGTCGTCGTCCTCCTCCTCCGCGGGAGGAGCGGCGGCGCCTGGTGGAGGTGCAGCGGCGCCAGGTGGAGGTGTGGCGGCACCTGGTGGAGCAGGAGGCCGGTAGCTGGGCATTCCTCTCCACGCCGGGCTCGTGGGCATACGGCGGGATAGACTCCCGCGGTTGCGCCCAAGCGCGCTCTGCCGAGCACGCTCGACCTCGTCCAGAAGGCGCTGCGGCGGGCGTGGCGGATCCATCTCGTGGAGACGATGCGTTCGTGGCTAGGAATGGTGGATTAGGGTTTACCCCGTCGGCGACAATATATAAAGACCTCCAGGGCAGCGCTGGGGGAGGACAGGTGCCCAGGAAAGCGCTGGGGGAGGACACGTGTCGTGACCGCAAAGCCCGTCTTTAGTCCCGGTTGGTGTTACCAACCGGGACTAAAGAAGCACACAGATCGTGTGTTTCTTTCAATCGCTTGTGAGCCGTTGGATCAGGGGTGTGTTTCTTTTGAGGGATTGTGAGCTGTTGGATCAGCAGTATCACGACCACTTCGTGAGCCACATGACCCGGTTGGTGTTACCAACCGGGACTAAAGAAGCACACGGATCGTGTGTTTCTTTCAAGCGCTTGTGAGACGTTGGATCAGGGGTGTGTTTCTTTTGAGGGATTGTGAGCTGTTGGATCAGCAGTATCACGACCACTTCGTGAGCCACATGACCCGGTTGGTGTTACCAACCGGGACTAAAGAAGCACACGTACCCTATATATAACCGCCCTCCTCAGACAAGTTACTCACTCACACAAAACATTCCAGCGTCACTCGGAGAGGCATCTTTGGGCAACCAGCGGCAAGACGTCTCTGATGACCTGCGACCGTTCCAAACGGTTGCAGATCATCAGAGATGTGTTGCCGGACGGTTGTAGATCATCAGAGACGTCTTGCCGCTGCTTGGATCGAAGTGGTGCTCAAACACAAAACATTCCAGCGTCACTCGGAGAGGCATCTTTGGGCAACCAGTGGCAAGACGTCTCTGATGACCTGCGACCGTTCCAAACGGTTGCAGATCATCAGAGACGTCTTGCCGGACGGTTGTAGATCATCAGAGACGTCTTACCGCTGCTTGGATCGAAGTGGCGCTCAAACTCACGAGCCACCGTCGGGCTGTATGCAGGGGGAACTGTGTTTGGACGGTCGAAGCTGAGGTTTGAGAGGTTCCCACGGGAGGTGTGGGAGCCGACAACCACCTACCACGCGTGTTTCACCACATAAAGGTTTAATACATTACTACACATCACATAAAGGTTTAATACATTACATTGATTTACATAAAAGCCATGAACCCTTCTTCGCGTATGTCCCTGGCCTATGATCGCTTCAGCCGTAACCATGGAGCATCTTCATTATTTAACGGGATGCTTGGGTCAGTTCTCACTGTGAAGGGCGGAATTTCATCAAACTTATCATAATCTGCTGACATGTCTGTCTTGTCCTCGACTCCCACGATGTTTCTTTTCCCTGAAAGAACTACGTGACGCTTTGGCTCATCGTATTCGTTTGCTTGTTTTTTCTTTTTTTCGGTATTCGTTTGCTTGTTTTTTCTTTTTTTCGGTCTGGAGGACATGTCCTTCACATAGAAAACCTGAGCCACATCATTGGCTAGGACGAATGGTTCGTTCTTGTAACAACCAAGATTCTTGAGATCCACTGTTGTCATCCCGTACAGCTGGTCTACCTTTATCCCTTCTCCATTCATGTTGACCCAACTGCACCGAAACAAAGGGACCTTAAAAGTAGGTCCATAGTCAAGTTCCCATATCTCCTCTATGCGACCATAGTATGTGTCCTTTTGCCCATCGTCGTTTGTTGCATCATAGCGGACACCACTGTTCTGGTTGGTGCTCTTTTTATCTTGGGCGATCGTGTAAAATGTATTCCCATTTATCTCGTACCCTTGGAAATTCAATACAGTCGAAGATGGTGACGCGGCCAACAAGTAGAGCTGATCTCCGACAGTGGTGTCATTCATGAGCTGTAATCGCAACCAACTGCCGAAGGTCTCCATGTGTTTTTCTTTAATCCAGGAGTCATCCTTCCCCGGGTTCTTGGAGCGTACATAATTCTTGTGTTCCTCGATATACGGAGCCACGAAGGTGGAACTTTGTAGAACTGTGTAGTGTGCTTGAGTTAAAGAATGCCCGTCCCTACATATCAGTGCTTTCTTTCCTAGCGTGCCTTTTCCACTCAGTCTCCCCTCATGCCGCGATTCAGGAACACCAATCGGCTTAAGGTCAGGAATAAAGTCAACACAGAACTCAATGACCTCTTCTGTTCCATAGCCCCTTGAGATGCTTCCTTCTGGCCTAGCACGGTTATGAACATATTTCTTCAAGACTCCCATGAACCTCTCGAAGGGGAACATATTGTGTAGAAATACAGGACCGAGAATGGCAATCTCGTCGCGTAGGTGAACCAGGAGATGCGTCATAATATTGAAGAATGATGGGGGGAACACCAACTCGAAGCTGACAAGACATTGGACCACAGCCTTCTGTAAACTTGGTAGAGTTACTGGATCGATGACCTTCTGAGATATTGCATTGAGGAATGCACATAGCTTCACAATGGGTACTCGAACATTTTCCGGTAGAAGCCCCCTCAATGCAACCGGAAGCAACTGCGTCATAATCACGTGGCAATCATGAGACTTCAGGTTCTGGAATTTTTTCTTTGCCATATTTATTATTCCCTTTATATTTGACGAGAAGCCAGCCGGGACCTTGATACTGCTCAGGCATTCAAAAAAGATTTCCTTCTCTGCTTTGGTAAGAGCGTATCTGCTTAAGTATTTACGCCCTTTATCCGTCTGCTTGTTGTATGGGTCTTTCATACGTTGCTGGTCTGCCCGTGCTTCCGGTGTATCTTTTGTCTTCCCATACACGCCCAGGAAGCCTAGCAGGTTCACGCAAAGATTCTTCGTCACGTGCATCACGTCGATTGAAGACCGGACCTCTAGGACTTTCCAATAGGGTAGCTCCCAGAATATAGAGCACTTCTTCCATATGGGTACGTGGTTGTCAGCGTCATTCGGAACAGATAGACTGCCAGGACCCTTTCCAAAGATTACTTCTAAATCCTTGACCATGTCATATATAACATCACCATCAGGGAGGTTAGGCTTCTTCCGGCGATCTGCCTCACCGTTGAAATGCTTGCCGGGCTTTCTTACGGCATGACCGTTCGGAAGAAATCGACGATGCCCCAGGTACACATTCTTGTTTCCCAAATGTATACTTTCAGTCTTATCTAAACAGTGCGTGCATGCATTGTATCCCTTGTTTGACTGTCCTGAAATGTTACTAAGAGCAGGCCAATCATTGATGGTTACGAACAGCAACGCTCGTAGGTCAAATTCCTGTTGTTTGTGCTCATCCCACACACGTACACCTGGTTCGGACCACAACTGCAAAAGTTCATCAACTAATGGCCGTAGGTACACATCAATGTCGTTGCCGGGTTGCTTCGGGCCTTGGATGAGCACTGGCATCATAATGAACTTCCGCTTCATGCACAACCAAGGAGGAAGGTTGTAGATACATAGAGTCACGGGCCAAGTGCTATGACTGGAGCTCTGCTCCCCAAAAGGATTAAAGCCATCTGTACTTAGACCAAATCTTAAGTTCCTTGCGTCATCTGAAAATGTCGGGAACTCTCTGTCGATTTTTCTCCACTGGGACCCATCGGCGGGGTGTCTCAACTTCCCGTCTTTCTTACGCTCTTCTTTGTGCCATCGCAACAACCTGGCATGCTCTTTGTTTCTGAACAGACGTTTCAACCGTGGTATTATAGGAGCATACCACATCACCTTAGCAGGAACCCTCTTCCGGGGGGGCTCGTCATCGCCCTCAACATCACCAGGGTCATCTTGTCTTATCTTGTACCGCAGTGCATTGCATACCGGGCATTTATCCATGTTCTCGTACTCACCGCGGTACAGGATGCAGTCATTAATGCATGCATGTATCTTCTGCACATCTAATCCTAGAGGGCAGATAGCCTTCTTTGCTTCGTATGTAGTCTCGGGCAATTCGTTATCCTTTGGAAGCTTCGGCTTCATTATTTTCAGTAACTTCTCAAATCCCTTGTCAGAACAACCAGTCTCTGCCTTCCATTTCAGCAGTTCCAGTGTGGTACCGAGCTTTGTGCTGCCATCTTCGCAGTTTGGGTACAGCAACTTTTTGTGATCCTCAAGCATGGCCTCCAACTTTAGCTTCTCCTTTTCTGTATCGCATTCTCGCTTTGCATCAGAAATGACCCCACCAAGACCATCAGCGGGCTCATCTGATGCCCGATGTTCACCTCTTTCTTCTTCAACGTCTTCCATAACAGTATCACCGCATTCCTCAGGGAACATAGGATAGTTGTCATCATCCTCCTCTTCTTCATTGTCTTCCATCGTAACCCCTCTTTCTCCGTGCTTGGTCCAACAATTATAGCTGGGCATGAAACCTTTCCGAATCACGTGGTCTTGAATGGTTCTCGGGTCAGAGTACTCCCTGACGTTCCGACACTTCTCACATGGACAAGGCATAAAATTATTCACTTTGTTTGCCTCAGCCACATCGAGAAATTTATGCAGGCCTGCAATAAACTCGGAACTGCGTCGTTCGCCGTACATCCATCGCATCCGTGCATCCATCTGCATCATATATATAATTAAGTTTATCAAATACCATTACAATAACATCTTGAATAGTGAAATGACCACCGTACATCGACACGTGCAATATTTCTGTATCAATTACAGACGAAAAGGATAAAGTTGCTAACCTCGGTGCGGGTCGGGCATTTCATCGAACACATCTTGTGCGTGGCAAAGAGAAAAAAAACTAGCACCCCCACTTCCCACCAATCCAGGAAAAAAAACAGAGGAGAGAGGGGGGTGGGGGCAACAATATATAGGCAGGGGAGGGGTATTGGTCCCGGTTCTTGGCACGAACCGGGACCAAAGCTCCGCGGCATGCCACGTGGTCCGGCTCTGGAGCTTTGGTCCCGGTTCTTGGCAGGAACCGGGACCAATGCCCCCAACCGAACCGGGACCAATGCCCCACGGGGCCCTGGCAGCTCGAACCGGGACCAGTGCCAGGCACTGGTCCCGGTTTTTGTCTGAACCGGGGCTAATGGCAAAACAGTACTCCGGACCAAAAGTCCTTTTTCTACTAGTGTCTGAATGGATGCATTAATGCAGGGGTGTGTGTGCGCGTTCTATGGGGCATGCAGCTAACTGCAGGATCATCTAGTGTGGTTTGCTTGCACATCAACAGTACGTGCAATCGTGCATGGAGCCATTGCCATACTGTCAAGTTCAGTGGCTCTGAACCGGCATGTGGGCCGCATGTTAATCAGGCACAACGTGTGTGATGATACTCTAGATAGCAAGCAAAATCATCAATTTGTATCATGCCTCTTGATTAGGCATCACATTGCGATCTCCGATTACAAAGACATGACAATTGACAGGCACTGCTATATACTCCGTATATACCATTGTCTCCGACAAGAGCAAACGAGATTGGCCCCACTCAGGATCACGTTGTTATATCTTGGCCTTACACTTGCAGACTTGCAGTTAGGCATTGCACGTTCAGAGCTCATGGTCCTGTCTGTCCCTCGCCAACTAATCATCCATGATAGCATCGCCGCACCTAAACTACACACAATGCATTCTCCTCGCCGCAATCCCTCCCCTCCTCCATTTATATATAAACCAATCAGCTGGTTACAACCCTCAACACAAGCAGAGCATCTAGCTAGCTGTGATTAGACACTGAACTCTGAACTTTCTGAACACCATGGTCAGCACCAAGAGGCTTGCTCAGATGGCCAAAAAGTGGCAGAGGATGGCGGTCATGGGGAGGAAGAGGCTCACCCGGACTACATCGGCGGCAAAAAGATCCACCGACGAGTGCTGCACAACAACCTCGGTGGCGGTGAAGGGTCACTTTGTGGTGTACACTGCCGACGGGGCGCGGTTCGAGGTGCCGCTGGCATACCTCGGCACGGCGATCATCAGCGAGCTCCTGAGGCTGTCTCACGACGAGTTCGGCTTCGCGAGCGACGGGAGGATCATACTGCCGTGCAATGCAGCGGTGATGGAGTACGTCATGTGCCTGCTAGGAAGGAACGCATCGGAAGAGGTGGAGATGGCTCTCGTGAGCTCTGTAGTCAGGACAGGTCACTACAATCGTGGCTTAGAGACGTCCATGGGAATTAGATCAGTAGCTGTTTCTAGTTTCTGAAATCCACGAAGGGATCTTTTTAGATTTCTTAGCAATTGTTTAGGATGATGTAAATATGTAGTTTCCTTATGGGAGATAGTAAATAAAGGCATCGTCGCCGTCGCCTCCCGATGGATCGCGGCCGTGGGGATGACCGCGCCAATGGCAAGCGGCCGTTTGACGAGGGGGACGGTGAAGTTGACTGCTCCTACGAGAAGATGCTCCGCCAGAAGCTTGAATGGGAACGTGAGATGAATCGCCGTCGTGAATGGTACAGAGAGCGCCCCCTTCGCCGGAGTGGTGAGGGCCGCCGTCCTCCCGAGGCAGAGCGCTTCGGGTCGGGAGGTGGGATGCGCAACTACGCTCAGGGTGAGCCGCGCTATCTCCCTCGCCGGAAACAGACTGTCAGCAAACCCAAGGCCCGTGCGCCAGATCCAGTTGTGCTCCCTGCACCCCCTTCTGCTGGTTCTTCCCAAGCTGAGATGCCAACCCAGGAGGTGGCAAAAGACAAAGCGAACATCATCTGCTTCAAGTGTGGCATTACTGGCCACTACCAATCGGGGTGCACCGGCCCTTCGCACTGCACGATGTGCAAGGTGGATGGCCATACCACTAGCATGTGCCCTTTAGCGGTGAAAACACCAGAGCTGAAGTGCTACGGCTTTGCTATTGAGGGCGCCAAGTTCTTTGCCATGGATTTTGAGGTCACTGAAAACCCGGTCTTTTCGGATCACTCTGCCTCGATCTTAACCTCCGACCCCGCGGCCACACCGCAGACTCTGGCAGATGGCCTCCGAAAGCTGGTTGATGAAACGTGGACCTGGAATGTCCTCCCAGTGCGGGACGGAGAGTTCTCGGTTATCTTCCCAGACAGCACCAGCCTCCGTCTATGCAAGAATGCCACTGGCCTGACACTCCCAACTAGCAAAATCAACATTGTGGTCACGGAGACAGTGAAACTCCCAGTCAGGATGCAGGTGGGCCGCTCTGCAGAGCTCCTGCAACAGTCCGCCTTGTCCACAACCGAACTATGCAGGATAAGTGGACGCCTGCCAACTGATATATAGTGGGCTTTGCTGGCAACGCAGGAGTTGCAGGAGTGCCCGCTCCACCTCTCTCTGTCTTGAGATGCTTACGCCTAGCTCGATGCGTGAACGAAAATACTCCTAAGCAGATAGCAACGCCGAGTCATGTAAACAAGCGTGCTCTGTACATGCAGGCAGCGCTGGGATGTCAATACACATTCAACCATAGATTAAATACACGTGCAACGTTGGGATGTCAATACACATTCAACCAGAGATTAAATACACAGGCGACGCTGGGATGTCAATACACATTCAACCAGAGATTAAATACACAGGCGACGCTACAAGCAATGGAGGCCAGGAGTGTAGCTGGACAGACTAGCAAAAAAAACTCACGCAAAAATACACCTGGCAAGTATGCGTCAACTGCAAAACTAGCATGTTCATGCTCAAACAGGTGCACCTTTTCCAATCTCAACATGAATATTGAATAACGGAATACTGATAACTGATTCATATCAGCCGAAGAAGACCTTGCAACAATGTATCACTCTGCTTCTTGCTTCTGTACCTAGTTGATTAAGCAAGTATATGTTCAGTAAGCACAGGAGATCAAATAAAATTAGGCAATTGCAATTTTTTCATATCTTCCCTCAGACCATCCAGAATTTAGGAAAAATAAAAAGATTAACATTTAAAGCAAGGGGTTAGTAACCTAAATATCATTGGCACTTTGGACCTGTTGATTTGCTGGCATTACCACAAGAACCTGAAAAATAATAAAGAGCAAGATCTGATCATAACATTGACATATCTGTGCAAATATTAATAAGAATAATACCGGAGGCTGACACCATAATATTATTAGAAAGCCATCAAATCATTTGCTTCAGCATTAGGAGTTACCTGGCAGTTTTCATCATCAATATCTGTGGGGGTTGTTGTTTTTAAGCATGAAGGGTCTACAAAATTGAAAATTCATCAATTTAGTAGCAAAGTTGATTTTCTTTATCGGTGATGGGGTGTATTAGGAAAGCTCACCCGCTGCTCGGAGCCAATCCTGCAAGCAAATTAAAGCCTCGACAGTGTCACTTGTCAACCTGCTCCTATAATCACTAACAACTCTCCCTCCAGTGCTAAAAGCCGACTCAGATGCTACATTTGATGCTTGAACAGCTAGAACGTCACGGGCGATGCAAGATAGAACTGGATATTTTGGAGCATGCATTTTCCACCAACTCAAAATGTCAAAATCTTTCTTTTGGGGGAAGAGGTCTTCACTCAGGTACCTATCAAGCTCAGTTGTTACTTGTTTCTTTTGCACTTTCAGATGCGCTTCCCAATCAGCTAGCGGATTATCAGCTTCTAACTTCATATCAACATCAAATTCTTCGTCCGAACTAGCAGGAACAGAGTCTCCCATTTCACGAGAGTATTCCTCGAAGAGATCCTTGATGACCTTATCCACCTTTTTTAGATGTTCTCCGACATCCTTACCATATGCTTGCTTGAGTCGAAACTCAACAAAGCCATACTTGTACCTTGGATCCAAAATAACAGGGATGCAATTTGCTAGAAAGGACTCCTTCCGGTACTTGTCAAATTTCTCCTGCATTGCGGATACCATAAGTCCAATGACTTTGTTTTTGCTCTTGCCATGTTTCTTCAATATCATTTTGACATTCCATATTTCATGGAAATATCTATTAGATGTTGGATAGCTCGAACCTGACACCACCTTGGTTGCTACCCAAAAAGTCTCCAATAACTTCCAGATTGCTTCAGCCATATCCCACTCATCTTTCGAAGGCGCGTATATGAACTGCCTATCTTGTTTTCCCAACTCAACAAATGCTTCTTTGTAGGGCACAGCTGAATCAATCATAGAGTATGTTGAGTTCCACCGGTGTGAAACATCCAACGTGGGCTTCTTTTTACACTTGACACCGAGCTTCTGAACTACATCCTCAAACAGTTCCTCTCGGGGCTGTGAGCTCTTGATGTACTTTACACTTTCCCTGATGTTATCAATGACCCCTTTCATCGCAAGCAAACCATCTTGTACGATGAGATTCAATACATGAGCTGCACAACGGATATGGAAAATTGCACCTCCACAAATCAACAAGTGTTTCTTGAACAAATTTTCTCTCAAGTTATTCATCATTGAACCGTTGACCGATGCATTATCTAGTGTGATGCTGCAGATTTTGTCTTCGATGTTCCAATATTGAATACTCTTCAACACTACATTGTACATCTGCACACCGTCATGTGGTGTCTCCATGAGACAAAATCTGATTTTTTTTTTTGAATCTGCCATGACTTGTCGATGAAGTGGCAAGTGACGCACAAATACCTGAGCCTTTGGTTTGAAGTCCACATATTGGCGGTCAATGAGACTCGGGAACCACAGTTCTTCAATTCTTCTCGTAAAGTTGATCTTTGCTCTCTGAAAGCTTCCATAACATCCTCTTTTACTGTTGTTCTTGAAACCAATGTAAACAGAGGATTCAAAGACTTGACAAACTTCTGGAATCCACTGTACTCCACAATTGAGAACGGGAACTCATGTAGAGCAACCATGTTTGCAAGCTCCCTCCTTGAATTTTCTTGGCTGAATTCCCATTTACCTAGATCAGCAACTTGAGGCGATGACGCGGAGGAACGCATTTTTGCCACTAGCTCGTGCATTCTAGTTCTTGTCTTGCATGTTCTCAAATGTCTATGGATGTGGTTAGTGCCTGAACTGCGTGAGGCAGCAAAGATATCATTACAATGCTTACACTGTCCTTCTACAAGTTTCCCCTGTTTGTATATCGGAACCACCTCTTTCCAAATTTTGGACTTCAATTTGCGTGGTCTTCTGGCAGTACCTATATTCATTGCAAAACATTTGGTGTCAGTTTGACAACAAATGAAGAATGCAAGTAAAATTAAGGACGGAGTGAATTCAGCCTTACCACGAGAAAGGGTTGCTCTTGATGATGGAGCCATCGGGGATGGGAAGTGTGTTGTAACAACTGGTACTGACTTTCTCTGTTTCGCTTGAGGGGACATTTCATTTCTTAGCGACCTCATTCTCGCAAACATGTCCATCGGAGTTCTTACCATTTTTACTCCCGGTGATCTCATGGGCTGCTCAAAAAATAGAAGTACACATCAGCAATCAAGCAAAAGACACCTACAAAGATAGAAGTCACATTTCAGCAATCAGATTAACCTCGTCGAGTCTCTTCAACCCCTTCCTCCTTTTCTTATCCTTCCTCGTTTCCGCATCCTTCAAACTCTTCATCCTTTTCTCATCCCTCCTCTCTTCTTTGGTTCTACACCCAACAAGCAAGAGACGTCAAGAAAATAAAGATAAACATTAACAAAGTCATGAAAAGAAAATAGGAGGGAGTAGTGTACCTCTTGGAGGGTGGTTGTTTTTCCTCATTAGCACCTCTCTCATCAGCACCGCTTAGCAAGTCACCATCAGTTTTCTCTGCGCTGAACGGTAGGTGTGTCTCACGTTCCTCTTCATCAGACTCCTTCCTTATCTCCTCGAGCTTCTTCCACTTCCTCTTCTTTTCATTCCTCCTCTCTTGTTTGGTAGTGTACCTCTTGGAGAGTGGCTGCTATAGAAACATTCACAAAGAAAAGTTATTATTCCGGTCCTTCTAAATGCTCCACATTTATTACTTTCTACAACATATGAGATGAAATAAGCAAGTAACCTAGCCGGGTGCAACAACAGCCTCATCCTCAATGCACTCACCAACTTCAACTTCGAAGCAAATGATTTCAAATATCAATCCCGGATATATCGACTCCCCTTCCTCGAGGACTCGGGCGTCAATGATTGTTCCATCGGCGTCGAGAAGGCGGACGTGGTTCACCTTTGCTTGGAGGAGGATTGTGCCCTTGTACAGCCTCTTCCGACGTCGGAGTAACAGGGTGGAGTAGGAGGCATGCCACCTCAAAGAAGAAGACATATCAGAGACTACATCCAGCTGCTCTCCTTCCTCCTTCCCCGCCGCACCTGATAGATCCTCCTTCTCCTTCCCTGCCTCCCCTGACAGCTCCTCATCCACCCTCACCGACGTCCCCGGCAACTGGCTGGCCGGGGAGTGATTTTTGAAAGGATTAGCACGCTGGAAGAAACAAATAGTACTGTGAGAACATTATAGCGATAGTAGTAGTGATGTAAAAAAAATCTGCAAGAATATTTTGTGGTACAGTTTCATGACCATGTAAAAAAGATTGTAAGAACACAAGTATTGTAACACCCGACAGTTTCATGATGATTCCCATGACCATGTATCAGTCAAGTGCATCCACAACACAACTACTATAACATAATACAACATGAAAGAGGTGAACAGAGACCATGTATCAGTCGATTGCAAGAAACAGAGGAAACTTTTGAATCGAACAAGAAAAGGACCTGTGCGTCCGCCGGCTGCTCTCCGTTCGGGTTCTCATCCTCAGCCTTCCCTGCCGCCGCCAACATCTTCTCTTCGTCCTTCCCATCCGCCCCCAACATCTCCTCCTCCTCCTCCATCTGCAGGCCGCAACGGGAACACCGCCGGCTGGCCGGACGGGAAGTCAACGAGAAAGGCGACGGACGAGGCAGCTGCGAGGTCTGGGAAGGGACGTGTGGGGCAAGCGTAGTTTGGGGTGGCGGTGAGCGCAGTCGCCGGCGGCGCAGGAGGCGATGGACGAGGCGGCTGCGCTTAGGCGTTTCCGCTTGCGAGTTGTCTGTTCTGCTCGTTAGCAGGCTCTTAGCAGGCTAAGCAGGCCAAGCAGGCTATTGCAGGACTTGTCCGTGAAGCCCGTATATAATTTGTCACTTGTCCGCAAAGCCGTTTAACACTTTGGTGCGGCGCAGCCGATGCGGGCCTGTGGACGCCTGCGTCCACCTGCAACCTGAACTCCCAGCCCCGGTCGATGATCTGAAGGCCACATGGATCCGCCTTCGTGGTATCCCATCCCAACTCCGCTTCGAAGACAAAATATTGTCGGCTTTGGTCATGGTTGGTAAACCCATCCAGATTGATGAACTCTCGCTGATTAAGGATGAGGATGTCATGGCCAAGGTCCTCACCCCAGCTCCCCACAAACTGAACACCACGGTCAAGCTGTTTGTCAATGGCGAGGGTTACCCCATCAGGATCTTCCCTGACCTGCCTCGGTCGGGGAGCAGCTCAAACAAGCCTCCGCCTCCTCCGCTGTCCAACCTTGATGCCGGTCAAGGCAAGCAATTGCCGGATGAAGGAGAAGAAGAGAACCATTGGAAACGCAGGAAAGGCAACAGTGGCGAGGCCTCTCCGGTTAAGCAGGGCAACAAGAACCAGGGTGGTTCTGCTCAGGCTGACCTTCTGACTGCTTCTCTCCTGGAGTCCACGCAGCCTCCTCTGCAATCAAGTTCCAATGCCACCAAACCCAAGAAGATGATTAAGAAACCTGGCATCAAACCCACCCCCAACTCGCTTAACTCCAAGAAGTCACGCTCGGCGCCACCTGCGTTCCAGAAGGACCTGGCGCGCACATTCTTCAATGAATATGGCTCTAATCTCTCTGAGGCGTCTGTGATCAGCGAGGTGCTGCCCCCTTCTTTGGACCTTATGGTTCAGTCGCCTACCAAGGCGGGCTCCCTGTCTCCTTCCTCCCCTACGTCCGTGGAAGATTCCTCATCTGAGGATGGGGAAAGGGTCAAGATCCCTAGATTCTCACCATGCAAGGCCGCCAAGATGTCCGCCGCTGACCGCAAAGAGGTGGGCTGGACTAGCCCTGATGAATGGGACTTCGAGAACGCGACCTTGGCGGACCGCAGTGCCAAGCTGAAAAGCAATCGCATCTCGCCATCTTCAACGACTCCCAAGAACCTGAAGGCCAAGCAGGCGGCCAAGGCGACCAACACCCCCTCTTCTTCGACTCGCCGCAGCGCCAGGGGTAAAGGAAAGGATGTTGAACCTGTGCTGCAGAAGGCAGTTCGGCGCATGGCGGCTAGAAAATGATATTGGTACGTCCTCCACACCCTGCTCACCCTCTGATCCGCTTTTTACTCCGCTTGCTTCTGTCCCGGATTCCCATTTGCTCTCTCTTATCTCTGATTGTGGCTTAGTCTTTCCTGCGGCCTCTTCGGTCTCTCCCGAGGAAGTCCTTTCTCTGATTCGTGCGAAAGAACGCGCCCAAGCTTCCTTGGCGCAAGCGCTGGCCAAGAAAGCAGAGACCTAAGGGGTACCTCCGGTGGTAGGTTCGAAGGTGGCCAGTGTGGCACAGCCGATGTCCTCCCCGAATCCTCCTTTAGTAGGGAAATCGAGCAAGGTTGCCCCCAAAGCTAGAACCAAGAAGACCTTGCCGCAAGCGCAACCCACTCTCCCGAGACCTAACTTAAGAGACACTCCAGCCCGCCTAGCACGGATGACAACCTCATAGCCCCAATGAGGTTTGGTGGTTGGAACATGAGGGGTTTTGGCCAGAGCGGCCATCGCACCCAACTTAAAGATTATATCAAATCAGAGAAGCTTGACATCATCTGCCTTCAGGAAACCATTTGCGCCAGTTTTACTGACCAAGAACTTAACTCGCTAGTGAGCAGTGATAGGTTCTTCTGGCATTGGCTCCCGGCCAACGGCCACTCTGGTGGCATTTTGCTGGGAATACGGGATAGTTCTATTGAGGTAGGAGGTATGGACCAAGGAGAGTTTTTCATCGGTGCTGCCCTGCGTCATCGGGCGACTAATTTCCTTTTTGAATTTATTGGTGTCTATGGTCCTGCTGATCACATCCGCTCTGGCCCTTTCCTGGAAGAGCTCGAGGCTAAGGTAGTTGCGTGCCGCTATCCAGTAGTGATAAGTGGTGATTTCAATCTTATCAGGGGCCCTAGAGATAAAAACAACTCTAACATCAATTGGCCTAGAGTACATTTGTTTAACGACTCCATCGTGAGGATGTCTCTCCATGAAATTGAGCGAGTCGGCGCTAACTACACCAGGACGAACAAACAGCTTAACTCAGTCAGAAGTGTTCTTGACCGTGTTCTGGTCTCTACACAGTGGGACACCAAATTCCCGCTCTCGACCTTAAAAGCTGAAACTCGCATTGGCTCTGACCACACCTTTTCATCTTAGATACGGGGGAGGAGTGCCCTCCTCCTAGATCCAACCGTTTCTTCTTTGAAGTTGGCTGGCTTCAGACAGCAGGTTTCAAAGAGATGGTTTCTACGGTTTGGGCCACCTTGTTTGAAAATCGGGCAGGGTGCAGGGATCCAATTGATATTTGGTAGTTCCTGTCCCCAGGTTTGCGAAGACACCTTAGAGGTTGGGGTGCAAACCTGGGTAGAGACGCTAGGGACAGAAAAAACACACTTCTAACTCAAATCCAAGCGTTGGACCGTGAGGCTGACGCGGTTGGCTTAGACGAAGAAAGTTGGGCCCTTAGGTATCATCTGGAGGACCAGATGATGCACTTGTTAATACTGGAAGAGGAGTACTGGCGTCAGCGAGGCCGACGCAATTGGCTTTTGCAGGGGGGCGCTAGTACTTCCTATTTTCATGCTTATGCCAAAGGAAGACGCAGGAAATGCAATATTACTAGCCTCCTTTCGGAATCAGGCCCTATAATTGGAAAATCTGCCATCCAGGAACACGTTTACCAGTTTTACCTAGAACTTTTTGCTTCAGAGTCTCCCTGCCTACTTTCCCTTAGACGGGACTTCTGGTCGGAGAGACAGTGTGTCTCGGAGGAGGAAAATAATGCAATGGCTATAACCTTCTCCCCTGCTGAGCTCGAGGAGGTCCTCAAGCTCACAAAACTAGATACTGCTCCGGGACCAGACGGGTTTCCGGTAGCCTTTTTCAAAGCCTTTTGTCCGCTAGTTCGCGCTCTCATTCTCCATTTGTTGAATGGTTTTGCCCTTGGCATGCTGGATATTTCTCGTTTAAATTTTGGAGTAATTTCTCTTATCCCCAAATGTCCTGGTGCTGAGTCCCTAAAAAAGTTTCGTCCCATAGCTTTAATTAACGTCGTTTTCAAGTTGATTTCCAAAGCCTATGTGCTACGTCTTGCCCCGATAGCGCATCGGGTCATTTCGCCTGTGCAGACAACCTTTTTGAAAGGAAGACTGATTCATGACGGGGCCCTGGCACTTCATGAGATAGTCCACGAACTCAAATCTACGAATCAGCAAGCTGTAATCCTTAAGCTTGACTTTGAGAAAGCCTACGACAGGGTTAGCTGGCATTTCCTTTGTGAAGTGCTCACAAGGAAAGGTTTTCAGTCTGGAGTCATCCATCGGCTGATGCAACTTGTCACAGGAGGACAAACCGCCATTTCTATTAATGGGGAGATTGGCCCTTTCTTTAGAAATAAGAGGGGAGTGAGACAAGGTGATCCCAGCTCCCCAATTCTCTTTAATTTCATGGTTGATGCTCTTGCTGGAATGTTAGATGAAGCAAGTGTTGCTGGTCATATCCAGGGGGTAGTTCCCCGCCTTATCGATGGTGGAGTCACGCATCTCCAATATGCTGATGACACCATTATTCTGATTCAAAACTATGAGAAAGACATTGTGAAAGTGCATGTGTTGCCCCATGCGTGGTTTTGGTAATTAATGACAATCCTTATGGACTAATGTTTGCATTGAGATATTCTTGTAGATCATGTCCATAGTAAAAGATTGGAGTTTATGTGTTGGACTCTTGAAGATTACATGATGATCAATGCTCTATTCAAGGATTTATATGAAGAATGGTCATGTGTAGAGTTGAGCATATTGCAAGTGTGGCTTGGAAAAGGAGATTGAATGAATATTCTTGTTTATCTCCAAGCCATCATATATATCAATAGAAGTCTAGATGAAGTGCAAGTGGAACATGAAGACGGAGCTTAGCAAGACTTTCCCATAACGGAGTATGGGGGAGTATTTGGAAAAGTCTTCATCAAACATGTGCTAGCAAGCACAATCAAGAAAGGTGTTCCAACTTGAGGAAGTCAAGATCGTCATCATGTAGCTCAAGTGGAATGCACAAGGCAAAGGTATGATCTTGATAGGGTTTCTATTTTACCGGTCTCATGTGTTAGTGGGAGACCGGGTTATAGGATAGACGGCGTACTATCAAGAGGGGCTCTCAAGTGAGTAACTTGATCGTATCTTTGTGGAGAGCTCAAACCTTTGCATAATTGGCATATCATCTTTCTTGGTTATCATGTGGCTTTTCTCCTTGTTGGGTTTTGGTGCTTGTTGTGATCTTCGTGACAAGCCCAAGTTCATCGAAAACGGATTTCGTATGGAAAACTTGTTGCGTTTTCGGTTTTGCGGTTTTGCCGGTTCATCTTTTATAGAGAGGTTTTAACTTTCTACATTTGGTCTTCTCCTCACATGATGGACTATGATGTTTCTCTGCATAATCTTGTAAATCTCTTCGTTGCGATTTCAACGAGACCAAGATCATCGAAAACGGAGTCCGGATGCAAAAGTTATTGCCGTTTTGGTATTTGGTGGTTCTGCAGTTTTACCTGTGGCGGTAGTACCACCGCGGTACCACCAGAGGTACCGCCGGAGCCACCCGAGGCTCATTTTCGGCGGTACCGGAAGCGGTAGTACCGCCGGGGCGGTAGTACCGCTACCCGGAGCCTGTTTTCAGCCTGTTTTCAGCCGTTTTGATGTCCTATCTTCTCGGGGGGCGGTAGTACCGCTGGGGCCAGCGGTAGTACCGCCCCAGCGCGAATCTGCACCCAACGGTTGGATCTTGGGTTGACCTATTTAAGGGGCCTTCTTCCCCAATGGTTCCCTAACCTCTTGAGCTTGTTTTTCCCCTCTCTCTCCTCCATTTTTGACATTTGGAAAAACTTGCCTACCTCTCAATCCCTCCCATAATTCTTGCATATCTTTGAGTGAAAGTGAGAGGAGATCTAGATCTATATTTCCACCAATCCATCTCTCCTCTAAGTGAGGGGAACCTAGTGGATCTAGATCTTGGAGTTCTTGGTGTTTCTCCTCCTTTGTTCTTCCTCTCTTATTCCCCCATAAGCATTTGTTGCTTTTTTGGAATTTGAGAGTGAAGGATTTGAGCACTTGTAATCTTGCCATTGCTTTATGCATCGGTTTGTGCTCTCCACGAGAATTCGTGGAAGTGAAAGTTTGTGAACTTGTTACTCTTGGGTCTTTGGACCCTAGACGCCTTTGTGGTGGTTGAGACCATTATGGTCACTTGTAGCCGTTCGGGAGCCCCCAATCCATTTGTGGGTTGTTCCTCAGATTGTTGTTGTAAAGTCTCCAGATTCCACCTTGAAGGATTCCGATAGTGGAAGGTGAACCAAACCTTTGTGGTGCGGTTCATCGGATAATAGGGTGAGCCTTTGTGGCGTTGAGATCGACCTTTGTGGTGCCTCACACCTCTCCAACGAGACGTACTCCCCTAAAAAGGAGGAACTCGGGAATACATCCTCGTCTCCGCGTGCCTCGGTTATTTCTATACCCGAGCTCTTTACTTATGCACTTTACATTGTGATAGCCTTCGTGCTTGAATTATTCTATTGCTATCACCTTGTTGCTTGTCTTGCTTAGCATAAGTTGTTGGTGCACATAGGTGAGCCTAGTATATTTAGGTTGTTGGCTTGTTAATTTAAACACCTAGTTTTATTCCGCAATTATCAAGCCTAAACCGGAAAGTTTTAATCGCCTATTCACCCCCCCCTCTAGGCGACATCCTTGTCCTTTCAATTGGTATTAGAGCCTGGGCTTTCTTTTTGGGCTTTACCGCCTAGAGAGTAAAGATGTCGCTTAGAGAATTAGTGCACGATCCCACTCTTATATTCGATGGCACAAATTATGATGTTTGGAAAATTCGCATCCTTAATCTTTTTAGGGCCATGGGTCCAGATTATTTTAAGAGGATTGTAGATGTGGGTTTTTCTCCTCCAAAGGATTCCCAAGAATTATCTTTAGAGGATGAGGAAAACTCTCATCTCGAAACTCTTGTTTCTAATGGTCTTATATGTGTTTTGAGCGATGTAGTTCTTGATTCAATCATGCCTTTTCGGAACACTCATGAGCTTTGGACGAAGCTTCAAGATATATATGAAGTGTCCAATTTTATTGAGAATGATTGTTCTCCCTCCACCTCCGGCCGTGACGAGTTCACAACTTCTTCCACTTCACCAACATGTGATTTGTCACAAGGTAATGATATGGTAGTGGTGATAGAAATTGCAATGTTCTATCTTTGGACGTAAACACTTCTAGCACTCCAAATGCTTTACATACTAGTGTTGCTAGTCCTTGCATATCATGTAATAGTTGTTTAACTAAATCTCATGATGATATGCTCTCTGTTGGGGATATACCTACTAGGGGTATCACCAGCATGGATCAATCCGGCTAGTCCAGGGTGGCCCGCAGTGGTGGTGAAGGCTTTGCCTACCGGGCGGCCCAGATAGCTGACGACCAAGGAAGGCGGATGCCGGCAAGGAGGAGGCCCAAGACTGAAGCCCATGAAGCCACCAAGACCAAGACGGAAGGCGGCATACTTGCCGGCTAGGTTTAGGACTCCGTATACTTGCTGGATACGTAATCACCTTGTAACCCTAGGTCCAGCCGCCTATATAAGCTGGACCTCGGGACGCCTTTAGGGCACGAATCATCTCATACATCCAACTCATTGTAACCTGTTCACGGCGATATTGCCTTATAGTGAGTTATAGCAGCACGTAGGGCACCGCCACCGCCGTGGTGCCTGAAGCTGGGTAAACCGCCGTGTACAATCCCGACCTTGACGACGTCCACCTTCTTGCCCTACGTTCACCCTCGGCTAGCAGGACCCCGTCTCCTATCCAAGATGCCGATACGACGACAGTTGGCGCCCACCGTGGGGCCTAAGGCGTCAGGCGTCACGTTCCAGGCGGGAACTCTTGGCGGCATCGGCGAAACAATCGCCGTCGGCCGCGCTGTTCGCTACGGCGACAACCACTACATCAGCTGCGACGAGTCCTACATCCCCGCAGACGACTACATTGTCGGATGCGGAGTTGTGCCGTTTGGCGGCGTCGATGTGTTCATCGGCTACACTTCTGAGGCGTATGGGTTGCCGCGAATTTATTCGCCATCCCACCCGCCCTACAATCAAGACGGATCTGAGTTTGCCTCCTCTGAGGAGTCCGCAGATTCAGATCTACACTTTGTCGGCATGACGGGACTGGGATCAGACTCCCAGCCCAACAGTCAAGATCCCGAATCTATTCTTCCTGCACTCCAGGATGATGCGATGTCGGATGCCGGATCCAGATCTACCGTTCACGTCAACGTAGATTCTGATTCCGAAGAAGATTCTGCCAGCATGTTTGAGCAACGGGTCAAGCAGTGTTTTGTTACACCTGATCCTCCGCCATCTGAGGCGGCTACGGGCTCTTCCGTCAACATGCAGCAGGTTTTTGTGGCGGATGTCACCGGTGCAGCTCAGAGAAGGCGGCAACTGACGCCGCCAACCTGGGGACCCCGGCAACCGATCCACAGTTTCCAGAGCCTCCTGGGGCTCCAAAGAAGAAAATTCTGGAGAAGGGCGAGCCCAGCAAGATAGGAAGCATGGCGGCTCTGGCGGAAGTTCTTCACACGCCGGTAAACGACAAAACCAATCCGGCTGATTTGGAGAAACTTCGGAACACCTTGGTGGAGCAAACTGAGTACCTCAAAAGCAAGCAAGCAGAGGTCCAGAGCCTCCTCGACGAAGCCAAGGAGGAAAACGCCAAGATAACTGCCAAGTGCGACCCCAAGCGCAATCTTTTCACCACCACCCCATTGCCCAAGCCGGCAGGACAAGTGGCGGAGAAGAAGGTAGGAAAGGCAGGGATCATGACACCTTCAAATCCCCTGCCCAAAAGCTTGGTTTCGAGTGGGCTACAGCGCCGCAGCGTAAGGACAAGAACGGGGACGTCATCCTCGCAACCCTGTCCTCAACACTGCAGCCGCCTTGGACATCCTCAACAATGATGACTATGACAAGGACGAGAAGATCTACTACGCATCGATCCTTGCTCACAAAGCTCTAGAGCAGCAGGCCCGTGCTGATTCTCGCGCCGACATGGCGGACGCAAGGGGAGGAAAGTTGGAATCAAAATCCAACGCTTGCAAAGCTGCGGCCGGTGGCAACCCAGAAGATCCGTCCGGCTCCAGTAGCCACGGAAAAGGGAAGGACAAGGAGAAAGACCCACGCAAATCACCACCTCCAAAGGCAGCGTGATGAGGCATCCAGGACCGGCAACAGGCGCAAGGCCTCACCTCCACCGCCTAGGCGGGATGAAGGCGGAAGCAGGGGCAGCAAGCAGCCGCCAAGGAGTGGCGGCAACCGCGACGATGCCCCGCCGCCAAGAAGAAGCAGGGACCGCACACAGTCCCCACCACCAGTGCCCAGGCACGAAGGCGGAAGCCGGGGACACAACAATGAGCCTAGGCACAGCCGGGCAGCGCAGGACGAGCCCATGCTGATAGATCTGGCAAACAGCTCAGTCCGCAAGACGCGAGACATCGTCTCAATGACATCAAGGCTGGAAAGCAAGATGCCTATCTAGGACCTGAGTGCTTTGGCCCAGCCATCCGCAACGTTCAAGTACCCAGAGACATGACATCAGTGTCAAAAACTCATCAAAGGTACAATGGAGCGGACAAGCCAAACTCATGGTTGTCGGACTACGCGCTGGCAGTTGAAATTGCCGGAGGCAATGGCCTCGTCGCGCACGCTTCCTTCCCCTCATGCTGGAGGGGACAGCCCGAAGCTGGATCGAAAACTTGCCGGAGAAAAGCATTCATAGCTGGCATGACATGGAAAAGGTGTTCACGCAGCACTTCCAAGGCACGTACAAGCGACCCAATACATACACAGATTTGGTTCGTTGCGTGCAAAAGCCAGATGAAACAGCTACAAGCTTCTTGGCAAGGTGGATTCAAACAAAGGCAAGCTGCGAGAACGTAGACGACAATCAAGCAATCCATGCCTTCACCACGGCCTCCTGAAGGGCTCAAGTCTCAGACATAAGCTCGTACGCATGCAAGTCAAGGATCTCGGAGTCATGCTCGAAGTAGCAGCCATGTACGCACAGGCGGATGATGATGCACGCGATGGAGATGGCGCACATGATATGGCGCCAAACAGGCGAGCAAGTCACAAACGCAAGGCTCCCCAGGATGACAAAGCCGGACCATCAAACGAGGTCGCCGCCGCCTTCGAAGGCAAAGGCGGCAACCGCAAGTGGAAAGGAAAGGGTAAAGATGGCGGCTCCAGCAAGCAGCGCCTGACATGATCAGGCGAAAGCCTTGCCCTGCCCAATCCACGCGTCCTTAGGCAAAGTCAACCACACATTAGGGGAATGCCGGTTCATGGAGGACTTCAAGAAGGACCCCGAGGTTGGCTGGAAATCAAAAAAGAGCAAAAAGGCTGAGAAGACAAAGAAGGAAGACGATGATGGGGCATGTCCATGTCCGAGGATGAGGAACCCAAGCTGATGCGCAAAGAAAGGAAATATCCCAAGGTACATGGCCAATTGGTGTGCTTCCTGGGCACTCCTTCGGCAAAAGAAGAAAAGGCGGAGATGCGCGAGCTAAACGCCACAGTACCAGACGTTCCCCAGTATCTAGACTGGTCAGAGGAGCCAATAACTTGGGATAGAGATGATCATCCAGATCACGTTCCTCACCCCGGCAAATACGCCCTTGTCGTCGACCCAATTGTCGATAACTTCAGGCTCACCAAGGTGTTGATGGATGGCGGCAGCAGCCTCAACATCATCTACGCGGACACTCTGAAGCGCATGAACTTGTCGGAAAGCCAGCTTGACTATAGCAAGTCAAGTTTCATGGCATTGTTCCGGGAAAGCAAGCCAAGTCAATGGGAAGCATCAGATTGGAGGTTACTTTTGGGCCTGAGACAAACTACCGCTCGGAGTATCTCAGGTTCGAAGTAGTCCCCTTCAAAAGTGCCTACCACGCCATTTTTGGACGGCCAGCTTTCGCCAAATTCATGGCTCGCCCGTGTTACATATACAGCAAGCTGAAGATGCCGGGACCCAATGGTACAATTACCATCAGTGGCAACTTCAAGAAAGCAAAGGAGTGTGAGCGTGGCAACGCCGCCTTCGCTGAGGCAGTCCTCCACGCAGAGGAGTTAGCCATGTTGAAGAAAGAGCTCGATACATCACAGTTGCCGGAGCATGTAAAGACCGCTGAGCAAAAGAACACTTTCAAGGCGTCCGAAGACACAAAGAAGGCGGATCTGGTCCCAGGTGACAGCTCCAAGCAAGTCACCATAGGGGCTGGCTTGGACGACAAATAGGAAAGCGCGCTCGTCAGGTTCCTCCGTGAGAATCAGGACATCTTTGCATGGTCATCAGCTGACATGCCAGGTGTCCCGAGGGAACTTGCCGAGCACTCTCTTAACGTCTACGAAGGAGCCAAACCAGTGAAGCAAGGAATAAGACGCTACGGTGAGAAGAAGCGGACAGCAATAGGGAAGGAGATCATCAAGTTGCAAGAAGCCAAGTTCATTAGGGAGGTAGTACACACTGATTGGTTGGCAAATCCTGTAATGGTTCCAAAACCTAATAAGGAAATGAGAATGTGCATTGATTATACCGGTTTGAACAAGTGCTGTCCTAAGGACCACTTTGCTTTGCCTCGTATAGATCAGGTCATAGACTCCACAGCCGGCTCCGAGCTGCTGTGCTTTTTGGATGCGTACTCCGGGTACCACCAAATCAAAATGCGAGAATCCGACCAAATCAAAACAGCGTTCACTACACCCTATGGGACCTTCTGCTACATCACGATGCCCTTCGGTCTAAAAAATGCCGGCGCAACGTATCAGCGGTGTATGCAAAGATGCCTTCACGAGCAAATTGGCCGCAATGTTCACGTCTATGTTGACGACATTGCCGTCATGTCAAGAAAGAAGGCAGATTTGCTTGACGATTTGAGAGAAACCTTTGATAGCCTCCGGGTATATAGGATGAAACTCAACCCGAAAAAATGCGTCTTCGGGGTTCCTGCCGGCAAATTGCTTGGCTTTATCGTTTCCGAACGAGGGATAGAAGTGAATCCAGAAAAAATCAAAGCGATCCTCAACATATCCAGGCCCAAGGACCTGAAGGACGTGCAGCGACTTGCCGGCTCGGCGGCTGCCGTCAGTCGTTTCATTAGCCGTCTTGGTGAGAAGGCACTGCCTCTCTACCGGCTTCTGAAGAAATCCGACAACTTCGAGTGGACAGACGAAGCAGACGCCGCCTTGCAGCAACTCAAGGACGCGTTAACGTCTGCTCCAATTTTGGCAGCTCCTCGTTCGCAGGAACCAATGCTGCTCTATATTGCCGCAACTAACTTGGTTGTTAGCGTGGTACTGGTTGTGGAACGCAAGACGGAAATTTCAGACTTGCCGGAACAACGTCCGGTTTACTTCATCAGTGAAGTATTTTCCGCCTCAAAACAGCGTTATCCGCATTACCAGAAATGGTCTACGGTGTTTTTACGCCGCCAGGAAGTTAAGGCACTATTCCAGGAACATTCAATAACGTGGTGAGCAAGGCACCTCTGGGGGATATCATCAATAATACAGATGCAACAGGCCGCGTTGCCAAATGGGGCATTGAACTTGCCGCCTTCGACATCTGTATAAGCCCAGAACGGCCATTAAGTCTCAAGCCTTAGCAGATTTGTAGCTGATTGGACGGAGGCCATGGACGAAGTACCTCTCCCTGAAGATGCATACTGGATCATGCACTTTGATGGATCAAAAATGCTCAGGGCTCGGGGGCTGGCATTGTTTTAAGAAACCCTCAAGGAGACAAGCTTAGTTATGTGTTACAAATTCACTTCAAGGCAACTAATAATGTTGCTGAATACGAAGCTCTCCTTCATGGTTTACACATTGCCAAGGAACTTGGCGTCCAGCGTGTCCTCTGCTACGGAGATTCAGATTGGTGGCGCAACAGATACGTGGTACTTGGGACACAAAGAGCGAACAATGGCGGCATATCGAGCTACCGTTGACGAATTCGCCAAGTGTTTTCTAGGCTACGAGGTCCGCCACATCCCAAGAGCTCAAAATGAGGCGGCAGATACACTTGCCAGAATGGGGTCTGAACGCAAAAAGGTACCAAAAGATGTTTTCCTGGAACACCTACACAAGCCGTCAATTAAAGGAGCAGACCTCCTTGACCCAGAATCGGCAGAACCAGTTGATAGTGCTAGCTATGCCGTCTACTTGGTAAAGCCGGATTGGACGACGCCATATTTGGACTTCCTGATCAATCAGGAGTTACCGGATGATGAGGTTTTGAAAAGGCAAATAATAAGAAGAGCCAAGGCATTTACAATAATCAAAGGTGAATTGTACAAGCGTAGCACCACTGGTGTTTACCAACGCTGCATTTCGCCCGAAGAAGGCAGAGAACTGTTGGATGAGATACATGCCGGCGTATGTGGACATCATGCTTCCTCACGCGCCCTTGTTTCAAAAGCCTTCCGACAAGGTTTCTATTGGTTGACAGCCAAGCAAGATGCAGAAGACATTGTTAAAAGATGCAGGGGCTGCCAACTTTATGCCAGACAATCACACATGCCGGCTCAAGAGCTTAAAACAATACCCATCACATGGCCTTTCGCAGTCTGGGGCTTGGACATGGTTGGTCCGTTTAAAACGGCGCCTGGTGGCTACACACATTTACTTGTGGCTGTAGACAAGTTTACCAAATGGGTTGAAGCTAAGCCTATCAAAAAGCTAGACGGCGCCACAGCCGCAAACTTTCTGTGGGGAATAATCTCTCGGTTCGGGGTGCCTCATAGCATTATCACCGACAATGGCACTAACTTGTCGCAAGGCGAAGTCGAGGAATACTGTTATAAGCATGGTATCCGCCTAGATCTAGCCTCAGTAGCGCATCCGCAGCAAACGGTCAAGTAGAGCGTACAAATGGTTTAGTCTACAAGGAATCAAACCACGTCTCGAAGTACCATTGCACAGAGCGGCTGGGGCTTGGGTGGATGAATTGCAGTCTGTCCTTTGGAGTTTACGCACAACTCCAAACAGATCAACCAAGTTTACTCCTTTCTTCTTAGTCTATGGCGCAGAAGCAGTGTTGCCAACCGACATGATGTACGATTCTCCCAGAATCAAGCCTACGTCCAGGAGACGCAGAAGATGCAAGACAGGATGGCCTTGACCTACTTGATGAAGAACGAGATGTTGCCCTTGCGCGATCCGCCATCTATCAGCAAAGTTTGAGGCGTTATCACAGCAGAAGGGTGAGGCAACGAAGTTTTAGAGTGGTGACCTGGTTCTCCGCCTAATCCAAGATAGAAAGGGCTTGCATAAGTTATCCCCGCCTTGGGAAGGACCTTTTGTGGTCAGTAAGGTGTTGCTCAATGGTTCTTATTACTTGGTCGATGCACGAGACGGATACAAGAAGAAGCGAGGTCGCAAGCGCAAAAGGAAGGTTGACGACAAGTACGAAGAAACCAAGCGACCCTGGAACATTGAGCAGCTACGTCCTTTTTACACTTAGCAATTTCCACATTGTAATAAGTACTATATGATTATGAAATAAAAGTCTGTGGTTTGCTCATTCAGTTTTGGGATCATGCCATCTTTTGTCTTTTCTCGCAATCATATATCTGTTGTCATAAAAGTTACCAAACAAAATAAGTTTTGCTCCGTGCTAAGGTCCAAACTTTTTGACATTTGCCGTCTGCCGGCTAAAAACGCAAACAATCTTTGCACCGCCTAATATGCTTATCTGTCTGTTTGTGTGTGGGTCGCCTAGTAGTATGTCGTTGGCACCAACATGCTGGCTTTGGTCTCTGAGTCTAAATTAGTTGGTATTGCACCTGGTTGGCTCAGCTAAAGTAACTAAGATGAGGTTCCGCCAACATATGAAAAAGCTAAACATGCAGGCGAGATACATATTAAGGCGGGCCACTTAAGTAAGCCTACCGCCAAGTGTAGCATAAAAGTTGGCCCATAAATATTTACAACCCAAAATAAAGTTTTATGCGTTAACAGATTAACGCAGTGTTTTGTGCTGCCTTTGCAGGAGGAGTCTAAGGGATTGCCGCCTTGGTAGAGCTGGTGGAGAGATCCTGGGGGCTGACGCCGGCATTCTTGGGGCTGGCTCCGCCATCCTTGGGGCTGCGCTTGTCGGCTCCGGCTTCGCCTTCTTCGCCTCGGAAGCTTCAGGATCCGCCAAGGAGGGATCGCTACGGCAACATGCGGGTCCGGGTGTTCCTTGTAGAACTTGCGGATGTCAACCATGTTGGCAACCCGGGTCGCATAGCCGCGAACAGACCGCAGCACGTCCTGCATCACGATGGCTTGGTTGTTTTCGTCTTCGGTGGGGAAGTACTCGGTGACTTGATGAATATCAGCCTCCGGGTACCACGCCGCCGTCATTGCCAATGCCAACTTGGCGCCGCCTCGTGCTGCTGAGCGTAGCGTGTGTCGTGTTCGCTGCCGCCTTCTCCAGCAGGTCCGGCAGAGCATCGAAGATGACGGGATCGCCGTCTTCCCCAGGGTAGAACTTGGCGGCAAATGCTTTGCCTGCGCCGACAATCTGGTTGACGATTTCGCCAACTTTCAAGATTCGGCAAGGCGCGGCGTTGTAGCCAGGTCATCTCCCAAGCTAGCCGGCACTGCACAAACACAAAGTTACACACTGCAGCTTCAAGTTTCAAGAAAGCAAGGTGACAAAATGAAGGATGGAGGCATACCCAAGACATGGTCGTGGATGGCGTTGACCTCATCCAGATGGTTCTCAAGCGTTTCTTGGCTAGCTGGACCGCCTTTGACAGTTGGTCCTGCTGCTCCTTGGCGTTCTTGTTCACCTGGTCAAGGTTGTTGCTCATGGCCTCAAGTTGTCCAGTCAACTTGCTAACTTCGGCAGCATGGGCCAACGCACGCTCATCCAGCTCCTTGGCGTGATCCGCCTTCAGCTTGGTCACCAGCCCGGCAAGATCTGCAGCTTCGTTCATCAAAGCTTGCATGTCAGTGGAGTTCTTGAGAATATCTTGCGCAGTGTTTAGTAATTCTACAAATAAAAAGAAAAGACGACTAAAATACTTGTCGGAAAAGGAAAAGAAGTCGGACGAAAAGAAGGCAAAGAAAGCTTTGTCACCTTCATCCTTCTTGCGAGCTTCTTCCAAGCTCGCAATTTGGGCGTTCTTCAACTCCACGTCCTGCTGCAGTTCTGGCATTCCTTTTTTTCTCTCTTGAGCACGAAATAGCTCAAGATTGGAAGCAAGAACGGCCTGCATGCACGAAAACAACATTATGGTTAGCACTATTTAGTCAACGAGACCACTTTGCCGGCTAAATTTTTCAGCCGCCAAAGTGCTCGGGGGCTGGGACCATAGGCTATTTTACCTCAAGTTGTCCGTGCAGGGTGTCGTGGAGTTCGTCCATGTGCGCGTACCAGTTGCGGGTACCGTCACGCATGGTCTTCAGTGTTTGCCGGGGGTCTTGCAACCCTTTGCCAGATTGGGAGCCAGGATGGGAGGACGATCCGCCTTGTTCGGCCGCCATCTGGTCATCCATCTCCTGCTTCATGGCAATAAATCGAGCGGCATCACTAGCCGAAGCTTCAGCCGTCTTGGAAAAAGTTATGCCGGCAACTGATTTCTTGCCCGCCATCTTCTCCGTAGCCGCCTCTGCGGTACCAGCAGCTGTGTACGTTCCCTGGCATACAACCACGGGAACGCCAACTGTGGGCGTTGTCGGCGCAGCAGCTGGAGAAGCGTGGTGGCTTGCCCCTGCCGGCAGCAATCTTCAAGTTGGAGCGGAGCTTGGGCATGGCAGGCTTGCCCTGTAAGCAGAAACATGCAAGTTTGTCAGCACAAACATATCAAAATAGCTAAGTCAGGGAAAGCCAAAGTTTGCTTACCGCTTGAAGGGGACATTCCCCACGGTCTCATCCTCTGCATCGACAGAGGTGGCCGCCTTCTTCCTCTTCTCCAAATCCTTGGTGGAGGAGCTCAGCTTGCGCTTCTTCGATTTGCTGGCACCTGTCGTACCAGTTTGGAGCCAACTCTTCCTCCCCAAGGTTTGCAGCTGAAAAGGAAACAAGACAATATTAATCAGTACCTAGTGGGCAAGGATGTTAGTGAAATAACAAAGTAGCTTTGACTTACCGCTGGGGCTGGGTTGTCATGGGTGAACATGGCGACGCCTTCAGCCGCCTTCACCGACAGAGGCTTGATAAGCTCTCTAAGCCGGTATTCCAAGGCATCCTGATCAAGGGTGCTGTTGCCGGCGTCATCCGCCTTGTACTCGCACATCTTCAGTGGGCGATGGCGGAGTGGCATAATCTTCCTCGACACCCAGCAGATGACGGTGTCAACTCCGTCAAGTCGTGGAGCCAACATCGTCTTCGTCAAGAACTCGATCCGCCTAACGGCAATCGAAGTTCCGCCGACAAGCTGCTGAGCGGCACCTTTGCCGTCCAGCAGCCTTGTGGGTTGGCGGACCGTTGACGAAGGCTGGCATCCCTTGTGTGCTGCCAGGTGTCGGGATGTCCTTGCAGTAGAAGAAAGTGCTGGTCCAGTGCTTCACCGACTCGATGTATGGTATTTTGGGTACCAGTCGGGTTGGCGGCAGTTGAACGTGACACTACCGCAGGTTGCTAGGTGGCCGCCTGGTATGGTTTGCCGGCGGCACAGGAAGCAGTACTTGAACAGCTCTATGGACGCAGCTATGCCTAAGTACCCTTCGCACAAAGCCTGGAAGCCGGCTAGCACTAGAATACTATTGGGCGCTATGTTGTGTGGCTGCAGCCCATAAAAACTAAGCACCGCCAAGAAGAAGGCGGAAAGCGGCAGAGACATACCGCGAAGGCTATGCGACGCCAACATGACGCGCTCGCCGTCTTGGGGGTCAGGCACCGCCTCGTCGCCTGGAACCCTCCAGGAGCATTCCGTCTTTGGCGGAATGTATCCGCCTTCCTCCAGCTCCTTCAGATATGCTGACGTCATAACTGACGGCAGCCAGTACCTGGAACCCAGGTCTCCAGCCTCTTCCTCTTCCTCGGCGTCGTCATCCTCGTCGGCGGCAGATTCCGCCGCAGCCTCAGAGCTGGTCGCCGCGAGGGATGGGAGGGGAAAGGTTGGAGCGGCGGTTGCAGGCGCCGCCGGAGCTGGGGAAGAAGTAGAAACCCCGCCCGTGGCCACGGTGGCCGCGGGAGAGGTCATCGATGCGCCACGGGCACCGCCGCCGCCGCTGGGACAGATCCAGATCCGGCGGGGGTCGCAGAAGCCGCAGCCAGTGCCGCCGTCGCCGCCGCATCCTGCTGAGTGCTCGCCATTTGGGGGAGAGGCGCTCGTGCTCGCCGGAGTTGAGTACGGGAGGAGTGAGCTCGGGAAGGTGAGGAGGCCACGGTGGGTGCGAATGAGAAGAAGTGCATCGATGTGCCCTTTGGGGTATTTATCCCCACGCGCCAAGATCCGTGCCCGAGATTGGGGGACGCGAGATTTCCGCCACGTGCCCACGATTTGCACGTCGTGGCAACGGTGTCTGCGGCCTCGCTCCGATTTCTGTGCGTAGTGGAGAAACCATCATGACGCATGCCCAAGTCCAAACTGTCGTGGACTGCATGGCGTCATCCGTCAACATTTGACGGTCCAGTCAATTGACAAGACTGGTGCCAGGAAGATTCCTGACAATGGTCAGGCCGTCTTTCCCATGATGGCGGCAAATTGTCCGACTACTTTAGGCGGACCGCCGCTTACTTTCAACTTTGGAATGCTTCAAGCTCTTCAGACGCTTACAAGACAAGGCGGACGTTGCCGACAAAGAAGACGGCGCCTGAAGAACTCGAACCCTCCCAGGGGCTAATGTTGGGGATATACCTACTAGGGGTATCACCAGCATGGATCAATCCGGCTAGTCCAGGGTGGCCCGCAGTGGTGGTGAAGGCTTTGCCTACCGGGCGGCCCAGATAGCTGACGACCAAGGAAGGCGGATGCCGGCAAGGAGGAGGCCCAAGACTGAAGCCCATGAAGCCACCAAGACCAAGACGGAAGGCGGCATACTTGCCGGCTAGGTTTAGGACTCCGTATACTTGCTGGATACGTAATCACCTTGTAACCCTAGGTCCAGCCGCCTATATAAGCTGGACCTCGGGACGCCTTTAGGGCACTCATACTCATACATCCAACTCATTGTAACCTGTTCACGGCGATATTGCCTTATAGTGAGTTATAGCAGCACGTAGGGCACCGCCACCGCCGTGGTGCCTGAAGCTGGGTAAACCGCCGTGTACAATCCCGACCTTGACGACGTCCACCTTCTTGCCCTACGTTCACCCTCGGCTAGCAGGACCCCGTCTCCTATCCAAGATGCCGATACGACGACACTCTCTATGTCTTGTGGTCATGAAAAATAAGCTTCCATATCCTCTATACTTGTTTGGCTAACAATGTAGAGGAATCACAACATATGTTGAGACAAGACATGGACCATCAATGGTGTTTCAAGTAATCTTCTTCATCACGTCCATTACCCACTTTTGCCTTATGGCTAGAGATTCAAAGGTATCTCCACCATTGGAACCCTCTACATCTTGTGTGATGATGTGGATGAGTCTTATGGAGAACTTATGGATGTTGAATCCATAACAAAGAAGGGTGAGTGGATTGGGCTCTCCTCAAAGGTAGCAAAGCTATCCCTCCTCTATGTGAAATCAATGCTTATACTATTAAGAGTGGGAAATCATTGAGGATTTGGATACTCAATTTGATGAGAAAATGTGAAATTGAGAGAGAGAGTACTCTATTACAAAAGCAACCTTGAAGGCTGCCCTCGAGGAAGAGGAAGAGCTTAGGGCTTCTCTTGAAGAGAGGCTTGAGTCTCTTGATGAGTCAAATGATCTTATTATTGCTAAAATCATTAAGGAAAAAGTGGTTTAAAAGTGCTTAAAAAGAAAAGTTGAATTTGGTGTTGGCAATGCAAGACTAATTGAGTACATAGAGAGACTTGAACATAGCTCACAAGGCTTTAGAAAGTGAACACTCTCTCCTAATCAATCGCCTGATCAACTTCAACTCACTAACTAAGAATGATGAGCTTTCCAAGTTGTCTCTTCCATTTCTAATATTGATGATGCTTGTGCTACTAACTCCCACTTCTTGTGAAGCATCTATTTTGTAGGAGAATGTTTGAGCTAAGGCTTAACTTGAGTTGCTAACTAGCAAGTATAGAAAATGGAAGAAAGTCATGAAAAGATCTCTAGCTCTAATGAGGATCTTCTAGAATCCTATGCTAAGCTAAAGTTAGCTCATGAGGCTATTATATCAAAGGTAACATCTAGTGAGACTCATGTGGACAATGGCACAACCTTGCTCTATAAATGTTTTATTGCCATGTGCTAGTCCTAGTATTCTACATCACATACTAATGCTAAATCTGTGATGAATTACCTTCCTTGCCTTGTTTCTCTAACAATGAAGCATCTACTTCCTCAGTGTTTGTGTTGATACTAACCATGTAGAGGAATTAAATGAGCTCAAGGCCCAAGTCAAGTCTTTGAAGAAGACTTGGAAAAGCGTCATGTTTGGAGTCCACACTTGACAATGTGTTGAGTGTTCAAAGACGCCCCAATGACAAGTGGACTTGGATTCAACTCCAACAACAAGAACAAGTCCAAGATCAACAAGAGAAAAAGGCCAGAACAAGTTAAAGATTCGGCCAAAATTGTTTGCTTCAAGTGCAAAGTTAGTAGGGCACCATGTTAGATCTTGCCCTTTGAAGAAGAAGCTTCTTAGTGAGAAGCAACAAGGGAAGCGGCCTCAAGTTCAAAACTCAAGTTCCTCAAGTTGAAGAAAGGCCTCTTTCCAAGAAAATCAAGCTACCCCTCCTCAAGTCAAGACTCCAACTAAAAGAAAGGAGGAAGCCAATGTTGCTACTATGCCGTGAGAAGGGCCACTTTGCTTCTTCATGCACTAATGGTACCTTATCCAACCCTATTATAATTGATGATGTTTATTCTCTCAGAAGGATAAGGTTGGCAATGTGTTTGCCAAATAGTTGGAACTCCATGTGTGTCAAGAAAAACCATTTGGGTTGCCAAGTCTATTGTGACTAACCACTTAGGACCCAACTGGTTGGGGACCAACAAGTTAAAACTTGATCAATATGTGTTGTTGGAGGGCATTGGAGACTTGGCTACATCATGAAGAATTAAGGGGACTTCATCAATTAATTCTCTCATACCAAGTCATATGGATTATATTGTTCTATCTCATATCCAATGTTCCTCCTTACGGTAACTTTTATTTAAATCATATGTACATTGAAAGGTTCTGCACCCTTGCATGTGTTAGGTTTTGTACCTTGCTAGTGTTGTATGTGTTTGCTCTCTACTTACTTATCTGAGTAAACAAGAATGTGTATGCTGGTTTGCACACCATTTACTTGTGTTGAGCCTTATCTTTTATTTGTTAACGTATCTTGTTGGCTCTCTTTTGAGAGATTAATGGTATTCCATTTTGGGGAGTGATGTGCTCCGTGCACATCCTAAAAATGTGTGTACATGAGGAATACCACTTAGTGATGATATATCAATATTATCTACTCTCTATGTGGTATGTCATTCTCATGAGAAATTCAAATTCTATAATGTCCATTAATTATCTCTAGTTGGTTTTATTTGCCTCTTGTTAGAAAATTTGGATTATATCACATTATGGGGGAGTAATAAGCAAGTGAATATTACAAACCTAGAAAATGTGAACCATGTGAGGTATTGCCACATAGAATTGATTTGTTAATAATTTTATTTCCTATGTGGCATGTTGCTCAACAAGTTCCATTTTTGGTAAAATGATTTTGTTTAATCAATCTTGGATCTTGTTTGTGATGAACATTCTTGGTACATTTTCCCCAAATATGTTGCATATCCTTTTGGGAAATCGATTGCTTCAAACTACTCTTTGTAGTGGCTTTGCATGATCGTGTGAATACTTGAAGCTATCAAGAAATCTATCTTTTTAGCTTTGGGCCTTTAAATCTTATCTTTTGCCATATCCTTATTTGTTGTGAAATTGGTCTTCAATATCTTCCTATATACCACCGAGAAATATCTCTATACTCCTTGTCCTTGACAAGTGATACTCATATGGTGGTGAAATTTGTGGACCATCTTCACTTTGGCTCTTGCTTTGAATTGCCTTATTTCTATTGCCCAAGGATTTGGTTTTGATCTAAATCCTCTTTATCTTCTTGTATCTTTTGATCCTTGTTGCTTACACTCAAAATTTGAGTTAGGAAAAGCAATGATCCCATTCTTGGGGAAGCTATCCTACATGAGTAGAACATCTTCTTTAAAATTGGTTCTGTATCTTTGCTTTCCTTGAACTGACTAGTGTTTGAATAATATGTATGAGAGTGATGAGCCATTTGTGTGCATTTGTATTCAAATGCAAGATCATAAAATAATGCACAAATCTTGGGGGAGCAATCTATATGCTTTTGAAACATTAGTTTTCTTCATTGGCTTTTGATCCCGATGACGTGTCTTCTTGGAAGACAAACATTTTTATATTGGTACTTTGCCAATCATGAAAAGTGTAGAGGGTTTGGTTTATTCCTTGATGGTATTTTCATCATTTGGTATCTTACCTCATTTGGGCTCTTCAAAGTGGTATCTTCCATCATGTGTTGATTTGGGCTTTTCATATAATTAGGACAATCCTCTTTCGTGTCACACTTATGTGTGCTTTCTTAGTTTAAATGGTGTTTTGTCCAAATTGTATCTCGTTTGGTTCTTGGAAGTCTTGTGCATGCATATTTACTATTATGTTATCTTATGGCATGCTTACTTTCGTTGATCCAATTATTGGATAACACTCCATCAAATCCTAAGTGGCTAAGATGTGCATGAAATTCAATTTCATACAAATGCACATATTTATGTGGAGTTTGTCCTATTGCTCTAACTACTTTGGACCCAATGAGTTGGGTACCATTTTGTACTTGAATTTGTTTAGGTACATTGAGATGCATTGGAAGCTTGTCACATTTACAAGAAAGGTGTTATCACCATGTGCTTATTGGAGCCAAGCTCGGATGACGTGAACTCTTATTCTTCTACATCACCAATGCTATCTCGGGTAACAAGTATCTACCTCATGCATATTCTTCTAGCTTTCAACCTTGTGTAGGTTGTATCTTGGCATGAATCCCTCTAGTTGCATTTGATATGGTTTTTGCAAAGTTCTTTCAAAACATCTTGATTGAAACGTGAGCAACCGGGATGATTACATATCAAGGGAATATATAATCATTTTAATGATTCACCAATCCCAATAATGTTAATCTAGCACTTTCTACTCGATTCTTGCATATGCAAATATGTGATGTTTCTTCAAAATCATTTGCCTTTTGCGATACTTGTTATCTTTCTCTCGGAAACCCATTTATCACCTTATCCCTTGTGGATATTTTGATGCTATGATGAGTGTGTGGGAGGAAGTTCATCTATATCCCTTTCTAGATAAATATGAGCTTTGTGCTATGCTTTTTAAGGAAAGATCTTATTGGTATACATATGACTTCCACTTGGAATATCATGTCTTCACCGTTGTATCTACTTTGTGTGTGCATGTTTCTTTTTGGACAATATCTCTGATTGATGTCTAATTAGAAACTTATACCATAAGAAATAGTTACATCTTTAATTGGTATTTCAACTCTTTAGACCACTTTTTATTGCCTTTGATTCTTTGGTGGTTTCTAAAAGGCACAATCTTTGTTTTTCATTTGGTATACTTTTGCATCTTAATAAGCTTGTGGACCTAGTTGCTACATCTTCTTTGGGTTGTGTTTATTGGAAAGACATGATATGCACTATGTGCCTCTTATATGAAAGACAGTGAAAATGCTATTGCTTATCCTTGCATTAGTCTCCTAAAATGACTCTCCATTTCACACCCATCTCTTTCTCGGTTGAGCAAGTCTTTATTTGTCACTTCTGTTCTTATTGCTCAACATTCTTTGTTGCAAGTTGTTTTGCTTCTTTTCTATCTTTATGCCTTCTTGCACTTGTTGTGTTCTAAAATTGTCTAGAGGGAGTGAGGGTTCCATGTTGTGCACACTATATGAAATGCAAATCCTACATTGTGCACGTACCTTGGGGAGTTCCCCTTGATTGATAGAACACTTGGTTGATCCTATCATAATATCTTCTTATGTTCTATTGGTTTTTCGGATCCTTGATTGGTTACTTCTTTTGTCGAAGTATCTTTAAATTTGTTTTCTTTTGCAATCTTTGGATGCTCAATATAGTTTGATCTCATTCCCAACTATTCGTCATTGGATACGTGCATTATGATTCACTCTATTAAGAAAATGCACACATATGGGAGCTCTTACTATATTGGCCTTCTAAAATTTTCCTCCCATTTCGGCAATCGATGCCAATGGGGAAGAAGTTAGAGGGTTTAAGAGAATTTGGTTTTATGCTTTAGTTTCGTTCTTAAGCATTTGCCTTTCATGCTCTTGCATCCCTTGCTCTTTGTAGTGCATGGTTGCTTAATTCATTATATAAATCCTCGTAAAAGGGATTGTCATCATTACCAAAAATAGGGGAGATTGAAAGTGCATGTGTTGCCCCATGCGTGGTTTTGGTAATAAATGACAATCCTTATGGACTAATGTTTGTATGAGATATTCTTGTAGATCTTTTCCATAGGAAAATATGAAATTCATGTGTTGGACTCTAGAAGATTACATGATGATCAATTGCTCTATTTAAGGGTTTATATGTAGAATGGTCATATGTAGAGTTGAGCATATTGCAAGTGTGGCTTGGAAAAGGAGATTGAAAGAATATTCTTGTTTATTCTCCAAGCCATCATATATATCAAGAGAAGTCCTAGATAAAGGCAAGTGTAACATGAAGACGGAGCTTAGCAAAGCTTTCCCATAACGGAGTATGGGGGAGTATTGGAAAAGTCTCATCAAGCATGTGCTAGCAAGCACAATCAAGAAAGATGTTCCAACTTGAGGGAGTCAAGATCGTCATCATGTAGCTCAAGTGGAATGCGCAAGGCAAAGGTATGATCTT